>CM051261.1:16470307-16918307 GCA_027921565.1 Artemia sinica
CATCCTTTTCGGCTATTTTCACTTGGTGGTATCCTTGGGTAAGGTCCAAAGAAGTAAAAATTTTGTTTTTGCTTGAAATTGAGTCAAGAATTTCATCTATTCTTGGTAGAGGAAATTTATCGCTAACTACTTGTTTGTTATGGGCTCTATAGTCTACTACACGTCTAAGATCACCATTCTTCTTTGGTACTAATATCACTGGTGCACTATACGTACTTATACATGGGCGTATAATTTAATTTTTTTCTAATTCCTGAATTTTATTTTTTAACCATTCTTTGTGCTTATATGGCACACGATATGGCTGGTTTGCTACGGGATTACCAGTCGTTAAAATTGAGTGTTCATAAAATGGTATCAGCCTGATGTCATCTTCAGATGCAGAAAACACATCTTTAAAATTCCATAATAATTCGCATAATTTTTTCCTTAAGTTCCAAGTCCGTAATATGATCCTTATTAAATTTGTTTAAAAATTGCGATTTAGTTAAAGGATATTTGTTATTTGAAGTTTTAATACCGTTAACTAGGTTTCTTTTAGAATTTTCCCATGTATTTAAATCATTCTCCGTTAAAACCTGGATTTGAAATAAACACGTTCCCTTTTTAGTAGTAGTTGTATCATTTTCGTGGTTATTAGTTACCCAAATAAAACCTTCTCCTTTGTCATAAGATATTATCTGTTCCTCGCATAGCAGATTTTCGGGTATTTCAGATGGGGTCGCAAACCATATTTCGCATTTGCTAACCAGTGGCTCAATCATCTGTGATATTTGAATTTTTTGCATCGTTTTGGGAGGGACTTTTGTTTTCCTTATCGCGAATCCGTAATATTGCTCTTTATTTTCATTATTTATTAGATTCATACTGGCGCTCCGCTGCGCCATTGCGGCCTCCTGTGGCGTCATGTTGGGTTTTACTATGTTTTTCCATAATTCCACTATTTTCTTGATTTCGTTTGAACTGTACTGTCGCATATCTCCTATTTTATTTTTGCGAATTCAATACTTTTATTATTTAAATTTACTTCATCTCTGCAATGTCTTGCAGAATAATTGTACAAGTTTCTGATTATTCCTTTTTCTCCTTGCGAGACATGACGTTCAAAAGATTGCGACATTATACCGTCAGAAATTTTGTTTACTGTTATGTTGCCTTCGTATCCTCTGTTACGATTTCTTAAGGTAGCAATTTCTTCCCCTACCTTAACCGGGTAGACAAGCCTCTCATTTGCTACGTCTAATAGTATTCTATTGGACCTTAAAAAATTTGCGCCTATGATTGCTTCATATGGAAAGTTTATTGCATATTATAAAATTTGTCGTAAGGATCCTATTGTCTCTTTTTACATTTAGGCAAATTGAACCTTTTGCATCAAATTTATGGCCTATCACACTAGTTAAATTGGGATTATTAGGGTTCCTCTGTCGCCTAAAATGCAGAGGCAACATATTAAATACGCAAGAGTTTATGATACTAATCGTTGCACCAGAGTCAATCAAAGTCTTAAAATAAACATTTTCTACACAAAAATCATTAAATATAGGTAACTTGTTATTAATATCACTACAAGGCGGCACTATCATTGTTTTGGACCTATTAAATATTCTGGGCACCCTCTGGGTCCATTTTATATTTCTGAGGGGCCTGAAACGTTTCCCTGAGGATTTATTTCATGTGTCGGTGCCTGTAATAGATATTCAGACGTATGAGTTTCCGTAGGCATATCTAATTGATTTACGTCTGTCTGTCTTCGCCATGTATTATTATGGTAACGTGGATGTCCTGTGTCAGTGCCGCTTGCTGGCACTGACTGCCATATTGGCTTATATGGCTTTGGCGAGTATTTGGGTTTTCAAATCGGTAATTAATTTGTCTGTTGGGGGAGGGTCATACAAGTTTGGTTGGTACGTGTTGTAAGGTACTGATTGGTGCAATCCCCCTTGGCTATATCCTAGTGCACGACCGGTGCTAAAATTTTGTTCTTCCGAACAAATGGTTGCCGTAATTTTGCGTATTACCGACAGCAATTCTTGGTATGCGATTGGGTACATAACGGCACTCCCTCGCGATATGCCCAACACGATTACAATTATAGAACCTTATTATTGTAGGGTTATTTTTGTAATTGGATTGTTTGACAGGCTGAAAACGTACTGTTTTCTGCCTAGCGAGTTCTTACGTTTGTTTCTTTGTGTTACTGGGGAGTTATCCCTTGAAAAGAAATTGGGGGATGCCTGATCGCTCTTGAAGTTTATGCTCGCATTTGAATCGCCTAGGCTATTTATTTTTGCTTTACTGTGATTTGCGACCATCGTGTCGACTTCGATGAATCGCTCTACCTCCTGAACTGCGAGATCCAACGTCTGAATATTTTTGGATATTACCACTCTAAATAGTTTTGAGGGTAGCCCTTGCAAAAAGGTATTTAGTATGACTTTTTTATACAGTTGCCCCGAACCACTTCCGTATTTTGCCTCTACAGAAATGCGTATATTATCAAGGTATTCTCTTATATTTTGTGAAAAGTCAAAGCTCACTGTTCCGTATTTTAATTTAGTTATGGAACTGGTTTCTATAAACCTATCTTTAAATGCTTTTAACAAGTTATCAACCGTATTTATTGGCAAGTTGGCGTTATTGCGTATGGTATGTTCAATCTGTTTCAGAAAGGTTAAGGCCTGGCCTTTTAATCGCAGTAGGAGCATGTCTTTTAACGCTCCTAGGTCTGTTTTTGTTAGTTGTACAAACTGGGCCAATTGGATATTGAATTCGTCAATATCTGATTGACCATTGTACTCTGGTATAGATTTCGCTATTTCTACATTTTTTGCCACCAATTTCTGCACTATTAATAGCTCGTTTAGGTCGTCCGACATTTTTTTTTGCGTTTTAATCAACGTAAAATAAATTTATTTTTTTACTTAACCTATTATGGGGGAGGCTATTATCTCCTATGAGATATTTTAGAGGGTTTCCTGTGGTAGCTTAGCGGTTATAGGCCTAATCACTTTACTTATATGTCTGTATCTCTCCAATAATTAAATTCAATTACAAAGTTTATAGCGTAATTAGTTCGCAAGTTTTCCTCCAGTTTCCGACCGTGCCATTTGTAGCGATGAAAGTTTTATGTGTGGTTATAAAAGAAAAGGGACTCGGCTTCATTGTGGTCATAAATATTGACCGCGTCAAATGTAATATCGTACCTTAAAGCTGAGAACTTACACTTTATAGGTTCTCCGATAGCGCCGCTTATAGCGCTAAAGAATGTGCCAACTAGGCTAGAGCCGCCCTCAATTAATGGGAGAAAATAGAATATGTTGACATATTAATGTGGCCCTTTTTCTTGAGCTATCTGGAGATCAGATTCCCTGGGAACGTCCTTGGAGATTTTGCGAACTAATTGCCTGTTACTAGCCTAGATGCAGTCATATAAAGTGAAATAAACACAGGTAAAAAACAATAGATTTATTGGGACTTACATATTTAGGTGCAAAGCAGTGAGTCACTTCAAACGACAACAATGGTGACAGATATATAACAGTCAAAGAATTGCCCAGATCGTACGCCGAGTAATTCTGTCGAAGCGGTCCTGATTCTCAAATACGAATATCTTCAAAAAGCACTTCTACCCCACTATCAAACGTAGCTCTTTAGTCTTGCGCTGTGAGAACTGGCTCACAATTGGCCCAAGTGGCCCCAAGGATGAGAACCCTTTGTCCAGCAATACGTCTTAAATATTTTTGATGATTTAGACGTTCACACGGTTCTTATTGTTTAAACTTTCTGTGAAAGTGACTGCACTTTTTTTCTTTGGTGACTAAGGACTTTTCATTTTTGAAACTAGATTTAACTTAATTAGAGGAAATCGGAATTATATATATATATATATATATATATATATATATATATATATATATATATATATATATATATATATATATATATATATATATATATATATATATATATATATATATATATATATATATATATATATATATATATATATATATATATATATATATATATATATATATATATATATATATATATATATATATATATATATATATATATATATATATATATATATATATATATATATATATATATATATATATATATATATATATATATATATATATATATATATATATATATATATATATTGGGATGATAAACTGGATGATGATATTTTAATTATGACAGGTAATTTATATGCAGCCCCACTGTCGTCTGAGAGCAGCTTAGCGACGATCCCTGCCGAAAAAACTGGATCAACAGCAGAAACTTTGTCTAGTGATGTTATCGATGCAGCACCACTGTCGTCGGGGAGTAGCTTAGCAACGATACCCGCTGGAAAAATATCGATCAACAGGAGAATCTGGTTCTAGTCATGTTTTGTGTGCCTGTGGAAAACAGGCTACGTTATTAAGTGTCATAAAAGATGGTCCTAATAAAGGTAGAGTAGCCCTTTCTTTTCATTTTAGTTTATTTTTTCTGTTTCTTTGCTTTTGAAGGAAAAACCCAAAGTTAAAAAATATAAATTCAATCGGGTAAACACGTTGCTCAGTTGTTCAAAGGTGAACTTAATTGCATAGCATAATGTCTCTTCTAGATTTAACAGATTATATAGAACACGATTACACCACTTAACCTCACTTTCTTACAACTTTTCAGGCTCTCTTGTATTTTTTTTTTCAGCTTTAGAAGCCAAGGTATTGTAAAAATATTACTTGAAACCTAACTGAAAGCTCTAAAATGAATAGTTAAGGCATGATTAAATGTCGATTTCATTGTGTTAAATGATTTTCTGGCCTAAGATAGTACATGGATTGAATTGAATGATCTTAAAGAATGCTCAAAACGAATGAATAGTTTAAGACCATCTGTATCCACGGGAAGAAAATGGCGGAAATTGAACCAAATTGTGCGCTCTTTTCTGACTTCTTGGACAAATTTTTCTGTAGGATCGGCAACTAATTGTTCATATGTGTTAGAATCATTTAAAATTTCTCTAACATTTTTTTCGTAATCATCTGAATCTAATAAAATAACAGTAATGCCTTTATCGGCTTTCGTAATAATCCTGTAATGATCTTTATGTAGTTGAAACATGTATCATTTTGGGGCACCAGAACATCTAAGAAAGGAAGACACCTCTCTACCTCTGATTCCTGAGTAAATTTAAGTTTTGGATCCAAGGAATTGAGCAAGTGAAGAAAAGAACCCAGAGACTCGTCACCATGCTCCCACAAATAAAAAATATCATCTTTAAAACGAACCCAAAATTTGGGTTTAAAAAAACTTTGCAAAATAGCCCTTTCTTACAGGTCTTGCCTGAAGATATCAGCCTGTATTGGTGAAAAGGGAGTGTGCCCATGGAAATTCCATATTTCTGTCTATAGAAATGCCTCTCTAATGGAAGTAAAAAGAAGTTCTGTTACAAAGGACTGTAAGCGAAAGAAGTGTCTGATCGGAAAGAGTAGATTCTTCTGATATACATTGGTTAGAATTAAGTTTATTCTCAAAAATCATTCAGTACCTTGAGGATCACAATTTTATTCATTGAATCCGCATCGCAACTGTAAATTCTTGTATTTGGTTGAACCGAAACTTGCTTTACCTAGGAAATAAAATCAATGGAATTTTTAATATTGGATTTTTGAGCCTGAATTAGCGGGCGAAATACAACTGACAAGAACTTCCCTATTTTTGCCGTAGAGAATTAAGAGAAGAAACAATGGGTCGAAGTATTTTGAGTTTGGTATCTATAGAAAACCCTCACATAGTGACCGTTACTGAAATTATTCCTCTAATCATTCTCCTGCTGTGAAAAGAGGAGCTGTCACTTCTCTAGTTGACAGGAGCGCCCATAAGCCAAATTCCAGGGGCGTCAAACCTCATCTAATTGGCACTTTTAATGTTATATAATAGAAATCTTAAAACAAAAGTATAAAAATGAGGCAGTTTCATTCAGCCAGAGGGGGGGGGGGTTGGTGCCCCCCCTAATGGGTTCCCATGCTAGTTGATAGAGCATTGAAAGTTTTTCAACACACTTCTTGGATTCAGAGCTCGACCACCTTAGAGATATTTTATTTGGGAATGGTTATCCAATTAGTTTGATATATTCTATAATTGCAAAACGCATTAAAAGATTATCAGATAGTTACACAGAAAACGCAAATCAAAGGGAAAATTCAGATTATCTTGGTCTCCTGTACGTTAAAGGGGTTTCGGACCACATTTCAAATAATCTAAGAAAAATAACTTGGTTCTATATCATTTTCGGGATCTCGTATATATGACCAAATTAATACTAGTGGATGCAGTCTCGAGGACCCTAGTTTGATGATCACTATGTTGGAGAAAAGCTTCAATTGTATGCCTTTGGGTAACTGTGCTACACACTACTGATCACAAAAAAACACAACTCCATTTAGCCAGGGCCAGCTTAGAACCCCCTCCCTTCGAGGTGTTTGCCCTTTTTTTGTTTGGGGAAACTACCTGGATTGAATTCATCTCCAAATTCGATTATGTTGAGTAATCTGGTCAAAGACACTATATAAATTGTAATTCAATGGCATGTTAAACAAATGAACAGTTTAAGACAACTTTGCATAACAGTTCAGCTGCTGAGCCCAAATTCTGGTCGTACCAGAGCTTAGCTAACAGGTCCAGTAGTACTCGACCTAGTTAATTTCGAACAGCAAGGATGTTCGATGGCAGGAGGAGTGTAATAATGAGTGTCATATCTAAGGGGGGGGGGGTTCAGTTAAAAGTTTGTTCTTATATTTGTAATGGGGGGGGTTTCAATTAAAAGTTTTGTTCTTATCTTTTCCGTTGATTCTTTATATAGGAATTTTCAATTAATTGTTTCTATGAGTATTTTTCAGTTAATTCTTAGTTGGCGGTTCACGACCAGCACACCAGAGAAGAGGGGGAATTTCGTGTGTGGGGAGCTTAAATTAGCGGTTCAAATAGGGAGCATATATTAGTGGCCATACTGAGTCGAAATCAGATTGAAAGGATTCAGGTTCCCTTGAGAGTGATTGGAGCCACAAGGACTAACTATCTTGAGAAATACTAACATAAAGAGAATAAAATAAGAAAGTAATGCATTTATTTTTACTCACATGATCGGTACAAAGCTTGACGGGAATATCAAAAGCACTTCGCAGTCAAAGACACTAATATAAAGTTGCTGACTGGGGCAATACAAGTAACAGTTAATTCACTAATAATAAATGTTTTCAGAAGTTCATTCTAACTGCAAATAGACTCACATAAGACTGTTTCTAGACTCACATAAAACTCATCATAGATTCATAATAGACTGACAATCGACTCCCAATAGACTGATAAAAGACTAACTCCAGCTTGCTAAGTTCGAAAGTACTATACTCTGCGATTTCGCCTAAGGTTACAATCAGGCGTTGCTGAAAAGTACATTACACTGGTTCTATTGGTTCTGATTCTATGTCCCCTATTACTATTGGACAGGGATGTACCAATCAGCTAGTTGATTTAAATTGACTTTGATACGATTTAACGACTTTTTAAAACTTCACTTTGGAATTTTTCTTAGCGGAATAAAGTTTTTACCTTGTAATTAGAGTGGGATACATAGTTCTACTTTGTATTTCAAGAAACTATTTTTTAAAGTTTTTACAATGTAATTAAAGTGGAATACGTAGTTTTATTTTATATCTCGCATGACCGTTTTTTGTATAATAATTTCTACCATCTCTTGATCGTTTGGAAATTCAAACTCAAGATTTAAATTACATTGTTGGTTGACCGTCATGTACAATTGGTCACGCTGATTATTTATTGCTGTCATATTTTTCGTGGGAACGATAGAGTTACAATTGTGATACAATTGTTTCGCTACTTTTTAAGTTTGACAATTAAGTGTTACTTGATCTGTAGGTTATTTGAATTTTTGGGTTCGTATTTTGGGCGATTTTATTTTACTTGGAAAATTTTGGGGCCTTGAAAATTGATTCCATTACATATCATCCTTCCAATTCTTAACGATGTCCTCATCGTTGTGTTACCCTACTCTTTCTACTCTTTCAAATTTTGATCTCCCTTCCTTTTTTTTAATTTTAACTTGGTACTTGTTACTTGATTTAACTCAGCTTTGGTAAGATATATATTTTTTCTTCATATTCCCGATTGCTTTATGTGACCACATATATTAAGACATTAATTTACAGTCCATCACCTATACACTCTATTTGACGAAAGGGCCAAAGAGTTTCTATTGACTAACACATTTGGTTATATGATTATGTAATAATTATTATTTCCTCCACCTAATATTAAAATTCCTTCGCCTGATATGCTAATAATTGTACATGGTTTTAACTAATCAAGTTCTGCTTTTGTGACTATTTTATCACTTAAAATGGTACATATTTGCTTTTTCTAATACTTGACTATGCTTCCACCTGACGCTATAATTGTACGATAAGTAACTGACTTCAAGAACACAGATATATATAAATTAAATAATTTACAAATAAAAGGTTTGACACATTAATAGGTTTAAGCTTAATGTCTGATTGCAACACAGGGGTAATGTAATTTACATTTGTTTTTTCATCTGATTATGAAAATTTTCTCAATATTCACTAAAGTTACAAGTTAGATACATAAGATTCGCACTGACTTCATCATTCTACGTGTCTATAATACTCACATACGTTGTCACTTTACTTTGCGCTTCCGTTCAATTAATTACTGGGTTGGCTAATTGTTTATGGTTTGTCTTCGTTCCTTGGGATAAGCGTTTATGTTGTCCATAAGTATGACTGCTTGTACAAAATTGTCCGTGCGTGGTTTGCCACGTCATATACGGGGGGTTGATGTTATAGATTCGTTGATATGTTTCCTGGGTACATAACCCTTTGGGGAATTGATTACATGAAATGGGTATCTTTGTCGCTGGACTAGGTAACTCTTCTTGGGCACTTCTATTCTCGGAAAAATTTTATACTCGTACAGTCTATGTTTCCCGTAGATTGTTCACATTTAGTCCTTCTTTTATTTGAATAAGGGGCTGCGTTGCGATATGTAAGGGTAATTATGGTTGGATCAAAACTTGGTCTCAGAATTTATATTTGACGCATTGTCTTTGATTCTTGTTTTAAGGATACACTATCATTGTGGGCTTAGTCATGGGGATTATGGCTAAGATAACTTGGCTTGGTCTCTTCTCTGACACTTTATTTTGGGAAAGTTTGCACGTACAGTTTATATTTTCCGCAAAATTGATTGTGTTAGGTTCTTCTTCACTGAAGGATGGTTTGGTTTTGCGACATCTAATAATGATTGGATAGGGTCAAAACTTAAACTTGGGATCTTGGTTCGACATGTTGTCTCTGATTTGGGGCTTAAGATATGTAATCTTTGAGGGATTGGCCCTAGGGTTATTCTTGGTCCCTAGGATTTAATGTTTGGGACCTTGCCGTCTAACAATAGTTATCGACGGTTTTTATGTAGTTTTAAGATATGACTGGTCGGGGTGGTTCTCTAGGTAATCATTAATTCGGATATATACATATATCTGGGGTTCTCGGTTTGCTAACATCGTTTGAGGTAGTGTTACCTGGAACTAGGCTTGGGTGACTTTGATTGTCATCAGGGTATTTTCTTCAGGGGTTTCCTTGGTGAGTACTTATCGGTGGTTGACGATTGACGAGAGTAGATGCTACTGGGTTGTATCCGTGCTGCTTGCTGGTACACCAATAATTAAGTTGCACTGATTACTCTGCTTCCTGGAATATAAATATCTAGGCAGAATCATGTGGTCTTTATAATTACATAAGTTAAAACACATACTGCAATTTAAACAACTTATACAATATTATACGGGGACTATTGTTTGAAATAATAGTCGTGATTAGTCGTACTACTAATATCAATTTAATATGGGTACGGTTAAACTCAAAAATAAAACAATTAAGAGCAATTTTCATGCTTTTACATGCATATTGCAGCAAAACTAGATCACTAAGAGTTAAGCTCGGTAATCATAAGAAAAATTATTGTGTATACGAAAAATAACACAATATGAAATTTTCAAGATTTAGTGATTATATATATAAATATATGTATGTGCATTTGGCACATGTTCAATATTCCATACATTTTAAATGTTATTCAACAGTCATCTACTTTAGCATTTACTTTTCTATTAAATAACTACATGCGAGGTAGGTTACATGGTTTTATGAGAGGTCTCGATTTACTATAAATTTTCAAATCTTTACTGTTTACGCGCGTCCATGCCGCTTAAGAATTCTTTGCAGCTGTATGGGTTCACACAAACAATAAGAGAAATTTGGGACTGGACATTGCACGAATGAGGACCTCTACTCCCATTCGCTCGATCATGTCCTCCCTTACTTTTTTTAGCTTATGGGTTATCAGGGAGTTCCGGGTTTAGGTTTTGCATTTCACTCGATTCGATGTAATCTGTCTTTGCCCTTTTTCTACGTGTTATCATAATTTTTCTGTAATTCAGGGTCAATAACATTCTTATAGTCAGAAAGATCATGAATACGAATCTTACCGTCAGGAGGATATTCCACCAAAAATTTGTTGAGAATAGTCCGTATCTACTTTCTACATACGTCAATCTTTGGTCTTCATTGGTAAATAGGGGAATCTGAGAGTCCAAGGCTTCTCTGATTTTTGTTAGTGGTAAAGTTCCCTTGACATTCTCTATTTTTGACCGTATTGTGGCTTTTACTTCTTCGTTTTCGATATTAGGAGTTGTATGCGATAAATTGACTGGTTTGAAATTGACCACCTTGTGGCTTATTATATTCGTGCTTGTGGTTATCGGTGGTGTTTGTACCGTGGCTTCTTTGGTTACTAATCAACACCCTTGTTTTATGGTTATTGTTCCCACGTCTTGTAATAGTAGTTCAGTTCTGTAGCTTGGATCGATTCTTTCTGTGTTATTATAACAAGAGATAGTCCCAACTGTTTCTTTTGGAACCAAAAATAGCCATAGATAATTTCTAAGATGAATAAATATTTCTCGTTTTGTACTACCTACTAGCGCTTCGAATGAATTGGGACTTTCTTCTTGTTGAGTCTCTTTTAAAAATATATCTAACATACAAGATCCAGGTTTTACGTTATAAATAGGCAGGGTTAGTTGACATACTAGGTTTTTAAATGCTACACATTCCTTAAGGTCCTGTGGATTTGCTAAGGCATATTTCCTCCTATCTTGATCGACAACCAAGTATTCCGCTTCGGGGGTGATAGTCATGAAACGAATTAGTTCTACCTATATTGGCTGGGAACGTAGAAATTTTATACAAGACATATATGGATTGTTGATTACATTAACGGAATTGTTACTACTGCAAATAGTTGTTCGTTTATTTCCGTTATGTGAACCTTTAGCTTGGTGTAATAGTGGAATAGGTTTGCTACTTCTGGTTCTGTTGGTAGATGTAGACCGAACGTTAGATGTGTTTTTATTTCATCTAAGATACTTTTTAGGTTCGAAGGGTCAACCAGGTCATAGGACAAGGTTCCTCCAGTAAGGGCAAATAATGCAAATTCAAATTTGCTAACATCAGTTGCCAGGTTAAGTAATGACATTGTCACTATGTCTAGTGATACCGTGGTGAGGCTCGAATCGGAAATCACACGATCTACTTCATTTTTTAAATAGTTCATTATGTTTACTCTCTTTGATATTTTTTTCGAGATAGCCTCAATTTTGTCTCTCTGATAATTGGCTATACTGGCTTGTATTTTTTGGACATGTAAGGTCACGTTCATGGCGTTATTTAGTTTTTCTCACGTTTTCCCTTAGGATATCTAGGTCTTCTTCAGTCAATAGCCCGAATAAGCGTGAAGCTAATTCTCCTAAGATTGGTATTAGACTAGCTGATCTGCGGTATTTGCTTTTTCGGAAGAGTACTTCGAAGATTCTTGTGGTACTCTGCTTTAACTTTTGTATTTCGGTATTAAACAATTCAAATAGTGCTTGTAGTCTCTGTCTATACAGTATTAAGAAGGATTGGTGAATCGATACTCTTAGGACGTTTTTCTCATTTAGCTCAGGTAACGATTCGACGTATTTTTTGGCTTGTTCGTCGGCCATGGCCAATCTGGCACATGTATATTTGCCGTCAATTGTCCAGCATTTCTCGGGTACGTATTTTTCTTTCTTATTACTTTCAGAAAATTTCCTTTTGTTATCAGAATGGTATCCTTGAACTAATATAGTTTGAGTCTCGGTATGCAATACTGGGAGTCTTGCTCTTAAATTTATATACATTTTGCCGAAGGAGTGGGTCTTTGTAAACGTTTGGTTTCTGTGGACCATGACCATTTTGTAAACGTCGTTGGTTTTAAATGCGTTTATGGTAATTAATTTTTCTTGGGACAATTCATAGAGTTTGATTAGCACTGGACTTGCATTGGTGGTGATTTCCGTTAGCGAGGGCTGTATTTCCTCTGTTCTTGTCTCGAGTTTGGGGATGGTAGTCGTGGTATTTCTCTTTCCTTGTGGCTTGTTGATATATTTCTTTATTTCTTTTGGTGGTACTTTCTTAGTACCGTTGCTCACAGTATGGTCTTGCCATAGTTGCTTGAGGTATTTCCATATGCTTGGCAACTCATTTAGCATGGCGTAATTTCCATCATAGAGTTTATTTTTCTTGGAAGTTGTCAAGAAGGAACTTGTGGTATATTTTGTCGTAGTATGATCGCTTCTGGAACCTTCCACGTTAATTAATGCTCTAGAGCCTTATCAATCTCTGCCATTTTCTTGTCAAAGTCATCTATTAGGAATTTCGATTTTAGTTTAGGAATAATAGGGGGTAGATCTCCTGTATTTTTCTTGTGGTGCATGTCTTTCGTTGTCTGCAGGCTTTTGTCCCATTTTAAGAATTGGAGTATAGAATCTTTTAATTCATTAATATTCTTCTCTAGTCTCATTACTTGTTGAAATTGGGTTTCAAACGGTTTGGGATCCAGTTTTATAAATATCTTCCAGGCATTATGACTTGCAAGTAACGAATTCTCATGTTTGAAGATAATCCCATGCTTTACGATGTCTTGGGCTATAGTTTGGGCAACGAAGATTATCATGAATCTTGTTAGCCACATCCTTTGTTGCTGTTTCTGGAATTAATATTTCATTAAAAATAATATAGGAAGATTTCTTATGATTGATAATCGAATGAGAATTTAGATTCCTATTATATGGGATTTTTTCTTCCTTTTTTTTTTCTTTTTATCGGGGAAGGAAACAAGGTGAGATTAAGATTCGTGGTCATAGAATTTGTTGATTGCTTATGGTAAACATACGGCTGATTCTTAGGCTGGGGGGACAGTTATTTTAATTGATTTCACACAAGAATTTTTTATTAACGTAAAGGGTGCGTGGGTTGACTTTGATTTACGTCATACCAAATTATTTCAATAGAGACGGTTTTCTTGATTTCTTGGTTGCTTTTGATTTTGATTCATAGGTTCTTATTCTTTTAAATATAATTTCTTTTCTTTTCGCTCTATATATTACGCTTTTTGGATTATATAGATATTGTTTGTAGCATTTTATTTCTTGGAGGGGGTCATGTTGACCTTGAAATTTCATGCAGTTTGGATTTCCCTCAATTTTGTAAACTAATTTTTGTTGTCTACATTTGTCAAGAAGCAATAAATCTGTCTGACATGGACCTTTAACGTACCAGTACCGAACTTTATATTGTTTTTGCAATTTTTTTTTTCATGTTGAATATAATGGAGGTACTTGCCCTTTCTGCCGTTATATTTTACTCCCAATTTCCCTCTCGTGGGTCGATATTTGGGCGTGTTTGCTAAACTTAGACCGAATCTATGTGAAATACAAGTTGTATTTCCTTAAATCATACTTGACGTTCCTTTTTTTCGCGAAGACATCTTCCCCTGATTTACTCACAATGAGCATTGCCGCTGAATATATCACATTTTCTTTTGACTGCTTTATAGTTATGAACTCCGTATCGATAATTGCTTTGGCCATTGTTCTGAAATGAAAGGTAGTTTCTAATGACTTTTGTCTAGTTAATTTTTTTCAAGATTAGTTATAATCATGGTACACTCTAGGTCGAGGTCAAACTACCTTTTCACCGGTATTTCCTTATACATCGGGTACTTATTCGTTCAACATAATTTGAGTCTTCTAAAGCTCCATATTAACCAATAATGAATATATACTTTGAATGGAAAACAAGGTAACTTCAGGTCGAAGTTGAACTACTTTTTCAACGGTGCCACCTTGCACCTGGCTATTTGTGTATTCGAACGTAACTCGATTCCCTAAAGCTCCGTACTCTAGTTTAACGAGTTTGCGCTCGACTAATAACGAGTTCAATATAGGCTGAAAACTATTGAGACTTTCGAGAAACTACCTTTTTTTGTCAATATATTAAAAATGTATTTAGATCCCGTGACCTTCACTCTAACTCATAGTTTTGTAAATATTAATACACTACTAGTTTGATCATATAATGCACTTTTTTTAATAACAATAATAATCGATTTACATAGACATAACACTTCAGGTAATATTAGAGGGTTCTTTTATTATTCGTTTCAACGAGGTTATTTATATGTACAGTTTCTTCCACTAATATTGGGTTTTAATTTCAATATGGTGTGCATCATCCGGCAGTGCCGCCTTTGAACTTGGAAATGTAAGCATATCGACAAGTCGATAATTTTCCCATGACGAAACATTTGAGCTGAGAAACTTGAGTTCAAATACTACATTATTTTTACCACATTCGGGTGTATTTAAGTACATTAAATACACTAATAATTGGTTTGGGAGGTGCAGGCCCTCCAATGTGGCAGTTTGTGTCATTCCTTCGCATATTTTGCCGAATGACTTTCCGGCACAACTGAGATAATGACAAATGATCATTTATTATTTTTACTACGGAGAAACTAAAGTTTACGTGTGATTGGCAACAGCATAGTTGCTCGCGCACGATTACGTCTAAGCCGGAGAATATTTTGATTCCAAAATTCTCATCTTCTTGGAAAAGTTAAGGGTTATTTTCTTTATGTCTTTATAATCCCTTGTGGTAACTTGAAAAATAGCGGATCCCATTGAAGGGTTTAACTAATTTAGATACGTGTTATTTACACAGTTGACGTATAAGGCCTTAAGGAAGCTTTCACCTTTTAACATACATCCTCGGTCTATTAGTATGGAGAGAAATCTAATGGGCCAAATTGTAATTATGTTTTTATCATCTTGATCGTACCAAATATTGTCCGGCGATATAATCAGACAACTAGCTATATTTTGTTATTGGGATATTTTGTATTAAAATTCAGAAGGCCAGGTTGGAACTTAGTCTAGTGTGCTCGAGTGTTCTTTTCATTGCACGTGCACTAAAGCTATAATGCACTAAGCTTGCCGTTAATCTTAGGATCATTCATTGTTCCAAGATTGTCCTTCGAGATTTTAGAAGATAATATAGTTTTGGACAGTCGAGATTTTCTACTGTTCTGATAAGTCCCCATTCTTTTAATGAATCATCAATAAGTCCCCATTCTTTTAATGAATCATTAATGTTATCTACACTATGTCTTTTTTTAAGATTCCATGAGGTTACATTTTCTAGTCTACGATTATTTAATTGTTGATGGCTTGGGTATCTTATCATGGTTACTTTTTTTCTATTTGATTTTTTTAGGTTAATATTAGCAACGTACGAACGGTCGCTTGTTTCGGCGTTTCCCTTAACCAGTGGTCGATGGTCATTCACCTACCGTATCTGCAAATTTGTTCTTATATAAAATTAACCAATGATTACAAAATAAATGATTACTTAATAGTAATATATTTTCAAAATAATTATAGTAGTTTAAGGTATAGTAATGATTATGTAATAGCGATTCGTTTTCAATGTAATAATGTTTATCATAAGTTATAATTGTTTACTTGGCCTTTTTAATTTTATGAAATTTTATTTTTATTAGTATTTTACGTTCGTTTTCTCGGCAAAAGTTGTTCTTCGTAAGGGAATAGTTGTTATGAAAATTGACCCAAAGAATAAAAGAACTTCGTGTCAACTTCCAGCACACAACTCCCTCGCTACTGATGCTCCTCTGCCCATCTCTTTCGCAGGTTCCTTTAAGCGTTATTCTTATTTAGTTAGGCACTTTCAATTTGACGATGTTTGTTGTTAGTTATAGCTGTTTACTTAGCTTTTATAATTTTTTGAAACTTAATTTTTATTAGACTTTTTGGGTTCCTGATTCTACACAAGTTGTTCTTCGCACGGAAAACACTCCGTCAGGGCGTCTGCCCACAAAATAATCAACGTGTGCTTACGCCCGAATAGGTATTCTCCACGCATCGGACTTCCTGTGCAAGTTGTTTTTCGTAAGGAAATGGCGTCACAAAAATAGATCCTAGAGTAAAAAAAAATCTCGATCCACTTCTGCAACACGACTCCCTCCCGACTGAGGATCCATCCACGTGTTAGGGATTTCCTTGTTATGTAATCACTATTCGTATCCGTATAGTTGTTTATCGTAAAGAGCCAGGGCCAAATGGGAACGGAAATGGGATGATAATGAAACCACTCCCATTCCCCTATGGCCATCGCTTCCCACGATTGAGGGTCCATTTGTTTAAAAAGCTTGACGAATAGGCAGTTGTAGTGCTTGTCAAGCTATTTCTTGTTGTGCCATCAAGTCTCGTAATCAAGTCAATAGAACGATGCATTTTTTTCGCTCACCCGATAATGAGCATCAGATATCAGGTAAGCGGAAAATACATCCCTCCAGTTTTCGATAAACCATTGACCAAAATCTCACGAAAAATCTCCGCCAAAAGGAGTCGAGCCAAGTCAGCAACAGGTTTTACAACGTCTGGTATTTCCCTCATTCCGTAATTTGTGTAATCTTTTCTAGGATAATTTCTTTCGCGCTGAAGAAGAGAGGCGTTTGTCCTCTCGAAATATTCGCTTTGTTTTTTCAGTATCGTCATTTGGCCTATAAAAACCCCATTTTTGCTCGTTTTTCTTTCTTTATGTAATCTTTTCTCGACAGAAGGTGAGAGTCAAGTGTTTACTCGGTGGGATAATATACACCATGCACATCCTTGGCTCTAACCTCCTATGCTCGGGGGTTCAGCCGTTTTCATTATTGCGTATCGTATGGATATCTGAATTATTCCTCCTATACCAATTTCAGACTATTTCATGGGGGCTCGCTGAGTATTTATTTATTTTGTTTTTTTTTTAATGAGGATTGCCGTGTGCATTGAGCTTTTACCACTTATCGAAGGTAAAAAAAAATTGTTACTACCACCCGAAGTGTGGAGGGCATCACTACTGATTTTAGCTAAAAGTATCTTACATGGTTTTGAGTGGGTTTTTCGAGCTTAAGTAGTTAAGGGAAGGGTTGTATTTTATTATTGGCTAGCATATTTCAATTAATGCGATAACTGTCGATCAATTTGAAGGGGTCCTTAAATTTTCACTTAGAATCAATGTGGGCATTCGATCTCCGTACTTGGTAAATCCTTATATACAACTTTTTTTTAAGTATCTGTAGTTAACAAAGCAAATTTTCCTTTTTAAAACAATCTTCTTAAAGTGTCCATAGTTATTTTGTATCCTGTCAATGTGAACAAATTTCATTAAGGCCGAAGTTTAAAAATATAGACTTATTTTTTTGGCTTTCAAAAATTAAGCTATTGCACTGTAACGCATTTTCATTTATCGTCATATTTCATTCAGCTTTGATTACCTGCTATTACAATACCTATGGATTTATTTTCTTCAGTTTTGTACTTGATTAATTAAAGAGAATTAATTTATTTTACATCGAAGGTGGTTCTTCCTTAATTGCTTATTTTGATAGCTATTATTTAAGTTGAATCGAATGAAGAGTTGTGTATTGATATTTACTCAAATAATGTCTTTAGAATATGTAGGAATAAACTCTTTATTTCAAGGTATTTCAGAATTATGCTAAATTGGTGGAATATAAAGGCTTGTTAGTCGAGGTTAAGTCTTCCCGTTCAAATGAGTTAAAAAAACACATTCACATTTAAGGTGTCGACTTATTCTTCTCCCATGGCGGAGTTATCGCAAAGTGGCAGAGGTACTTATTATCAAGCGCAATATTACCTAAAAGTTTTTCTGGTTTGTCATAAGGCATATAAATTTAATTACCTTGTATTTCCTAAATGAAATTAAGATATATTTACGTTTTGTAGTGAACTTATTGGCGGGTTGAAACCAGTTAACCTAATTTGGATATAATAATTTACCACAAGATGTAATCCTTTTTTTATAAGGTCGTCGGAAATGCGACTGGAAAATATGGGAATCAAATCGAAATACGTTGATTAAAACATGTTTGTTTTAAATTTTTGTGGAAGCAAAATCATTCCGTACAAGAAACTGTCTTAAATGACGGTCTTATAATATTGTAAAGTAAAGTATTTTAATCATAACCCTACTGGGTTGTTGTAGGGCACGTCGCGTCCCTTTACTGGGGGCAAATAGACAGAAATCAGAGTATTGACCCAGTTTTCGCCTCAAATGCGCGAATAACTGCTTTTAGTCTGTTTTTTTTTCTTTATATAGTCAACATCTACTACGTCCCCATCATTTTTCTTCTGTGGTAGAGATTATGCCACATGGCAGAGGTATGATATTACCTAAAATTTTGCAGGGATATGTTTATGCTTTTTGAATGGGAGTCTTGCCTAAGATATAGGAATTTATTTACTTTATATTATTTTAATAGAATTTCTGATTAAGGCTATTTCTCATTAGGTTTAGCGTGAACTAGTTTTGTTTCCACACAACTCAGAATTCTAAGGGTATTAAACCTTATTTTTATATCTGTCTCAGTATTCCATACTGAGACAGGGTTTTCCAAGCATGCTTCTGAAAAACAACAAATTTTAACTTTGGGCCGTTGTTAATACTTTACGGTACTCGGATCCTGTTCACCTATTCATAAAATTTTATGGCTTCCACTTTCGTTTGATTAGATTAAAAATTATCCTTTACTCATTTTTACTCCATATATATATTCGTCTCTATTTTATTAGTTTTAGTTCAGACCCATATGTGCCTAAGTGAAACACGTATTCTTTGAACTCTTAAATAGCGTGAATTTCGTAAAGCTTGGCTTTGGTGAATAATATGTCTTTTACTATGTTTATGTTACATTTCTTATTTGGAGGATAAAGTTTAGTAATTACTAAGGCCGTGACTAGTTTATAAGGTTAGTAAAAATTATTAAATACTGTCTTGATATACGAGCATTCATGAATTACGATAATTTTTGGAAGAATCTTCTTATTTTTTACATCAATCGGTTAATTTGTGATTATTCTTGGTTACTAGTCCGTACTTTTGCAGGCCTCTATTAGTCGTATTTTCTTTCACTTTCGCAAAAAAGATGCTATTTTTTGCAATTTTTCGAGAGTTAGGCTAAGACTTGCCTTTTTTTTTACAGGTAACTATAGCGCAGATTGGTTTCAAGAGTTCTCTTTAACGAAAGGGTTTTGATTATTGCATTAACTTTTAGCGGACGCTCCTCTTCAAGGTCTATTAATTATCGTCTGTCTTCTGAAGCAGAATAATATATGCTATTGTCAAAGAAATATTAGCTTAGCTATACACATTGCCACTTCCTGGATTGTAGGCAAATAGTCTTATTTGAGGCGAGTTTTGCATTTGACTTATAGGTTTGTAATTATCTCTGAACTACGTTTCGAAATTCTTTCGAAAATTAGGTAACCATCTGGCCTCGAAAGTTTTTTTTCTCATATTTTTGTAGGTAGCTTCTTGTTATTCTAGTTGCGCGGTTTTACTTCTCATCGCCACCATTCGTTTTAAGATAATTTCAGCTAAAATTATTGAAACCATGGCCAGGGTTTTTGACGATTACTTATCCCTTGCCTAGTGGCTGTATAGGTCCCGCTATTTTCGCTAACGATGATCAAACTAATGTTTCAGTTAACTAAGCGTTGGTTACAAATTTACTTTATGGTACAACAATTTTTGTCAGCGAAAATATTTTCTCTATAGTTGCCCATTGAGAAATTAATTAATATGCGTCCTTTTTTTGTATTAATTCTATCTTACTTGTGAGTCCTAGATACAATATTTTGGAACTTTGATAGCTATTTTCATGTATTTTTGCTTTGTGGAAGGTTCCTATTTTCGTCTCTTAAGACTGTCTAAACTGCGCGAGTGACACGTGATTAATTGCTATTTTGCGCCGACAGTTTTTCGAAACAATTTTTTTTAGGGTGGTTATCACACTTATCTTAACGATATGTGAATTAAAATTTTTTTATGCCACAGGAGAAATTCGACTAACCGAATGGGTCAACAGGCTAGGCCATAAAACTTTTCCTTTTAGGTTTTGCTATGTAGTACGTATTTGTGGGGTTTATTTTTATAACTTAAGAGCTATACTGCCCTCAAGGTTTTGTCTTTATCTCCGGATATATTTTGTTTGCATCCTATTAAGGATTATATCGCATTTCTGTAGGTTGAAACTTACATGCCATAATTAGCACCTTAAATTCTACCATTTGGGATTTTTTTTAACGCTCAAGTTTGCCAAATTCTTGAGTTTATCTACGTGCATACAGATCATGCATCACTAAGGAACGCTGGTTATGATTAATGCGATAAGAACTTGTACAAATTTCTTTTGCCGAACAAGTACTTTAGGTTGTCGAGTATTTTATAAATTTACAGCGAGCTACTTCCGATCATGTTTTCCTGTTGATTAAATTCAGACAATTTTATTGTTTTTCAAAATCATATTATCCTCGTTGATACTTGGGTTAAAGTTTTTTTAGCTTTACTAGTAGAAGCGGTTATTTTTTATTTAGGCAATTAAAAGTTGCGTGTCTTTTGAGTGGATATTATCATAATGCTAATGATGATAACGAGATATTACTAAAATAAGGTTTTGCATTTAACCATTTGTTTTAGCAGTTTGTCAAGAATTCTAATGTCGTAATGTCGTAATAAAAATACTGCACACGCCTTATACTTGAATAAGTTATCATATAAAATTAACTTCAGAAGAGGTAGGATCGATCCTAAAGGAACTCTCAGTTTATCAAACATCCAAATACAAATAATATCAAGCCTTGTTCGATACACCGAAGGCTCCTCAGATCGGCATTTGAATACTCCATTAAAATTAACAGTAAGTTTTGAATTATCGTTGTTTGGGTTATGCATTGATACAGAGTTGAACTCAGCACATGGAAGCGATCCTCATGCACTAAATACAATTATATGCCAAGTGATCCCTAGTAATCCTCACAATTACCTACTCCGGGGGCTGCTCGGGACAGGCGAAGCTAGGATGACTGACCACTACATTTTCTCTTCTATGATTATTTATAATATAATTATATATTTTTTATATAATTTGGGAAATACTATATTCTGGTAAACAGAAATATGGGTACTCTAATTTAACGAGTTTGCGCTCGTTTTTATTAGGTTATTTGCTGTATCTTGTCGCTAAGCGCTATACCCTATAAGGTGCACCCACTTTATTATATTAACCTGTAAAAAAATTTTTTTTTCATTTAAACGAGAAAGGAATTTTTACCTCCTTTTTTAGCTCAATTAATTGCCATGATTGATATTTCTTAGTTTTTTGTATCATCTGATGATGGTTGTGTTTTGGGCGTTCCTTGTGGTGCAGAGACTTCACTGAGGAGTCTTGGCTAGTTGTAACATTTACTTGGGCGTTTGGGTATTGGGTCCTCATAATTATGTTATTGTCCGTTGGAGGATGTTTTTGAATAGATTCCATTTGGGGTTTGATATGATGATGCCGGGCTTGGTTTGGGATTGCAAAATACGCGGGTTGTGATGGCCCTTCGTTGTAATCGTTAGCAAGAATATTTCCAAATGGGGATTGAGGGGTAGGTCAATTTCAACTGTAAAATATGTTGCAACCATTTTTTCTAAATTTGAGCAGAATTCTCTTTGTTTTGTAATTCTCTGGTAATTTTGGCTTGGTTTTCCTTCAGTTGTTTCTCTAAGTTATCCTGTTGTAATTTAATTATTTCTTTCTGTGCTTTTAAGTTGTCGTTTTTATGTTGTAAGTCTGAGAGCTTTACTCGTTTGGGTGCCAGGGCTTCTTGTATCGCTACTGTCGCGGATAGAACAGTAATGCTTCTGTAATCTTGCACTTTTTTGCCAATTTCTTGCATTTTATTGTATAAAACTTGTCATTTTAGGACCCTGTCGGGATAATTATATCCTTTAACAAGCGTGGCGTCGCTTATTAATTCCATTTCACTCTGGATTTTTGTGGTCTGCTCCTTAACTTCCAAAAACTGGGTCTAGATTAATTTATCCATTTGTTTAGTTACTAGGATCTCATTTATTTTTTTGTTCATTTTTTCTTGGGAAGCCTTAACTTCACTAAGAGATTTAAGTGTGGCTTCCATCATACTCTCGATTTTCAGTCTTTCTGTTATTAATTGTGCCGAGGTGTTTAGAAGTTTTGATCGTATTTGAAATAGCTGGTCCATATTCGTTCTGTCTGTAACGGGGTGGCAATAGGTATTTTTCTCTTTGGAGGAGGGGTTGAACAATTCTTGTACTTCTTCTATCTTCAGGGTTTTTTATCAAGCCGGGATTCAGTTTATCTGGAAAAGTTAACTATTAATTTCCTTCGACCTTTTGTGAGTAGCTTTCGTTGAAATGTCTTATTTATATACCTTTGTTTTAAGGTTATTTTTTTCAAGCTGCTCATTTCGTCTTAATATTACTTTATGAGTTTTTGGGATACTTGATCCCTAGACGTATTTTCATTTATCTGGTTTTTTACTTACTCTGCCAGACTTTGTGGTAACTCCCTGTTCGATTTCTGGCGTTTTATTCTTTTTTGACTTTCCCATAGAGATTAGGTCACATTTCTTGTACTGTTTCAATAGGAATTTTTGACCTTTTAATTTGGCCGGTTTTGCATGTGCGGTAGCCGAAGTTGGTTTTCATTTTTCTGTGTCTTGGGGCTCATCGGGAGCTGATTCATCGTCAGATTCAGTAGAACAAGTTCCTGAGGATTCATCGTTAGGGCTTTCTGGGGTGGTCCTTTGCAATTTTGGAGTATCACCTGCCCTTGATTCATATATCTCGTCTCCTCTCGAGGTAGAGAGTTTATTTTCCACTTTCACGGGCTGAACTCCTATTTCGGGGGAGTTAAAAGATTCTTGGAAACATTCTGGGAGGAGTTGAATGTTTGTGGAGAGTGTCTCCATTGTTTGAATGCCATATCCTCTGGGGGGTGGGGTATTTTTTGTAACAAGGTCTGTTGCCAGGAGGCTGATTCCTTGGGCTTGACTTTGGATATCGTTATGTGATGGTATTGTCCTAGATTTTCATCTTCAGGGTATTCCTGGGTCCAAGGCAAGGTACTTTTCCTTGTTTTTACTGGGTAATTGATAATGTCCATAGCTTCTCTCAAATTTTTTGTATTTTCCTTTATTTGTGTCCCTGGCTGGAGTTTTCCTTATTTTTGCACCCGGGGTTTCCATAGCTGTGTTTAATTCATCCTGCAACGATAGGGGTCTTTCTATCGGGGTTGCTGGGGATACCATGTCATCGGGAAAATCTCTTGGGAGGACATGGGGTCGAAATTCTATCGGGGAAAAATTAGGTTTTCGGGGACAGCGTATAATCTAATTCTTCCGAGCTTTCTGATGATGAACTTTCTGGACCTTTTGGGTTCTTACTGGTATGGGTATTAAGGTTTTCTTTTAGGGATGACTAGATTTTTCATTGCTAAAAATTCTTCAAAGTTTTCCTCGTCGCTATGATTCTCGAAATAGTTTTGTTTGAAATTAAAAGCTTTTAACTCGGCTAGCCTTGATTTAGGGAATTCATTTTCCGTGTTTGATGAATCTGAAGATGAGGGTTTGGGTGCCCAACTGACTGGGTACTTGGTTTCTTTTATGCGGCTAACATGTGCCTTATATGTTTTCTTCCGTTGTCTGGGTTTATTATTTTAAAGGAAAATCATTGTCGTATTTTTTGATTATCCTGTAAGGTCCCGAATACTTATTGGAAAGTTTTTTGCCTTCTACCTTTGCCTCATTTTTTGTAGACACAGTCGCCTACCTTAAAATTTATGTTCCCTTTGACTTTGGACTCGTTTCTCAACTCTTGGTTCATCTTACATTTTTCTAATTCTTGTCTAACTACTTTATAGGTTTTCCTCATCCTATTTATAAAATCTTGCTTATAGTCTTCGGTATTATTGTAATATTGTCTGGATTCTATAATTTCCTGATAAGGTATTTTAAAATCGCGCCCGAATAAAAGAAAAAATGGACTTTCTTTAGTTGTTTCTGAATAGGCGGTATTAATTACGTTGGTTAAGTAAGGTAGATATTGATTCCAATCGTTTCGATTGTCTTTTGTATAAATACTCAAGACATTGGAAAATATTTTGTTCCTATTTTCAATTTTTCCATCAGCTTGGGGATGGTAGGGGGAGGTTAATAATTTTTCTATTTTAAGGAAACTCATTACATCTTTTGTTACTTTAGAAATGAAGTTACTTCCTTTATCACTAATAACTTTGTTAGGGACGCCAAATTTTAAAAATATTTTTGCTAACGCTTTACTTGTAGTGAATGCGCCTTGATTTTTCAATGCTTTGGCAAAAGTGAAGCCGGTAAAATGGTCTGTGACTGAAAGAACGCACGCATGACCTCTGTTGGAAACAGGTAATCCTCCGCTGGTCCCATATAAATCGAATGAAATGATATCGAAAGGAAATCTTGCTACTGGCACTCTTCCCATGTGGGGATTAGGATAAGTTTGGGGATTTTTCCTTAAGTTACACGCTTCACATGTACATATAAAATCTTTAAGTTTTGTTAACGCCGACGGCTCAAAAAAATATTATTTTAACTTGTGAAAGGTTTTAGTTATTCCTAAGTGTCCACCTAAATCAGAATGGAAATATTCAAAGGCAGGTATTATTAAGCTTTGGGGTAGTACTGGGACTATAAAAGTTTGATTTCTATTTGTTTCACCTGTTATTATCCTGCAAAGGATTTCTTCGTCCAAATCATAATAAAAATTGTCTATTTCCCTTCTCAGGGCTTTGAACTTATCGGGGAGATTATCGGAATTCACAAAATAGTTAATGAGAGTCGAACACATTTCATCCTTAACTTGGTTTCTTTTAATGTTAGCTATCGACAAAGGGCTATGATTGACTTCGTTTCCTTCTATTTGGACTTTAGGTTTGTTCCTCTTATGTTTTCGTTTACAGGAATTAATGGCATTTATTTGTTTATTTTCATTGTCGGAGGGGTTATTCTCAGGATATCTACTTAGGTAATCACAGGGGGCATTTTTGTTTACCGATCAAATGTTCAAATGCGTAATCCAGATCTTGGATTTTCATTATCCATCTAGCTAAGATTCCAGTTGGATTTTCGAATGTGCTTAGATACTGCAAGCTTTTATGGTCCAAACGTAGCTTAAATTTTTGACCTACTAAATAATGTCTGAATTTGTCTAAATGGTGGATTATAGATAGTAGCTCCAATTGCGTTGCAGAATAACTGCATTCGCCTTTCGATAGAGTTCTACTTGAATAGCATATTACTGTCTCTATATACTGAGAGGATTTTTGTAAAGGATCGGGGTAGTTTTCTACAGGGATTAATTGGGAAAGGATTGTACCGATGCCCATAGCTGAGGCGTCAGTGGTGACTACAAATTGCCCTTTTCAAAATCTGGTAGCGACAATATTGGTTCAATGTGAGCGCTTTTTTGAGAGTGTCTAAGTAAGTTTGAGCTTCCTGTGACCAGGTAATATTTTGTGGGGTTCCTTTAGTTAGGTCCGTTAAGGGTTTTGCAATTTGCGCGTAGTTACGTATGAATTTTCTAAAATAACTAGTCAAACCAAGAATTGCTCTCAATTGTTTTATAGTTTTTTGGGGTTTAAGGTTTTCTACGCATTTTATCTTTTCGGGATCTGGTGAATTTGGCCTTGGGTCACTATCATTCCTAAAAATTTTATTTCGGGTTGAAGTAAATTTACTTTTTCAGGTCTACATTTTAGATTACCCTCTCTGAATTTTTCGAAAACTTTGGTTCATGTGTTTAAATGGTACTCTGGGGTTTCTCCTACACAGATCACATCGTCCACAAAATGGATAATATTTTCTATACCTCGTAATAAGTGTAACAAAGGTCTACATAGTGCACTCGAACTAGCTTTGAGGCCGAAGGGTACTCTTAAATACTCATAAGAACCACATTTTGTCGTCGAAAAGGCTGTTTTATAGACGTCATAGTCTGCTATCTTAACTTGATGATAACCTTGTGTGAGGTTGAGAGATGTAAAAATTTTATTTTTGGTTGAGATGGAGTCTAGGATTTCATCAATTCGGGGCAGGGGAAATTTTTCGCTAACTACTTGCTTATTTAATGCTCTATAGTCTACTACAAGCCTAAGGTCCTTGTTCTTTTTGGCACTAGTATAAAAGGGGCCGAATACGGGCTTATACTTGGGCGTATAATATTGTTTCTTTCTAATTCGCGGATTTTATTTTTTTAACCAATTCTTGTAGGGATGAGGATGCGATAGGGTTGTTTAGCTGCAGGCAACCCTGTAGTTTGGATAGAATTCTCATAGAACGGTATCAATCCAATGTATTCTTCACATGTGGAAAATATATCTCTATAATTCTAGAGCAATTCACATAATTTATCTCTTAATTGCGTATCTTGGATATGGTCTAATTTAAATTTTTGTAAAATTTGGGGTCTTGTTAGTGGGTACCTATTCTTTGGATTGCTAACACCAATGCTATTAACTTGTCTTTACTTGGAGTTTTTTCATTTGTTTAGCTCGTGCTCAGAAATCACTTGTATTTAAACGAGGCATGTTGCCTTTTTTAATGTGATCGTATCATTTTCATGTGTATTAATCAACCAAATAATACCTTCTCCTTTCTCATATAAAATGATCTGTTCCTCACAAAATAGATTTTAGGGGATTTCTCTACACGGGGATGCGAACCAAATTTCGGAATTGTCATTTACGGGGGTGACCATTTGAGAGATTTGAACTCTTTGTATTATTTTTTGGAGGGATTTTTGTTTTTACGCACCGCGAATCCATAGTATTTTTGTTCCGAGTCATTTTCTATTAATTTAAGATTGGCGCTTGATTGCGTCAAATCTGCCGCTTGTGGGGTTGGCTGTAAGGGGACAGTACCAAGGTTTCTCGTTCCATAATTCTGCTATTTTCTTTATTTCTGTTTGTCTATGCTCCTGGATTTTCCCTATTTTTGTTTTTATTGACTCGATCCATTTGCTGCTTGATTTTCTCTCCCACAGGACGAGAAATGGGGTACAAAAGACTTTATTCTATTCACTGTTGCTTCCCCTTTCTAAACACGTTAGAGAATAGGATCGTATGGATACACGAGTCTTTGATTTGCTATATCTAATAACACTTTATTCGATTTTAAAAAATTAGCACCAATTATAGCCTCATATGGGAAATTCTTGCATATTATGAAGTTTGTAGGAAAGATTCTATTATCTTATGTCACATGTAGGCGTGTGGAGCCTATTGCTTCCAATCTATGTCCTGTGACACTAGTTAAATTGGGAATATTAAAATTTTTCCGTCGCTTAATATATACTGGTAGGCTATTAAATACATTCGAGTTTATTATGTTAACTGATGCACCGGAATCTATTAACGCTTTGAAATTAATACTTGCAACACCAAAGTCATTTAATACAGGCAATATGTCATTATTATCACTTAAAGAAGGTACAACTACTGGAAGGGACCTATAAAAAATACTGGCCTCCAGGGTCCCGGTTAATTTTCTTGGGGCCCTAACTCGTTTCGCTGTGCACTTATTTGACAGGTTGGCGTTTGATTTTGGGGCTCGGTGGGAACTTCCCTCGCAAGTTGATTGACATTTGATTGTCTTGGATGCCATGTATTGTTGCGTGGGTTGGGATTTCTTGTGCCGACGGCTCGCGGCATTGGTTCATTTTGTATTGACGAAAAATTTCTTTCGTTTTCCCGAAAAAAAAATTTTTGTTTCTGGTCGGGAAAAAATATATTCTGTTATCGCTCGTATTCCTATTAAATCTAGTCGGATACACTGTCCGTGAATTGAATTGGTACATGTTATTTCGCGTATTTGGGTTGGGCAACCGATAATTATTTTGTCGGTTGGGGGGAAGGATTTGAATACGCAAATCCTTGTTAATAGGGGTTGCGGAACGATGGGGGGGCGTAGGGGGTTATTTCTATAGCTTCGTGATCCATTGGCATTTAGGTTTGTTCTCCCGAACAAACGGTTATTAAAACTGGGGGCTGCTGATGTATAGTTGTTTCTCTTACGGCATTCCCTGGCAATATGTCCTTGTTTATTACATGCTTAGCATATAATTGGGGGGTTGTTTATGTAGTTTGCCGCATTCGTGGATGCGAAACGTACAATTCTTTGCCTGGTAGGGGTTGGGACCTATTTTGGTTCGGTTTTGGTGAATTATCTCTCGAGAAAAATGCGGGTGAAATTGCTCATGATCATCCCGGAGTTGATTCTCCGACATTATTTATTCTTGACATATTGTGATTTGCCACAATCGTGTCAATTTCAACCCATTCTCTCCGCTTCCTGAACTGCAAACTCTAATGTTTGAATATTTTTTTAAATTATTATTCGATAAAGTTTGGGGCTTAATCCTTGCAGAAAAGCATTTAATACAATTTTATCATATAAAGGACCAGTTTATTTCCCATATTTAGCCTCAATGGATATCATTACTTTATGCAGGTATTCCCTAACATTTTGGGTTTCGTCAAAACATACAGTTCCGTGCTTTAATTAGTGTGTTGAACTTGTTTCAACAAATCTTTCTCGGAACGCTTTTAGCAATTTTTCTATTGAGTTTATTGGAAGGTTGTTATCTTCCCCTATTGCATATTCTATTTGTTTTAGAAATGTTAATGCTTGCCCCTTAAGTCTCATTAATAACATGCCTACTAATGATTTTAAGTCAGTTTTAGTTACTTCTACAAATTGGTTTAATTAGATACTAAATTTATATACGTCTGAATCTCCGTTATATGAGGGAAGGGATTTTGAAATTTCCACTGTTTTGGCTATAAGTTTTTGGTTTAGCAATTGTTCGTTTGGATCTAACGTTATATTGGTTAGTTTTTTTTCAAAATTAATTAAAATTCGGCACTGGTTTTATTTTTTTGATATAATTCAAATTTGACACTTACAAACTATATTTTTTTGTTACTTTTTTCTTAAGGGGACTTAGGCCTAACTAAATATTGCACTTTAAATACTGCACAAAATATTGCACTTTCTTTATGCGTAATATTTCTCAATAATTTTTTTTTGTAGAAAATTATGTCCTTTTGTTTTGCTCCTTTAAACAGCGCCGCGCGACTTCTAATGGGGGGGGGGGGTTCAATTAAAAAGTTTGTTCTTATATTTGTAATGGGGGGTTTTCAATTAAAAGTTTTGTTCTTATCTTTTCCGTTGATTCTTTATGTAGGAATTTTCAATTAATTGTTTCTATGAGTATTTTTCAATTAATTCTTAGTTGGCGGTTCGCGACCAGCACACCAGAGTATAGGGGGAATTTTTGTGTGTGGGGAGCTTAAATTAGCGGTTCAAATGGAGAGCATATACTAGTGGCCATACTGAGTTGAAATCAGATTGAAGGGATTCAGGTTCCCTTGAGAGCGATTGGAGCCACAAGAATTAACTATCTTGAGAAATACTAACATAAAGAGAATAAAATAAGAAAGTAATGCATTTATTTTTACTCACATGATCGGTGCAAAGCTTGACGGGAATATCAAAAGCACTTCGCAGTCAAAGACACTAAGATAAAGTTGCTGACTGGGGCAATACAAGTAACAGTTAATTCACTAATAATAAATGTTTTCAGAAGTTCATTCTAACTGCAAATAGACTCACATAAGACTGTTTTCTAGGCTTACATAAGACACATCATAGATTAGACTGACAATCGACTCCCAATAGACTGATAAAAGATTAACTCCAGCATGCTAAGTTCGAAAGTACTATACTCTGCGATTTCACCTAAGGTTACATTCAGGCGTTGCTGAAAAGTACATTACACTGGTTCTATTGGTTCTGATTCTATGTCCTCTATTACTATTGGACAGGGATGTACCAATCAGCTAGTCGATTTAAATTGACTTTGATACGATTTAACGACTTTTTAAAACTTCACTTTGGAAATTTTCTTAGCGGAATAAATTTTTTACCTTGTAATTAGAGCGAGATACATAGTTCTTCTTTGTATTTCAAGAAACCATTTTTTAAAGTTTTACCTTGTAATTACAGTGGAATACATAGTTTTATTTTATATCTCGCGTGACCGTTTTGTGTATAATATTTTCTACCATCTTTGATCGTTTGGAAATTCAAACTCAACATTTAAATTACATTGTTGGTTGCCTGTCATGTACAATTGGTCACGCTGATTATTTATTGCTGCTATATTTTTCGTGGGAACGATATAGTTACAATTGTGATACAATTTTTTCGTTACTTTTTAAGTTTGACAATTAAGTGTTACTTGATCTATGGGTTATTTGAATTTTTGGGTTCGTTTTTTGGGCGATTTTATTTTACTTGGAAAATTTTGGGGTCTTGAAAATTGATTCCATTACACATACGCTGGGTTCTAAGTTTGAGGTCTATTTTAAAAATACCTTGAAGAACTAAAATACTCTACTAAGATTCTGGTAAGGCTGGAGTGGTATGTTACACTTACTATGGACCCAAAAAAACTATCAGTTCCCAAATTTATCAAGGTAAAGACCCTATCCCGATAGGTCTAACTCCGGTGTCTAAAGAATTCATTGTTTGTGGGGTTTTTGGTATATTGAAAGAACTGATCAACGACTTACGGATAGATTAACCCAGCATTCTTGTTCAAATAATATTACACTTAAAAAGCGGAAAAAAAACAGAAAATTTTGACTCTGCCGTTCCAGAGCACATTTTTGAAAACCCCTAGCATATTTTTCTATTTAATCAGGCTAGCCTAATTTTTCAAGATGTAGGTATTGTCCAGCACTACAGAGAAGCTGTTGGAATTTATAAATACCAAAATTTAGGCCTAGCTTTGAACAGAGATTCAGGTGATTTAAGAATAAATGAATCGTATTTCGGTTTTCTCAAAAGAGAAGCCGATACTTTAATAGTCCGAGATATAAGCCTTGTAACACTTTCCCAATCACTTAATCAGACAAATAAACAACCCCTTAAGTCTCAAAGACTGTCTGCGAGGAATACAATTATTAAAATCAGGAGTCAGATGACATAGCTGTCAAACTCATTCAATGCTGTTTCGTTTTGAGTGAATGAATGTTTTGTATTTTATTTCTCACTTTTTCGGTAGTAGCCGTCGATGTAGGTTCAATTTTGAATTTCTTTGCAAATCACGGATACTGGTGAATGACTCACTTTTATTCGTGTTTGGTATTCGGTTTTAATTCTTAAAATTTTTTGGCTTTTATTGATTTTTATTCATCTTTTAGTTTTTTAGTTTTTTTTCGTTGTTTTTATTTCACCTTCACATTTACTTTCCACGTTTTATTTGTTGGTTTGTTCTTCGGCACTCGCATTGATTATATTTTTTCGTTTCGCGCTAAAGAAGAGAGACATTTGTCCCTCGAAATATTCACTTTGTTGTGTTATTCAGTATTTCATTTGGCCTTTAAAAACCCCATTTTAGCTCGTTATTCTTTCTTTATGTTACTTTCTTGAAGTATTTCTTCTTAACTTTTTTATCATTGCTCTTATTCTGAAATTTAAGCTAAAAAAAAAATTTTAAGTTCAAAGGAAAAAAAATAAAGTTCAGAAGAAAAATAAAACTTAACAAAGGCTTAGAGGGGGAGGGAGCAAAAAGTGTTGGTAGGGGGCATTTGGGTCCTTCGGGGGATTTTGAAACCCAAACTCATGCACAAGCCTGGGTAATGGAGAAAAGCGTGCTCGGGATTCATAACATCAATAACATTGATGGATTCGTCTTTTTAAGTCTTGCAAGAGTTTACAGAAGGGGCTTCGAATGGACTTGGATTGAAGAAGAGAATGAATAGGTGTTAAGCTTTAGGTGGCTTAGCAATGAACAGTTTAAGACAACAGTCCAGCTGCTGAGCCCAAAATCTAGTCGTACCAGAGCTTAGCTAACAGGTCTAGTAGTACTCGATCTAGTTAATTTAGAACAGCAAGGATGTTCGATGGCAGGAGGAGTGTAATAATGAGTGTCATACGCTGGGTTCTAAGTTTGAGGTCTATTTTAAAAAATACCTTGAAGAACTAAAATACTCTACTAAGATTCTGTTAAGGCTGGAGTGGTATTTTGCACTTACTATAGACCCAAAAAAACTATCAGTTCCCAAATTTATCAAGGTAAAGACCCTATCCCGATAGGTTTAACTCCGGTGTCTAAAGAATTCCTTGTTCGTGGGGTTTTTGGTATATTGAAAGAACTGATCAATGACTAACGGATTGATTAACCCAGCATTCTTGTTCAAATAATATTACACTTAAAAAGCGGAAAAAAACAGAAAATTTTTACTCTGCCGTTCCAGAGCACATTTTTGAAAAACCCCTTATCATACTTTTCTATTTAATCAGGCTAGCCTAATTTCGCAAGATGAAGGTATTGTCCAGCACTACAGAGAAGCTGTTGAAATTTATAAATACCAAAATTTAGGTCTAGCTTTGAACAGAGATTCAGGTGATTTAAGAATAAATGAATCGTATTTCGGTTTTCTCAAAATAGAAGCCGATACTTTAAAAGTCTGAGATACAAGCCTTGTAACACTTTCCCAATCACTTAATCAGACACATAAACAACCCCTTAAGTCTCAAAGACTGTCTGCGAGGAATGCAATTATTAAAATCAGGAGTCAGATGACATAGCTGTCAAACTCATTCAATGCTGTTTCGTTTTGAGTGAATGAATGTTTGTATTTTATTTCTCACTTTTTCGCTAGTAGCCGTCGATGGCGGTTCAATTTTGAATTTCTTGGCAAATCATGGATATTGGTGAATGACTCACTTTTACTGTTGTTTGGTATTCGGTTTTAATTCTTAAAAGTTTTTGGCTTTTATTGATTTTTATTCATCTTTTAGTTTTTTAGTTTTTTTTTTTCGTTGTTTTTTATTTCACCTTCACATTTAATTTCCGCGTTTTATTTGTTGGTTTGTTCTTCGGCACTCTCATTGATTATATTTTTTCGTTTAGCTCTAAAGAAGAGAGCGTTTGTCCCCTCGGAATATTCACTTTGTTGTAATTTTTAAGTATTTTCATTTGGCCTTTAAAACCCCATTTTAGCTCGTTATTCTTTCTTTATGTTACTTTCTTGAAGTATTTCTTCTTAACTTTTTATCATTGCTCTTATTCTGGAATTTAAGCTTATTACAAATTTTAAGTTTAAAGAAAAAAAAAAGTTCAGAAGAAAAATAAATTTAAAAAGGCTTAGAGGGGGGAGGGAGCAAAAAGTGTTGGTAGGGGCATTTGGGTCCTTCGGGGGGATTTTGAAACCCAAAGTCATGCACAAGCCTGGTAATGGAGAAAAGCGTGCTCGGGACCATTGTATTACTAAAAAAAGTACCTGGCCGGCGGGAGTCATTACAATTTTTGGAACCGAAACAAGTGTCATGGACCATCAAAATACATTTGTGCTTGGCACCATTAGAGTGTAAAACAGAATATGTGTGTCTAACAACCATAAGAAATCACTTTGGTATGCGTATCCTCAGAATGATGCCAAACAAAAGCACTTGGAAACAACAGATTAATAGATTTTGCTTAGAATTTATTCTTAAGAACATATTAATATCATTGACTTATAGGTTCTGTTGAATAACGCATCGTTCTTGAAATTCTCGGAAACAAACTAAGAAATTCTCGGAAGCAAAGAGTTGTAGGAATGATGCCAAGATATTTCCGGAAGCTTTTATCTCAAGGCATAGTTTCATAGCATATTTTCATAGTTTCATAGTCAAGGCATAGGCATAGTCATAGTTATTGCATATTTTCGGGGCTTCCTGCGCCTTTTCATTATTTTGTCAGATAAATAACCTGTTTTCCTCTTCGTAATTAAATTTGCATAGATTTGCCTATAATATAACTATCAATTACAAGTCAAAGTCCCGTTGCTAGGCCAGTGGCGTTGAAATAAGTAAACTTTTTGGGCTAAAATGTATTTATCTCTTCCTTGACTTGACTATTGATAGTTAATAGTATTCAAAAAGTGTTTGATTTTGAATCTTTTATTTATAGGTTTTCCCAGGGTCAATCTAGAGTCTACCCCTGCACAAAGTTCTTTGTCAAAAGTGTGGATTTGTTTTTAGTCTGTTTTAGATTTTGTTTAGTTCGTTCCTAGACTGCAAAGTCTGTTTTCAGAGTTTATAGATATATGTATTGTTAGAGTGACCTGTGGGAGAATACAAGGGAGTTATTTTCTACATCCGTGTAAAATCATTTCCCCCGAAATCAGGCTGGGTAGGAAAAGAGTTCACGAGAGATATCGTCATTAGTGTATCGACAGGGGATCTGTTACCCTCCAAAGAGATAAATAATGGTTTTGACACAGGTTTTGGCACTCTCAGCCCAGTGTTTGGCCATTTTGATCATAACCACCACTCTAACGAATACCCTAATGAAACCGCCAGTGATACTGTATAGCGTTAGAGAGATCAAGTTACTGGTAGCTCCAAGGCAACCATTACGGTGGTGCTAGCTTTGACCCCAGACATAATTGGGGTACCAGCGGTAATTATACATTATAACACATATTAACTCAGCATGATACAGTGATGCTTAACACCAGCTGGCTGGCGCCCAGAAACAATGAATTGACAGCATTTGCTTATAATGCATTTCTAAGAGCATAATAATAACAATGACTTTTTGGCTCAGTTCATTAACGTGTCATTCTTTTACCATAGGAAATCTTTGGTCTCACATTCGATTCCCAGACCAGACAAAAATTTCATAAAATCAATAGAAAAACTGCTTAGAAACAGAAAATAAACAGGTTGTTGGAAAATTAAACATGTCGCTATCTATAACAGTAATAAAAAAATAGCACCATCTATTGCTTTATTTGAATAGATGGCAGCATTGGGGAAAAAAACTTTCTGGTACTGGGAATCGAAGGGGTAGGCCTGTCACCAGGTTATTGTCCCCCCCCCTTTACCCAACTCACAATCTCAACTGTGACCAGAAGCAGATTTGAACTTGTTTTTTTTACATACATGAAGATATATCTTTGGTCGGAAACCATAAAATACTGATGCAGAAATGAAACTCCTCTAATTTTAAGAGCTAACTCGTAATTTTTTATTATTTTTTTTAATCTAAACTAAGACTGAGAAACAAATGGCATATCAATTGAAATAAATGTGTCTCAAGTTTTGCCCTTTGGAGAAAATGGTACTCTCAGTGCTAACCCGATAAAGCAAATAACCGAATAGAAAATACTGTTTTTTTATTGTTTAAGATAGAAATATATAATATTAAACTCATTGTAAAATATATTGATTAAATTAAAATTTAATTGAAATTGATATTGCTAGGATACCTTCTTCACATGAAGGATGACAGATTGCCAAAGATTGTTCTTGTGTGCCAACAATCAAGGACCAAACGAAATGTAGATCGTTCCCAAAATGGGTGGGAGGATGTCATAAGTAAATATTTAAGGAAAAACAGGAACTTCTTGCAAGAGTTTACAGAAGGGGCTTCGAATGGACTTGGATTGAAGAAGAGAATGAATAGGTGTTAAGCTTTAGGTGGCTTAGCGCCGCAATAAGTTATTAGCATCTTTTGTGGTTAGAATTGAAAATTTGTTTTATAAACTTTAGAAAGAAAATGTGTTTTTTTTTCATTGGAAGTCCAACTGGGCTAATATCCTTTTTAGTTCAAAATATGCCAAACCAAAGCTTTTTTTTTATTTATCATCTTCTCCAGGAATGACAGGGTGGCGTAATATGCATTGTTTTATTGCACTTTTTAAGTTTTACATTAGTTACTTCATTTTATTTGTCTATTTCAGGCAGGCAATTTTATAGATGCACTGAGTGTAACTTTTTCTTATGGTCAGATGAGGTAAAGCATGTGCGAGGTTCAATTCTGACAGGAAGACCACCACAAGCTCAAAATCATACAATTGGAGTCACATATTGCCACTGTGCCATTCAGGCTAAAATGTAAAAAGTTTGAATTCTCTAACCAAGGGGTTCTCAAACCACTGTACGCGTATCACCTGGGGGCACTCAAAAAAATTAGGGGGTACATGGCCAGCAAACCAAAATTGAAACAACCCTTTAACTGTAAGACTGGAAATTTCATTTATATCTTGGCTATAGTTTACTTAGTTCCGGTATTTGAGAAGGGGTTCATAAAATGTTTTGAGGGTAAAAAGAGGTACAGTGTCTAAATAAGTTTGAGAACCACTGCTCTAACATATTCTTTTATCTATTTGCAGAAAATCTATTTAATGATGTTCCAGCAGGTGCCTAAAAAGTGGGTCTAATGGGAAAATTTGATCATGAGAAGAATGACATTTGTAACTTAAAACGAGCAGCAGTTTTTTAAAGCTACTTGATGGTTTGTAGCTTTTCCCGGGTGATTTGTGGAAAACTGCCCCTCTTGTCTCATCCCCCCCCCTCTAAACAATACCACTGGCTATGGCTCGCATATTTCTCTTTCTTCTGAAGATACAGTCTTGAGATATCTGTCAATCTGTTTGAAAACCCGGACATTGATGGATTCACCTTTGATGCAAAACTAATCAAAAACTTTTGCACAAAATAAGTTTTTCAAAAAAAGGTAAAGAGCTCCATTAAACCAGAAAGGAACAAAAATAGAATTAAATAATGTACCAATGATACAACTACCACAAATCAGTATCAATAAATAAATGAAGACCAAAACAAACAGAATTTAAAATAAGTCAAACTCAAAACGAGCAGAAATTAATCTGTGTATGCATCTAAGCCCTATGCTTTCTAAAAGCTAGAATATAACTCGTACTTTACTGAAAAAAAACTCAAATGACAAAAATGAGCATTTTAAGTTTATTATACATATGCTGATATTTATCCCTTAAAATCTTAATTAATTTTTGATTTCTTATAAAAGTGAAAACATTTAAAAGAATAATTTAAGTAAAGTAAAAATTATATTTTAGCTTTTAGAAAGCATAGGGCTTAGAACCCTACACAGATTATTTCTGCTGGTTTTGAGTTTGAATTATCTTAATTTCTGTTTGTTTTTGGTTTCATTTATTTATTGATACTGATTTGTGGTAGTTATATCCTTGGTAGATTATTTTATTATATTTTTGTTTGTTTTTGGTTTAATGGAGTTCTTTACTTTTTTTTTGAAAAACCAATTTTGTGCAAAAAGTTTTTCTGATTAATTTTTGTTCGTTTTGTATTGACATAGTCTTTTTTATGGAGAAAGACTGAGTCACTTTTACAGTTAAACAACCATCCCTTCCATAAAAATCTTTAAAAATCTTTAATATGATATTTAGACAATTTTGAATAGAATCGGTATCTCAAAATTTCTATTAGAAGCATTTCGGGATAATATGGCGTGTGTGTAGGGGGGAGAGGGTAGCTGCCCTCTGATCACATTGCTCCTAAAAAGAGCACTAGAGCGTCTGATTACCTATCTAATGAGCCCTCTTTGAAGTTTATATGACCACACTTTCTATAAAAACTCTATATATCCCCAGGGCATAACTTACAACCCTTGCCCTGAGGGCTGGGGGTATTTGTTATCCTCAAAGAAATAGTTTCCAGTCCTTTCTGATAGGCTTGAAAAAATGGCTATATCAAAATTTTGATTGGAAGTATTTGGGGAAATGATAGCCGTGGAGGGAGACATTTGCCCTCTGATCACTTTCGATTAATAAAAAAGGCACTGTTCCTCTCAATTTCCAATCGAGTGGGCCCTTTTTGAAGCTTCTACGACAAAACTTTCTATAAGAATGTTAAATACCCCAAGGGAATAACTTGCGACCATTGTCATGAGGGCTATTGAGGGAGGGCACTAGAACTCTCGATTTCAAATTGAATGTGCCCTTTGAAGTTTTTACGACAACCCTTTCCATATAATGTGTCTCTGGGAAAAAAAAATAATAGTAAAACATTGGAGCCGTGTGGCCTTTTCTATAGACACTACTATAGTGTTGCCTCTGATTTCTGTTCGTTTTGAATTTCATTTATTTATCGATGCTGATTTGTGGTAGTTTCACGCTTGGTAGATTATTTGATTTTATTTTTACTCATTTTCGGTTTAATGGAGTTCTTTACTTTTCTTTGAAAAATTTATTTTGTGAAAAAAGTTTTCTTAATTAATTTCTGTTCGTTTTATATTGACATAGTCTTTCCAGAGAAAAAGAAAAAAAATATTTTAAATCTTTTCTTTTTTAAGACTTTATAATTTGGCCTGCCATTTATATGCTGGAGAAAAATTTTCAGCAATTTTTAACAACATAAATCCTTTTAAAAATCTGGACACAAATAGTAGTGTTTAACTTAGTTTCATACCTCCTCTAGTTGACCTGAAATAGAAAACTTCATACCATTCGCAAAAAAACTGATTACTCTCATTGATAGCTTGGATGCACTTACGCTATTTTGATTTGGTTATATTTTAAGAGCAGAAGTAGCCCTGAAAGTTTGAACATGATATGCTCAGTCGTTCTTGGGATACTGCTGAGATGCCTTATTGGGAATTAGCATTTCGACAGTGCATTTTGATTTAATCTTAAGGCAACATTTAGTTTTTAAACGTAATGGGCAAATGGGAGGGTGGGCGTGGGAGGGGGACTAGTTGCCCTCCAATCCCTTTCGACTATTAAAAGAGCATTAGCCCTTTCTATTTTCAATCGAATGAGTCCTTTTCGGAGTTCTTAAGATAACTTCTTCGATACGAAGTGCCCTGGTCTAAATAAATAAAAATATATTGTACCCACATAGGTCTTTACTATAAAAATGTCAAGCCTTCCAATCACTTTCAAGTTTTAAAAAGGGCACTTGCCCATTCAATTTCCAATCAAATGAGCCCTTTTTAAATTTTCTACGACATCACTTTCAATAAACACCTTATATGCACACAGGGCATAAATTACAACCCTTGCCCTGAGGGCTGTTAGGGGGTTTTAATCCTCAAAGACCTAATTTCTGGAATTTTCAACTACGTTAAACAAAACAGTTATCTCAAATTTTTGATTGATTGTGTTAGGTGAAATGGTTGGCGTAAGAGTGGTGTTAGTTGCTCTCCAATCGCTTTCAACTATTAAAAAAAGGCATTAATCCTTTCGATTTCTAATCGAATGAACCCTTTTGAAGTTTCTACGACAACGCTTTCAATAAAAACCTTCTATGCTCCCAGGGCATAACTTACAACCCTTGCCCTGAGGGCTGAGGGGGGGATTATCATCCTCAAAGACATAATTTCCAGAACTTTCAATAACGTTGAAGAAAATTGCTATCTCAAAATTTCGATTGGATGTGTTTTGAGAAATGGTGAGCGTGAGAAAGGGGTTAGTTGCCCTTCAATCACTTTCGACTATTAAAGAGACCACTAGCTCTTTCAATTTCCAATTGAATGAGCCCTTTTTGAAGTTTCTACGACAACGCTTTCTATAAGAACCTTATATACCCCAGGACACAGCTTACAACCCTTGCTTTGAGGGCTGTGAGGGGTTGTAGTCCTCAAAGACATATTATCCCAAACCTTCAACTACGTTTAACAAAATGGTTATCTCAAAATTTTGATTGGATGTGTTTGGGGAAATGGTGGGAGTGAGAGGGGGTCTGCTTTCCCTCCAATCACTTTCGATTATTAAAAAGGGCACTAGCCGTTTCAATTTCCAATCGAATGATTCCTTTTTGAATTTTCTATGACAATGCTGTCTATGAAAAATCCTTATATGTTTTCAGGGCATAAATTACAACCCTTGCCCAGAGGAATGTGGAGGAGGGGGAGTGTCATCCTCAAAAACATAATTTCCGGACTTTTTTACTACGTCAAAGAAATTGGATATCTCAAAATTTTTATTAGATATGTTTTGGGAAATGGTGGGCGTCCAAGGGATGTTAATTACCTTCCAATCTCTTTCGACTATTGAAAAGGGCACAAGCCATTCTAATTTCCAATCGAAGGAGCCTTTTTCGAAGTTTCTACGACAACTCTATCGATACTAAGGGCCCTGGTCTAAAGAAAAAATAAATAAATAAATAATTCATTGTGCCAACATCTTTCTTTACTTAGGCAGCGCGATTGCGCTGCCTATGATTCAAACTTAAAACTACAATTTCCGAGAAATTCCATGACTGAATTCCGGATCTGAACTAGAACTGAATTTCCCACAATTATAGATATGGCATTATATGTTCTTCTGTCATTCAACACGTGAAGTTGTTTTCCGAGCTATCACACATATTAAACTCCAATATCGTTCATCACTAAAAAATGTTGAAGAGGTTTTACGTCCACCAGTGTCAAACATTTCACCAAGATTTGATTTATTATGCAATAAAAACAGGTACATCCATCTAACTAAAGTTTTTCCTTTCTTTTTAATTTAATATTTACCACCCTACAACTGCGTTTGAATATATTCGATTGACGGTAAGAATTCTCTTTTATTTATGATATTGCCAAAAATTCAATTTTGCGGAAAAATAGGGCATATAATTTTTGTATGTATAATAAAGACAAATTTTCAATTTTTGTCGAATTTTTTATTTTAAATTTTTGTATGTTTCTAAACGAATCCTAAAACTTTATATTTTCATGTGTATTGCTACCTTATAAATGAATCATTGAAAAATATTTATTTGTCTTTCAAATTACATTTATATGGGGTCGCCAGGAAACTTGCAATCATAAATAGGGTCGTGAACGAAAAAAGCTCAGGAAGCCCTGATACATTTATGTATATATATATATATATATATATATATATATATATATACATATATATATATATATATATATATATATAATATATATATATATATATATATATATATATATATATATATATATATATATATATATATATATATATATATATATATATATATATATATATATATTATATATATATATATATATATATATATATATCCCAAGTTTCCTGGGGTCGCCAGGAAACTTGCAATCCTAAATAGGGTCGTGAACAAAATAAGTTTAGGAAGCCCTGATACATTTATGTATATGTATATATATATATATTATATATATATATATATATATATATATATATATCTATATATATATATATATATATATATATATATATATATATATATATATATATATATATATATATATATATATATATATATATATATATATATATATATATATATATATATATATATATATATATATATATACATTTATATATATATATTCGGATTGTTTGGTCGGAGGTTATATAGGAGGATCTTTCCATGAAGGAAGTTTTCATGAGGGAAAGGACATTGCTATGAAGGGGACGCCAGATTTTCCAGCATTATTTAAAAAAAAAAAGATCAGAAATTAAATATAAAAAAACAAGTTTTTCAACTGCAACAGCAGCAACATCAAAACTTAAAACGAGCAGAAAATATTACATATATGATTGGGTTCACCCCCTACTCAATACCTCTCTCTTTAAGCCAAAGATTTTTAGTACTTTCATAAGAGCTATTTATTCTAATTAACGGTCTTTGTGATTAAGCGGTCATTTTAAAGAATTGGAAAAAAAAAATCGAACTTTAGCTTAAAGAGTAAGGTATTGACTAGGGGGCAAACCCCCTAATATACCTTTTAAAAATACATGAATATAGAAGTTCGTTACGTAAGTTAATTCGTAATTTACGTATATTTATTACTAATAAAAACGTTTGTAAATGAAATCAAACAAGTTTCGAGAAAGCCATTTAACCAAATAAAAGTAAAATTAATACGCAAATTTTGTTTTAATTATTCATATACGGTGAGCCAAGATCAAAATCTGTATTAACTCAAAAATGTACAACAATTAAATATAAAAAAAAAACAAGTTTTTTTTTAATGAAAGTAAGGAACGACGTTGAAACTTAAAACGAACAGAAATTATTCCTTATATGCAAGGGGCTGTCCCCTTCTCAGCGCCTCACTTTTTACGCTAAAGTTTGACTTTCTCACAACTCTATTTTTCAAACAATAAAAAAACTTTAGCGTAAAGAACTAGGCGTTGAGGAGGGGACAGCCCCTTTCATATAAGGAATAATTTCTGTTCGTTTTAAGTTTTAACGTCGTTCCTTACTTTCATTTAAAGAAAAAAACTTTTTTTTTATTTAATAATATTACAAAAATGAAGGGTGTATTATTGAATGTATAATACCCATAGAATTAGTTTCCTTTAGAGTAAACTGTACGTAAACTATGGACCTAAATATTCGTGTTTTTGTATTCTCTCCCTTTTTTAGGTCAGTAGTAAAGAAAGAAGGATCCAACACTGGTCTCCCGGGTCCGTTTTTTGTTTGCTCAAAATCTGAAACTCAAAAATGCAATTTCTTCCAATGGGCTGATGAAATTCCGGCTACAAACCAGTCTTTTTCAGGTAAAGAAGTCAAGTTATATTCAAAAGAGATAATAATTTTCTTAAGAGATAAGAGATAAGAGATAAAAATCCCTAAATAATTTTGAGAAAAGATTAGGAGGCTATAAAAGAGCAATAAAATGTGCATTTGTCTATAATCTTCCAGAGCTGGGGGATGAGGATTTCAAACACCAAAATATTCCCAAAGTCAAAAATATTGTTATTTTCTTTTTAGTGTTTAGGAATAGTTCCAAAAAATGACGACATATTTAAAAAGAACCAATATTGTATATTTTGAGATATTTCTGTATCATTATATGTGCATAAGAGAAGGGTGCCCTCCTTAACATAGTGTACTCTGTCAGCTATGAAAAAAAGTATCAAACTTAGCCAGAATCAACATCTCGACTGCAAATAATGACAAAAAGGTCAGTTTTCTCTGCTCCCCGACTGATTATTGTGGTCTAATATCTTATGTTATTCCTTTAATTTGAATAAATTCAATTTTGTGTTTTCTTTATTTCCAAGATTATTTAAATCAAATTCAAACTAAAAATAATAGCCTCATTTTAAATTTTCTTTATTTTTATTCCAGTATCTGAAGTATCAGTATGTGAAGCAGAGGCTTGCCAAACATTACAAATCAGAAAATATTATTATCTGTGAAGACTTCTGCTATCACTTTGTAGACTATGATTGTTTTCTTTTCATACTTAGGTAAAGTCTCCCATATCGTTAGTAGTAACCGTATACAAATTATCCACCCTACAAGAATATGCTCAAAAGTGTAATAGATATGAACCCTACAAGAAAACCTACTCTTGAGACAGTGTGGTTTGACGATTACATTGCAAAAAGCGACCAATCCTTTACCTATAAAGTGGTCAAACACATTTTGAGAGTATGATTGTGATTGTATAAGACAACCGGACTGGTTGAGAGTATAATTGTTTGTTGTTGTTTTTTTTTTTAAATCGAAAAACTAGAGATCGTCAAATTGCTTATTTAGGAATGATTTTGTACGAAAAGCTGTCTATCACCCATGCGTTATCTACTGTTTCAATTTCTTTGAAGTATGTGCTATCAAGAGCGATTTCTGATTTTTTTGGACAATTGCCTTTAGCCGAGAATAGTTTAATATGAATGCGTCGGTAGATAGCATTTGCGAATTGGATCCTATGAAGGTGGAAAAAAAGGGTTTTAGCATTTGCGAATGCTTCGATGTGTACTGTATAATACACAAGTGGTGTTTGAACAGTGTTGTCAATTTAAAATAGAGTTTAACGTTATACTATACTAAAAAGTTGATACTAAGAGAGATGTAGATGGCAAGAAAAGAATTTTAATAACGGATAGTAACAATGGGTTACTTCTTCCTGAATGGATAGCTTTACTTCTTCGATGTGTTCTGTATAATACACAAGTGGTTGGGTGATGGAAGCGGGGTGTCTTAGCGGGGTGTCTTAGAGTACTTATAGTGCTGTACTATGGGCCGAGTTGCTAGCGAAAAACCCGTGTGGATGACTTGAAATAAAAATTTTTAACAAGAAAGCCCTGAAAAAATATTTTTGGGGGATGGGGCGATGGCAGCCGGATGTCATAGAGTAGTTATAGTATGATAGTTTTGGGGCGTATTGCTTACAAAAAACTCGAGTGGATGACTTGGAAATAAAATTTTTTACGAGAAATGGCTGAAAAGTGTTTTGGGGGAGAGATCGGTTGATGGCAGAAGGATAGGTGTGTGTTGTCTGAAACCTATGATTTGGATGGGTGGTTTGCTATTTTGGACTTTTCTAAGCTAGGTTTTTTAGTATTTCGTAGGTCTGTGTTTCTGAAACTTGTGACTTGGGATGTGCAGTTTGCTATTTTTGACTTTGCTGAGCTGGGTTTCTTAGTATTTCGTAGGTGTGTGTTGTCTGAAACTTGTGATTTGAGATGTGTAATTTTCTATTTCCGGCTTTTATGAGATAGGTCTCTCCTAGTATTTCGTAGGTGTTTGTTGTCTGAAACTTATGATTTGGGGTATGTAAATTACTATTTCGGGCTTTTTGGAACTAAGGTTTCTTAGTATTTCGTAGGTGTGTGTTGTCTGAAACTCATGATTTGGGGTGTGTAATTTGCTATTTCCTACTTTTCTTAGCAAGATTTCTTATTATTTCGTTGGTGTGTTTTGTCTGAAAGCTATGATTTGGGATCTTTAGTTTGCAATATCCTGCTTTTCTGAACTAGGTTTCATAGCCTTTTGTAGGTGTGTGTTGTCTGAAATCTATGAATTGAGATGCTATATGGGCTTTTCAGAGCTAGGTTTCTTAGTCTCTCATAGGTGTGTGTTGTCTGAAACCTACAATGTGGGGTGGGTAGTTTGCTATTTCTGGCTTTTCAGAGCTAGGTTTCTTAGTCTCTCATAGGTGTGTGTTGTCTGAAACCTACAATTTGGGGTGGCTAGTTTGCTATTTCTGGCTTTTATGAGCTAGGTCTCCTAGTATTTCGTAGGTGTGTGTTGTCTGAAACTTATGATTTGGGGTAGGTAAATTACTATTTCGGGCTTTTCTGAGCTAGATTTCTTAGTCTTTTGCTGGTGTATTGTCTGAAACTTATTATTTGATGTGTATTTTGCTATTTTTGACTTTGCTGAGTTAGATTTCTTAGCCTTTCATAGGTGTGTATTGTCTGAAACTTATGATTTGGGATGTGTAGTTTGCTATTTTTGACTTTGCCGAGCTAGGTTTCTTAGTATTTCGTAGGTGTGTGTTGTCTGAAACTTTTAATTTGGGGTATGTAAATTACTATTTTGGGCTTTTCTGAGCTAAGGTTTCTTAGTATTTCTTAGGTGTGTGTTGTCTGAGACTTATGATTTGGGGTGGGTAGTTTGCTATTTCTGGCTTTTCAGAGCTAGGTTTCTTAGTCTCTCATAGGTGTGTGTTGTCTGAAACCTACAATTTGGGATGGGTAGTTTGCCATTTCTGGCTTTTATGAGCTAGGTCTCCTAGTATTTAGTAGGTGTGTGTTGTCTGAAACTTATGTTTTGGGGCGTGTAATTTGCTATTTTTGACTTTGCTGAGCTAGGTTTCTTAGTATTTCGTAGGTGTGTCTTGTCTGATACTTATGATTTGAGAAGTGTAATTTGCTATTTCCGGCTCTTATGAGATAGGTCTCCTAGTATTTCGTAGGTGTGTGTTGTCTTAAACTTATGATTTGGGATATGTAAACTACTATTTCGGGCTTTTCTGATCTAGGGTTTCTTAGTATTTCGTAGGTGTATGTTGTCTGAAACTTATGATTTGGGGTGTGTAATTTTCTATTCCGACATTTCTTAGCCAGATTTCATAGTATTTCGTAGGTGTGTGTTGTCTGAAACTTATGATTTGGGGTGTGTAATTTGCTATTTTTGACTCTGCTGACTAGGTTTCTTAGTATTTCGTAGGTGTGTCTTGTCTGAAACTTATGATTTGAGAAGTGTAATTTGCTATTTCCGGCTTTTATGAGCTAGGTCTCCTAGTATTTCGTAGGTGTGTGTTGTCTGTAACTTATGATTTGGGATATGTAAACTACTATTTCGGGCTTCTCTGAGCTAGGGTTTCTTAGTAAAACTATGAAACCCTACAACTTAGTAAAAATAAACTATTTCCGTAAAATCTGAGCTAATAAGGGTTTTTTCCGTAAACTCTAGTTTTTGTGTAAGAAAATTATGGAAAATACATTTTGTTGACTCATAGGTGAAACTTAAGTCCAGTTATGGAGCGAAAATAAACTATTTCTATAAAATCTGAGCTAATAAGGGTTTTTGACCGTAAACAATAATTTTTTGTAAGACAATTATGGAAAATACAGTTCTCTGGTTCAAATGTGAAACTTAAGTCCAGTTATGAATCCAAAAATAAACTATTTCTTTTTAAAATCTGAGCTAATGAGGGTTTTTGACCGTAATCTCTAGTTTTTTTGTAAGAAAATTATGGAAAATACAATTCTCTGGTTCAAATGTGAAACTTAGGTCCATTTTGGATCGAAAAATAAAACTATTTCCGTAAAATCTAATCTAATAAGGGTTTTTTGACCGTAAACTCTAGTTTTTTTTGTAAGAAAATTATGGAAAATACAACTCGTTGCCTCATAGGTGAAACTTAAGTCCAGTTATGGATCGAAAAATAAACTACTTCTATAAAATCTGAGCTAATAAGGGTTTTTGACCATAAACTCTGGTTTTTTTTTTGTAAGAAACTTATGGAAAATACAATTCTAAGGTTCAAATATAAAACTTAGGTCCATTTTGGATCGAAAAATAAAAGTATACCCTTAAAATTTAAGCTAATAAGGGTTTTTGACCGTAAACTCTAGTTTTTGTAAGAAATTATGGAAAATACAATTCTCTGGTTCAATTGTGAAACTTAAGTCCAGTTATGGATCGAAAAATAAACTATTTCCGTAAAATCTGTGCTAATAAGGGTTTTTAACCGTAAACTCCAGTTTTTTGTAAGAAAATTATGGAAAATACAATTTTCTGGTTCAAATGTGTAACTTAAGTCTATTTTTGGATCGAAAAATAAAACTATTTCCGTAAAATCTGAGCTAATAAGAGTTTTTGACCTTAAACTCTAGTTTTTTTTGTGAGAAAATTGTGGAAAATACAAATCTCAGGTTCAAATGTGAAACTTAGGTCCATTTTTATCGAAAAATAAAATTATTCCCGTAAAATCTAAGCTAATAAGGGTTTTTGACCGTAAACTCTAGTTTTTTATAAGAAAATTATGGAAAATACAATTTTCTGGTTCTAATGTGAAACTTAAGTCCAGTTATGGATCGAAAAATAAGCTATTTCTGTAAAAGCTGAGTTAATGAGGGTTTTTGACCGTAAACTCTACTATTTTATAAGAAAATTATAGAAAATACAATTCTCTGGTTCAAATTTGAAACTTAAGTCTATTTTGGATCGAAAAATAAAACTATTTCCGTAAAATCTGAGCTAATAAGGGTTTTTGACCGTGAACTCTAGTTTCTTGTAAGAAAATTATGAAAAATACAATTCTCTAGTTCAAATGTGAAACTTAAGTCCAGTTTTGGATACTCATAATGATGAGGACTGATGGTTCTAATTCATATTTTTTTTCATAAAAACAAGCTATTTTTTTTAAACTTCGAAATTATTCAACTTTATCTTTTTTCTTTTTTTGCACGTATCTTAGAATGACAAAATATGCTGACAGCTCTAACAATTGTACTCTATGATTTGTCAGAGATACGATGTGGCTTTCCCACTGGTATTCTATGTCCAGTTATCGACACTACCTATTGTATCGACACTACCTATTATGCCTATTGTGCGTGCGCGCACGTAACATCGTCTAAATTAACCTTAAAAAATGAAATAAAGCTAAGTCGACTTTGCGTATTTTATTCAACATATCCGACAAAGGATGCTGAAAAAGCATTTATTCACTCTGATATTTAGATTTTGTTAATTATAATTGTTGTAACTGATAAAAGATGTTGATAAAAAAATTAATCTCATACTTAGATTTTGTCAATTTTATCCAATATTTTATCCTATGTATCCGAGAAAAGGATGCTAATATAGAATTTAGTCACTCTGATACTTATATTTTGTCAATTTTATCTGACATATCCGATAAAGGATGTTGTTAAAGAATTTATTCATTCTGAAAATTAGATTTTGTCAATTTTATTTGATGTATCTGACAGAGGATGTTGATAAAAAAAAATTTTTCACTCTGACACTTAGATTCTGTCAATTTATCCGATGTATCTGACAAAAGATGTTGATAAATAAAATTTCTTCACTCTAACACTAAGATTTTGTTAACTTTTTCCTATGTATCCGAGAAATGGATGTTGATATAGAATTTAATCACTCTTATACTTAGATTTTGTGAAGTTGCTGTATTGTCTGTCTAGGAAGCGACTTCAATCGATAATGAACGTTAATAGAGAATTTGTTCATTTTTTTCATAATTTCCTGAATTAAATTTTCGTATTGTGTATCCAAGAGGTGAATTCAAGAAAGAGTTTGTTACTTATTTACTTACTTACTTACTTACTTAAAAAATTTTCATAATGACATAATGACATATCCAACAATAGATGTTGATAAGGAATTTATTCATTCTGATACCTAGATTTTGTCAATGTATCCCATGTGTCTGACAATAAATGTATGCAAATTCCTTTTCTTACATCTCCAATGTTTTAATAGACATTCTAAACGTTTGATATGCTAGCTTATTCTAAAAATAATGAACACATAACAATGTAATATCTTTAATGAAATAATGGTATGTAGAATATTAATACAAAAATATATGATGATACATTATTAATATCAATGATTAACTTTGGACATTTTGAATCTGTTCCATAAAATAGTTCACCATGTTCTCTCTTAATATTGTAGCTTTTGTCTTCTCTTAGTACGTAATCAGTAGAATAATCATTATTCCATTTTGAGTTATACACAATTTTTACTGGTGTCTCATCAACAGGCACAATATGCTTTTCGTCTTTGGTAGTATTTGGTTCATTGACTGTTTAATCAGTGGCAGTGACGTTTGCTGGTGCTTTGTTTTTCATCGATTCATCTTTATATTCTATAGTGATATCACTGTCTGACAATGCCCTTTTTATTTTTCTGGCAATTTCACTGTCTATTATCACATTATTTTTACACACAGGTAACAGTTTCGGCACGTAGACAAGATATGGTTTACGATATTAGTAGAAGAGTAGGCCTTTCTTTTATTGACCTTCCGTTGAATGCTAATTTCCCCGAAAGCTGACGATTGGATGTATCAGTAGGTAATGTGTTACCTGCAACAGTAGCAAGGAGTTGTCCTTTATCATCAACGATTATTTTTATGTTGGCATTCTCTTTGAGTGCAATCATCTCTGGAGATCTCAATCTCGCCTAACCACCAACATAAGAGTTGAATTTTTTCAGTATTCCAAAGGAATTTAATTCCTTACTGTCATGACAATGCAAGCATACATTTCTAATAGTGCTACCACCTGTACTTGTTTCATAGTTTAAATACTTCTCCTTGTCGGCATGCAATGCTGCAATAACCTTGCTATGTGAACACACTTTATTAAAATGCTCCATCTTCACTTTTTTTTAAAGATATGACTTATGTGTTTATCGTTCCACTGCGTAAAAAAATACTGATTTAATACTGGCAATAGACTAGGTAGTGTCGATAACCGGACATAGAATACCAGTGGAAAAGCCATATCGTATCTCTGACCAATCATAGAGTACAATTGTTAGAGCCGTAAGAATATTTTGTCATTTTAAGATACGTACAAAAAAAGATAAAAAATAAATAAAGTTGAATAATTTCGAAGTTTAAAAAAAATACTTTGTTTTTATGAAAAAAATATTGAATTAGAACCATCAGTCCTCATCATTATGAGTATCCAAAACTGGACTTGAGTTTCACATTGAACTAGAGAATTGTATTTTCCATAATTTTCTTACAAGAAACTAGAGTTTACGGTCAAAAAACCCTTATTAGCTCAAATTTTATGGAAATAGTTTTATTTTTCGATCCAAAAAGACTTAAGTTTCACATTTGAACCAGAGAATTGTATTTTCCATAATTTTCTTATAAAATACTACAGTTTACGGTCAAAAACCCTTATTAACTCAGCTTATACAGAAATAGTTTTTTTTCGATCCATAACTGGACTTAAATTTCACCTATGAGTCAACAAAATGTATTTTCCATAATTTTGTTACACAAAACTAGAGTTTACGGTCAAAAAAACCCTTATTAGCTCAGATTTTACGGAAATAGTTTATTTTTATAGGTTTTCAGACAACACATATCTACAGAAGACTAAGAAACCTAGCTAATAAAAGCCGGAAATAGCAAATAACCATCCCAAATCATAAGTTTCAGACAACACACACCTACGAAAAACTAAGAAATCTGGCTAAGAAAAGTCGGAAATAGCAAATTAGACACCCCAAATCATAAGTTTCAGACAACACACACCTACGAAATACTAAGAAACCCTAGCTCAGAAAAGCCCGAAATAGTAATTTACATATCCCAAATCATAAGTTTCAGACAACACACACATACGAAAGACTAAGAAACCTAGCTCAGCAAAGTAAAAAAGAGCGAATTACACACCCCAAATAGTAAGTTTCAGACAAAACACACCTACGAAATACTAAGAAACCTTAGCTCAGAAAAGCCCGAAATAGTAATTTACACCCCAAATTAAAAGTTTCAGACAACACACACCTACGATATACTAGGAGATCTAGCTCATAAAAGCCGGAAATAGCAAATTACACATCTCAAATCATAAGTTTCAGACAACACACACCTACGAAATACTAAGAAACCTAGCTCGGCAAAGTCAAAAATAGCAAAACTACACATCCCAAATCATAAGTTTCAGACAACACACACCTATGAAAGGCTAAGAAATCTAACTCAGCAAAGTCAAAAATAGCAAAACTACACATCCCAAATCATAAGTTTCAGACAATACACACCAGCGAAAGACTAAGAAATCTAGCTCAGAAAAGCCCGAAATAGTAATTTACATACCCCAAATTATAAGTTTCAGACAACACACACCTACGAAATACTAGGAGACCTAGCTCATGAAAGCCAGAAATAGCAAACTACCCACACCAAATTGTAGGTTTCAGACAACACACACCTATGAGAGACTAATACACCTAGCTCTTAAAAGCCAGAAATAGCAAAACTACCCGCCCCAAATTGTAGGTTTCAGACAACACACACCTATAAGAGACTAAGAAACCTAGCTCTGAAAAGCACAAATAGCATCCCAAATCATAGGTTTCAGAAAACACACACCTACAAAAGGCTATGAAACCTAGCTCAGAAAAGCAGGATATCGCAAACTAAAGATCCCAAATCATAGGTTTCAGACTTCACACACCTACGAAATACTAAGAAAATCTGGCTAAGAAAAGTCGGAAATAGCAAATTACACACCCAAAATCATAAGTTTCAGACAACACACACCTACGAAATACTAAGAAACCTTAGTTCAGAAAAGCCCTAAATAGTAATTTACATACCCCAAATCATAAGTTTCAGACAACAAACCAACCTACAAAATACTAGGGGACCTAGCTCATAAAATCCGGAAATAGCAAATTATACATCTCAAATTATAAGTTTCAGACAACACACACCTACAAAATACTAAGAAACCTAGCTCAGCAAAGTCAAAATAGCAAACTACACATCCCAAATCATAAGTTTTAAACTTTACACACCAGCCAAAGACTAAGAAATCTAGCTCAGAAAACCCCGAAATAGTAATTTACATACCCCAAATCATAAGTTTCAGACAAACACACACCTACGAAATACTAGGAGACATAGCTCATAAAAGCCAGAAAACAGCAAACTACCCAGCGCAAATTGTAGGTTTCAGACAACTCACACCTATGAGAGACTAAGAAACCTAGCTCTGAAAAGCCAGAAATAGCAAACTACCCACCCCAAATTGTAGGTGTCAGACAACACACACCTATGAGGGACTAAGAAACCTAGCTCTGAAATTCCCAAATAGCATCCCAAATCATAGGTTTCAGACAACACACACCTACAAAAGGCTATGAAACCTAGCTCAGAAAAACAGGATATTGCAAACTAAAGATCCCAAATCATAGGTTTCAGACAACACAAAACCTACGAAATACTAAGAAATTTGGCTAAGAAAAGTCGGAAATAGCAAATTACACACCCCAAATCATAAGTTTCAGACAACACACACCTACGAAATGCTAAGAAACCTTAGTTCAGAAAAGCCCTAAATAGTAATTTACATACCCCAAATCATAAGTTTCAGACAACACACATTTACGAAATACTAGGAGACCAAGCTCATAAAAGCCGGAAATAGCAAATTACACATCTCAAATCATAAGTTTCAGACAACACACACCTACGAAATACTAAGAAACCTAGCTCAGCAAAGCAAAAAAAGAGCGAATATCACACCCCAAATAGTAAGTTTCAGACAAAACACACCTACGAAATACTAAGAAACATTAGCTCAGAAAAGCCCGAAATAGTAATTTACTTACCCCAAATCAAAAAGTTTCAGACAACACACACCTACGAAAATACTAGGAGACCTAGCTCATAAAAGCCGGAAACAGCAAATTAAAAATCTCAAATCATAAGTTTCAGACAAACACACACCTACGAAATACTAAGAAACCTAGCTCGACAAAGTCAAAAATAGCAAACTACACATCCCAAATCATAAGTTTCAGACAACACACACCTATGAAAGGCTAAGAAATCTAACTCAGCAAAGTCAAAAATAGCAAACTAAACATCCCAAATCATAAGTTTCAGACAGTACACACCAGCGAAAGACTAAGAAATCTAGCTCAGAAAAGCCCGAAATAGTAATTTACATACCCCAAATTATAAGTTTCAGACAACACACACCTACGAAATACTAGGAGACCTAGCTCATAAAAGCCAGAAATAGTAAACTACCCACCCCAAATTGTAGGTTTCAGACAATACACACCTATGAGAGACCTAGACACCTAGTTCTTAAAAGCCAGAAATAGCAAACTACCACCCCAAAATTGTAGGTTTCAGACAACACACACCTATAAGAGACTAAGAAAACCTAGCTCTGAAAAGCCCAAATAGCATCCCAAATCATAGGTTTCAGAAAACACACACCTACAAAAGGCTATGAAACCTAGCTCAGAAAAGCAGGATATTGCAAACTAAACATCCCAAATCATAGGTTAAGACTTCACACACCTACGAAATACTAAGAAATCTGGCTAAGAAAAGTCGGAAATAGCAAATTACACACCAAAATCATAAGTTTCAGACAACAAACACCTACGAAATACTAGGAGACCTAGCTCATAAAAGCCGGAAATAGCAAATGACACATCTCAAATCATAAGTTTCAGACAACACACACCTACGAAATACTAGGAGACCTAGCTCATAAAAGCCAGAAATAGCAAACTACCCACCCCAAATTGTAGGTTTCAGACAACTCACACCTATGAGAGACTAAGAAACCTAGCTCTGAAAAGCCAGAAATAGCAAACTACCCACCCCAAATTGTATGTTTCAGACAACACACACCTATGAGAGACTAAGAAACCTAGCTCTGAAAAGCCCAAATAGCATCCCAAATCATAGGTTTCAGACAACACACACCTACAAAAGGCTATGAAACCTAGCTCAGAAAAGCAGGATATTGCAAACTAAAGATCCCAAATCATAGGTTTCAGACAAACGCAAACCTATACGAAATACTAAGAAATTTGGCTAAGAAAAGTCGGAAATAGCAAATTACACACAACTACCCCCAAATCATAAGTTTCAGACAACACACACCTACGAAATACTAAGAAACCTTAGTTAGTAAAGCCCTAAATAGTAATTTACATACCCCAAATCATAAGTTTCAGACAACACACACCTACGAAATACTAGGAGAACAAGCTCATAAAAGCCGGAAATAGCAAATTACACATCTCAAATCATAAGTTTCAGACAACACACACCTACGAAATACTTTGAAACCTAGCTCAGCAAAGTAAAAAAGAGCAAATTACACACCCCAAATAGTAAGTTTCAGACAAAACACACCTACGAAAATACTAAGAAACCTTAGCTCAGAAAAGCCCGAAATAGTAATTTACATACCCCAAATTAAAAAGTTTCAGACAACAAACACCTACGAAATACTAGGAGACCTAGCTCATAAAAGCCGGAAATAGCAAATTACACATCTCAAATCATAAGTTTCAGACAACACACACCTACAAAATACTAAGAAACCTAGCTCAGCAAAGTCAAAATAGCAAACTACACATCCCAAATCATAAGTTTTAAACTTTACACACCAGCGAAAGACTAAGAAATCTAGCTCAGAAAACCCCGAAATAGTAATTTACATACCCCAAATCATAAGTTTCAGACAACACACACCTACGAAATACTAGGAGACATAGCTCATAAAAGCCAGAAACAGCAAACTACCCACCGCAAATTGTAGGTTTCAGACAAACTCACACCTATGAGAGACTAAGAAACCTAGCTCTGAAAAGCCAGAAATAGCAAACTACCCACCCCAAATTGTAGGTGTCAGACAACACACACCTATGAGGGACTAAGAAACCTAGCTCTGAAAAGCCCAAATAGCATCCTAAATCATAGGTTTCAGACAAACACACACCTACAAAAGGCTATGAAACCTAGCTCAGAAAAACAGGATATTGCAAACTAAAGATCCCAAATCATAGGTTTCAGACAACACAAACCTACGAAATACTAAGAAATTTGGCTAAGAAAAGTCGGAAATAGCAAATTACACACCCCAAATCATAAGTTTCAGACAACACACACCTACGAAATGCTAAGAAACCTTAGTTCAGAAAAGCCCTAAATAGTAATTTACATACCCAAATCATAAGTTTCAGACAACACACACCTACGAAATACTAGGAGACCAAGCTCATAAAAGCCGGAAATAGCAAATTACACATCTCAAATCATAAGTTTCAGACAACACACACCTACGAAATACTAAGAAACCTAGCTCAGCAAAGTAAAAAAGAGCGAATTACACACCCCAAATAGTAAGTTTCAGACAAAACACACCTACGAAATACTAAGAAACCTTAGCTCAGAAAAGCCCGAAATAGTAATTTACTTACCCCAAATCAAAAGTTTCAGACAACACACACACCTACGAAATACTAGGAGACCTAGCTCATAAAAGCCGGAAACAGCAAATTTAAAAATCTCAAATCATAAGTTTCAGACAACACACACCTACGAAATACTAAGAAACCTAGCTCGACAAAGTCAAAAATAGCAAACTACACATCCCAAATCATAAGTTTCAGACAACACACACCTATGAAAGGCTAAGAAATCTAACTCAGCAAAGTCAAAAATAGCAAACTACACATCCCAAATCATAAGTTTCTGACAATAAACACCAGCGAAAGACTAAGAAATCTAGCTCAGAAAAGCCCGAAATAGTAATTTACATACCCCAAATTATAAGTTTCAGACAACACACACCTACGAAATACTAGGAGACCTAGCTCATAAAAGCCAGAAATAGCAAACTACCCACCCCAAATTGTAGGTTTCAGACAACACACACCTATGAGAGACCTAGACACCTAGTTCTTAAAAGCCAGAAATAGCAAAACTACCCACCCCAAATTGTAGGTTTCAGACAACACACACCTATAAGAGACTAATAAACCTAGCTCTGAAAAGCCCAAATAGCATCCAAAATCATAGGTTTCAGAAAACACACACCTACAAAAGGCTATGAAACCTAGCTCAGAAAAGCAGGATATTGCAAACTAAAGATCCCAAATCATAGGTTTAAGACTTCACAACACTTACGAAATACTAAGAAATCTGGCTAAGAAAAGTCGGAAATAGCAAATTACGCACCCAAAATCATAAGTTTCAGACAACAAACACCTACGAAATACTAGGAGACCTAGCTCATAAAAGCCGGAAATAGCAAATTACACATCTCAAATCATAAGTTTCAGACAACACACACCTACGAAATACTAGGAGACCTAGCTTATAAAAGCCAGAAATAGCAAACAACCCACCCCAAATTGTAGGTTTCAGACAACTCACACCTATGAGAGACTAAGAAACCTAGCTCTGAAAAGCCAGAAATAGCAAACTCCCCCACCCCAAAATTGTAGGTTTCAGACAACACACACCTATGAGAGACTAAGAAACTTAGCTCTGAAAAGCCCAAATAGCATCCCAAATCATAGGTTTCAGACAACACACACCTACAAAAGGCTATGAAACCTAGCTCAGAAAAGCAGGATATTGCAAACTAAAGATCCCCAAAATCATAGGTTTCAGACAACGCAAACCTACGAAATACTAAGAAATTTGGCTAAGAAAAGTCGGAAATAGCAAATTACACACCCCAAATCATAAATTTCAGACAACACACACCTACGAAATACTAAGAAACCTTAGTTCAGTAAAGCCCTAAATAGTGATTTACATACCCCAAATCATAAGTTTCAGACAACACACACCTACGAAATACTAGGAGACCAAGCTCATAAAAGCCGGAAATAGCAAATTACACATCTCAAATCATAAGTTTCAGACAACACACACCTACGAAATACTTTGAAACCTAGCTCAGCAAAGTAAAAAAGAGCGAATTACACACCCCAAATAGTAAGTTTCAGAAAAAAACACACCTACGAAATACTAAGAAACCTTAGCTCAGAAAAGCCGAAATAGTAATTTACATACCCCAAATTAAAAGTTTCAGACAACAAACACCTATCGAAATACTAGGAGACCTAGCTCATAAAAGCCGGAAATAGCAAAATTACACATCTCAAATCATAAGTTTCAGACAACACATACATACGAAATACTAAGAAACCTAGCTCGGCAAAGTCAAAAATAGCAAAACTACACATCCAAAATCATAAGTTTCAGACAACACACACCTATGAAAGGCTAAGAAATCTAACTCAGCAAAGTCAAAAATAGCAAATTACACATCCCAAATCATAAGTTTCAGACAATACACACCAGCGAAAGACTAAGAAATCTAGCTCACAAAAGCCCGAAATAGTAATTTACATATCCCAAATTATAAGTTTCAGAAAACACACACCTACGAAATACTAGGAGACCTAGCTCATAAAAGCCAGAAATAGCAAACTACTACCCCCCCAAATTGTAGGTTCAGACAACACACCACCTATGAGAGACTAAGACACCTAGCTCTCTTAAAAGCCAGAAATAGCAAACTACCCACGCCCAAATTGTAGGTTTCAGACAACATACACCTATAAGAGACTAAGAAACCTAGCTCTGAAAAGCCCAAATAGCATCCCAAATCATAGGTTTCAGAAAACACACACCTACAAAAGGCTATGAAACCTAGCTCAGAAAAGCAGGATATTGCAAACTAAAGATCCCAAATCATAGGTTTCAGACTTCACACAGCTACGAAATACTAAGAAACCTTAGTTCAGAAAAGCCCTAAATAGTAATTTACATACCCCAAATCATAAGTTTCAGACAACACACACCTACGAACTACTAGGAGACCTAGCTCATAAAAGCTGGAAATAGCAAATTACACATCTCAAATCATAAGTTTCAGACAACACACACCTACGAAATACTAAGAAACCTTAGTTCAGAAAAGCCCTAAATAGTAATTTACATACCCCAAATCATAAGTTTCAGACAACACACACCTACGAACTACTAGGAGACCTAGCTCATAAAAGCCAGAAATAGCAAACTACCCACCCCAAATTGTATGTTTCAGACAACACACACCTATGAGAGACTAAGAAACCTAGCTCTGAAAAGCCCAAATAGCATCCCAAATCATAGGTTTCAGACAACACACACCTACAAAAGGCTATGAAACCTAGCTCAGAAAAGCAGGATATTGCAAACTAAAGATCCCAAATCATAGGTTTCAGACAACGCAAACCTACGAAATACTAAGAAATTTGGCTAAGAAAAGTCGGAAATAGCAAATTACACACCCCAAATCATAAGTTTCAGACAACACACACCTACGAAATACTAAGAAACCTTAGTTCAGTAAAGCCCTAAATAGTAATTTACATACCCCAAATCATAAGTTTCAGACAACACACACCTACGAAATACTAGGAGAACAAGCTCATAAAAGCCGGAAATAGCAAATTACACATCTCAAATCATAAGTTTCAGACAACACACACCTACGAAATACTTTGAAACCTAGCTCAGCAAAAAGTAAAAAAGAGCGAATTACACACCCCAAATAGTAAGTTTCAGACAAAACACACCTACGAAATACTAAGAAACCTTAGCTCAGAAAAGCCCGAAATAGTAATTTACATACCCCAAATTAAAAGTTTCAGACAACAAACACCTACGAAATACTAGGAGACCTAGCTCATAAAAGCCGGAAATAGCAAATTACACATCTCAAATCATAAGTTTCAGACAACACACACCTACAAAATACTAAGAAACCTAGCTCAGCAAAGTCAAAATAGCAAACTACACATCCCAAATCATAAGTTTTAAACTTTACACACCAGCGAAAGACTAAGAAATCTAGCTCAGAAAACCCCGAAATAGTAATTTACATACCCAAATCATAAGTTTCAGACAACACACACCTACGAAATACTAGGAGACATAGCTCATAAAAGCCAGAAACAGCAAACTACCCACCGCAAATTGTAGGTTTCAGACAACTCACACCTATGAGAGACTAAGAAACCTAGCTCTGAAAAGCCAGAAATAGCAAAACTACCCACCCCAAATTGTAGGTGTCAGACAACACACACCTATGAGGGACTAAGAAAACCTAGCTCTGAAAAGCCCAAATAGCATCCCAAATCATAGGTTTCAGACAACACACACCTACAAAAGGCTATGAAACCTAGCTCAGAAAAACAGGATATTGCAAACTAAAGATCCCAAATCATAGGTTTCAGACAACACAAACCTACGAAATACTAAAAAATTTGGCTAAGAAAAGTCGGAAATAGCAAATTACACACACCCCAAATCATAAGTTTCAGACAACACACACCTACGAAATGCTAAGAAACCTTAGTTCAGAAAAGCCCTAAATAGTAATTTACATACCCCAAATCATAAGTTTCAGACAACACACACCTACGAAATACTAGGAGACCAAGCTCATAAAAGCCGGAAATAGCAAATTACACATCTCAAATCATAAGTTTAAGACAACACACACCTACGAAATACTAAGAAACCTAGCTCAGCAAAGTAAAAAAGAGCGAATTACACACCCAAAATAGTAAGTTTCAGACAAAACACACACCTACGAAATACTAAGAAACCTTAGCTCAGAAAAGCCCGAAATAGTAATTTACATACCCCAAATTAAAGTTTCAGACAACTACGAAAAACACCCTACGAAATACTAGGAGACCTAGCTCATAAAAGCCGGAAATAGCAAATTAAAAATCTCAAATCATAAGTTTCAGACAACACACACCTACGAAATACTAAGAAACCTAGCTCGACAAAGTCAAAAATAGCAAACTACACATCCCAAATCATAAGTTTCAGACAACACACACCTATGAAAGGCTAAGAAATCTAACTCAGCAAAGTCAAAAATAGCAAACTACACATCCCAAATCATAAGTTTCAGACAATACACACCAGCGAAAGACTAAGAAATCTAGCTCAGAAAAAGCCCGAAATAGTAATTTTACATACCCCAAATTATAAGTTTCAGACAACACACACCTACGAAATACTAGGAGACCTAGCTCATAAAAGCCAGAAATAGCAAACTACCCACCCCAAATTGTAGGTTTCAGACACAACACACACCTATGAGAGACCTAGACACCTAGTTCTTAAAAGCCAGAAATAGCAAACTACCCACCCCAAATGTAGGTTTCAGACAACACACACCTATAAGAGACTAAGAAACCTAGCTCTGAAAAGCCCAAATAGCATCCCAAATCATAGTTTTCAGAAAACACACCTACAAAAAGGCTATGAAACCTAGCTCAGAAAAGCAGGATATTGCAAACTAAAGATCCCAAATCATAGGTTTAAGACTTCACACACCTACGAAATACTAAGAAATCTGGCTAAGAAAAGTCGGAAATAGCAAATTACGCACCCAAAATCATAAGTTTCAGACAACAAACACCTACGAAATACTAGGAGACCTAGCTCATAAAAGCCGGAAATAGCAAATTACACATCTCAAATCATAAGTTTCAGACAACACACACCTACGAAATACTAGGAGACCTAGCTTATAAAAGCCAGAAATAGCAAACAACCCACCCCAAATTGTAGGTTTCAGACAACTCACACCTATGAGAGACTAAGAAACCTAGCTCTGAAAAGCCAGAAATAGCCAAACTACCCACCCCAAATTGTAGGTTTCAGACAACACACACCTATGAGAGACTAAGAAACCTAGCTCTGAAAAGCCCAAATAGCATACCAAATCACAGGTTTCAGACAACACACACCTACAAAAGGCTATGAAACCTAGCTCAGAAAAGCAGGATATGCAAACTAAAGATCCCAAATCATAGGTTTCAGACAACGCAAACCTACGAAATACTAAGAAATTTGGCTAAGAAAAGTCGGAAATAGCAAATTACACACCCCAAATCATAAATTTCAGACAACACACACCTACGAAATACTAAGAAACCTTAGTTCAGTAAAGCCCTAAATAGTGATTTACATACCCCAAATCATAAGTTTCAGACAACACACACCTACGAAATACTAGGAGACCAAGCTCATAAAAAAAGCCGGAAATAGCAAATTACACATCTCAAATCATAAGTTTCAGACAACACACACCTACGAAATACTTTGAAACCTAGCTCAGCAAAGTAAAAAAGAGCGAATTACACACCCCAAATAGTAAGTTTCAGACAAAACACACCTACGAAATACTAAGAAACCTTAGCTCAGAAAAGCCCGAAATAGTAATTTACATACCACAAATTAAAAGTTTCAGACAACAAACACCTACGAAATACTAGGAGACCTAGCTCATAAAAGCCGGAAATAGCAAATTACACATCTCAAATCATAAGTTTCAGACAACACATACCTACGAAATACTAAGAAACCTAGCTCGGCAAAGTCAAAAATAGCAAACTACACATCCCAAATCATAAGTTTCAGACAACACACACCTATGAAAGGCTAAGAAATCTAACTCAGCAAAGTCAAAAATAGCAAATTACACATCCCAAATCATAAGTTTCAGACAATACACACCAGCGAAAGACTAAGAAATCTAGCTCACAAAAGCCCGAAATAGTAATTTACATATCCCAAATTATAAGTTTCAGACAACACACACCTACGAAATACTAGGAGACCTAGCTCATAAAAGCCAGAAATAGCAAACTACCCACCCCAAATTGTAGGTTTCAGACAACACACACCTATGAGAGACTAAGACACCTAGCTCTTAAAAGCCAGAAATAGCAAACTACCCACCCCAAATGTAGGGTTTCAGACAACATACACCTATAAGAGACTAAGAAACCTAGCTCTGAAAAGCCCAAATAGCATCCCAAATCATAGGTTTCAGAAAACACACACCTACAAAAGGCTATGAAAACCTAGCTCAGAAAAGCAGGATATTGCAATCTAAAGATCCCAAATCATAGGTTTCAGACTTCACACAGCTACGAAATACTAAGAAATCTGGCAAAGAAAAGTCGGAAATAGCAAATTACACACACAAAATCATAAGTTTCAGACAACACACACCTACGAAATACTAAGAGACCTAGCTCAGCAAAGTCAAAAATAGCAAACTACACATCCCAAATCATAAGTTCCAGACTTTACACACCAGCTAAAGATTAAGAAATCTAGCTCAGAAAAGCCCGAAATAGTAATTTACATACCCCAAATCATAAGTTTCAGACAACACACACCTACGAAATACTAGGAGGACCTAGCTCATAAAAGCCAGAAAGAGCAAACTACCCACCCCCAAATTGTAGGTTTCAGACAACTCACACCTATGAGAGACTAAGAAACCTAGCTCTGAAAAGCCAGAAATAGCAAACTACACACCCCAAAATGTAGGTTTCAGACAACAACACCTACGAAATACTAGGAGACCTAGCTCATAAAAGCCGGAAATAGCAAATTACACATCTCAAATCATAAGTTTCAGACAACACATACCTACGAAATACTAAGAAACCTAGCTCGGCAAAGTCAAAAAAAGCAAACTACACATCCCAAATCATAAGTTTCAGACAACACACACCTATAAAAAGGCTAAGAAAATCTAACTCAGCAAAGTCAAAAATAGCAAACTACACATCCCAAATCATAAGTTTCAGACAATACACACCAGCGAAAGACTAAGAAATCTAGCTCACAAAAGCCCGAAATAGTAATTTACATACACCAAATTATAAGTTTCAGACAACACACACCTACGAAATACTAGGAGACCTAGCTCATAAAAGCCAGAAATAGCAAACTACCCACCCAAATTGTAGGTTTCAGACAAACACACCTATGAGAGACTGAGACACCTAGCTCTTAAAAGCCAGAAATAGCAAACTACCCACCCCAAATTGTAGGTTTCAGACAACACACACACTATAAGAGACTAAGAAACCTATCTCTGAAAAGCCCTAATAGCATCCCAAATCATAGGTTTCAGAAAACACACACCTACAAAAGGCTATGAAACCTAGCTCAGAAAAGCAGGATATTGCAAACTTAAGATCCCAAATCATAGGTTTAAGACTTCACACACCTACGAAATACTAAGAAATCTGGCTAAGAAAAGTCGGAAATAGCAAATTACACACCCAAAATCATAAGCTTCAGGCAACACACACCTACGAAATACTAAGAAACTTAGTTCAGAAAAGCCCTAAATAGTAATTTACATACCCCAAATCATAAGTTTCAGACAACACACACCTACGAAATACTAGGAGACCTAGCTCATAAAAGCCGGAAATAGCAAATTACACATCTCAAATCATAAGTTTCAGACAACACACACCTACAAAATACTAAGAAACCTAGCTCAGCAAAGTCAAAAATAGCAAACTACACATCCCAAATCATAAGTTCCAGACTTTACACACCAGCGAAAGACTAAGAAATCTAGCTCAGAAAAGCCCGAAATAGTAATTTACATCTCAAATCATAGGTTTCAGACAACACACACCTATCCTTCTGCCATCAGCCAATCTCTCCCCCAAAATACTTTTCAGCCATTTCTAATTAAAAATTTTATTTCCAAGTCATCCACTCGAGTCCTCAAACTATCACACTATAACTACTCTATGACATTCGGCTGCCATCGCCCCATCTCCAAAAATATTTTTTCAGAGATTTCTTGTTAAAAATTTTTATTTCAAGTCATCCACATGGGTTTTTCACTAGCAACTCGGCCCACAGTACAGCACTATAAGTACTCTAAGAAACCCCACTCCCATCACCCCACCACTTGTGTCTTATACAGAACACATAAAAGAAGTAAAGCTATCCGTTATTAAAATTCTTTTCTTGCCATCTACATCTCTCTTAGTATCAACTTTTTAGTATAGTATAACGTCAAACTATTTTAAATTGACAACACTGTTCAAACACCACTTGTGTATTATACAGTACACATCGAAGTATTCGCAAATGCTAAACCCTTTTTTTCCACCTTCATAGGATCCAATTCGCAAATGCTATCTACCGACACATTCATATTAAACTATTCTTGGCTAAAGGCAATTGTCCCCAAAAAATCAGAAATCGCTCTTGATAGCACATACTTCAAAGAAATAGAACAGTGGATAACGCATGGGTGATGGACAGCTTTTCGTACAAAATCATTCCTAAATAAGCAATTTGACGATCTCTAGTTTTCGATTAAAAAAAACAACAGCAAACAATTATACTCTCAACCAGTCTGGTGTCTTATACAATCACAACCATACTCTCAAAACGTGTTTTGACCACTTTATAGGTAAAGGATTGGTCGCTTTTTGCAATGTAATCGTCAAACCATACTGCCTCAGGCGTAGGTTTTTCTTGTAGGGTTCATATCTATTACAATTTTGAGCATATTCTTGTAGGGTTGATACTGTGTATACGGTTACTACTATCGTTGGCTCCTGTTCCAAAATACCATGCCTTTAATTTTGTTCATAGTGAACCACTGGCTTAATCAGATATTGATCTTTGTGATTACAAAGATCTTTGTGATCTGGCTTAATCAGATATTGATTTTTTTGAATACCTCACTCTCGACTGGGATTTAATGCCGTTGTACGACTGTTGCAATCACCTTTGGATTCCGTTATCGGTACCATTCTTGATCCACAAGCATCACTCTTAACAATTATGGTATAGTACAATTGAATGACTAAGAACAGATCTATCCTTGTTGATGGATATCCTTGATGCAATTATTGATAAAGTCAAGATAGCGTTACACTGTACCGTTTTTCATGCTTTTGATATGTAAAGAAAAGACTTTAAATGTTCTCTTTTGAGTTTACAAACACAACAAGTGGGTAAATTGTCCGTTGATTGTATGAGTGACCCAAAACATCTTGTGGAAGCAATTCCATCCGAACAGGGCTGATCCTAATGTGCAAAGTTACATTTTCAATGAGAGTTAGTTAAACCATAGTAAGTATGTGCACCACATCTTAATTAGCTAGACTCCATATTCAAATCTAGTCAGATAAGGAACGCAAAACCACGCCGTGTTGTGGTCATCATTTTCAAATGGCATATTCAACTATTACTGAATAATTTGAAAGAGATCAAGTCTCTGGGATTTGATGGGAACATACCGAGACACTTGCAGCATAGCAAAAAGCTTTTACATGAGTATTTAGCCCTTCCTGTTCCAATTTTACATCGAACAGGCCATCACATCAGAAAATCTTCACGGTTGCCGCGCATCCAATATTTTTCCAAAGAATTAAAATCTGTTGTTTTTTACAAACTACTGGCCAACTAATTTTTTTTTTGGATATTAGCAAATTGTTTAAGAAGTTACTGCAGCCCTATATTTTTTTCACATGCTCAGATGAAAGACATACAACTTTGATTTTGGAATAGGTTGACCTGTGGAAACGCATATTGACTCCTAGGACGACAAATAAAAGCTACATCCGTTGCCGATAAACCCGCTTTGTCTTCAATGGTGACATTTCTGCTAGTTTTTACTTTATAGTTCATTTATAAGCACTATTTTCACCCTTATTATCAGGTGTAGACCCTGTATTGTGGGGAGAGTAGGGGAAAGTAGGTTGACAGTCAACCCAGCTCACAATAAAAATCGATAACAATCATTTAAACACTTTTTTTTACAACTCTCATAACTTTTTGCTATTGGCGAATAAAATTCCTTTAAACTATAGTTGCTTATCTTCATTAACTCTAAAAAACGAGAGAATAAAGTCCTATTTTCATTTCATACTTTACAAATATTATGAAACTGCAAATTTTTAGTTCTTGTAATTAATCATAAAAAATAAAGCATTTTGTAACCCAGCAATTGGCCTATCATTTCAACGTAAGAACAATTAGATCTTATATTTGTTAAATCGTACCTTTTTGTTTTGTTTTATTATAGGCATGGTTATTCGTCGTTTTTGTGTTTTGAGCCTGAATTTGGTGGCAAAAACTGCTATCTAGACGGAATTAATGCAAAACAGTCGTACCATCTACAAGTTATGCTTAGAAGACTCAAGCAAAGTCAGATTCAAATCATGAAAGCTGGCGCAGATAGTCCAGGCGCTTGGCATGTTAAAGGCATGACAGCTTTACAATTGATGTCATTTTTCCAGCAGCAGTATACAGCCAAAACTGTTGGCTACCAACTGAGGTTATCATAGGAAAGTAGCAAACGAAAAAGAAGGTGTGACGTTGAAGCTAATGTATTAATTTGACCATAATTTTATAGTTATTAATGATGTTATTTGAGAATTAAAATGTAAAATTAACGATGTTAAACTAAGAAAATAATTAGCACAATGAAACGAAATCAGCAATTAAATTTCTGAGTATCCACTAAATTATTATACTGCTGAAGAGCATTATAATGCCAACAGGATAGTTTCAGGGATACAGCCCGGTATTTAGAAGGGTGAATAGAGATTTAACCAGTTAATCACGGTCAACGTTTAGTGTGAACACATATGATTTACATAGCCGAATATAGTTGGGTCCGTGCAACCAAGTGGCAAGGAGAGGAGAGAAGGGAATTTTTAAGGGGTGTAGAGGGGGAATATCTACAAAGTATGGCAAATTTGGGTGGCACATCTCAACGCATTAGATAAAAACATTTATTTCCTGCTCAATGCCCCGTAGATCAAAATTCGTATTTTAGAGTCAATAAGTAAAATCTAGACAAGCAAAAATCATACGAAAAACTTCAAAAACTAAAAAACTAGCTAGCAATGATAAAGCACTAGTAAATTATTAAACTGGCAAATACAAATTTAAAGGATAAAAACTGATAAAACTAATTTTAAAAAATCAACAAATAAAAAACTTTGGGAAGGGATGTTTAAGAAAAAAAAGGGGGAAACAAATCAGGTGAAAAAATACAAAACCTATGATGCACCAGTATCAAATAACAAAAGAGGAAACCTAGCGGGCTATTTTGTTTATTTCTTTAATGAAGGGACTATATGTAGAGATAAATCAGCAAACAGGGAAAGATAAGAACGAATGCAAAAACAACTCAAGGCAGGAGAAATTTGGGTGGGGAGTGTCTTTTGAGGAAAATTTTTTTCAGTGCGATAGTTTTGTCGTTGTATTTTTTGCAAACGGAGGCGTAACGTAACCCCCCCCTTGTACTCAAATACTTTCGGCTCATCTCTTTATTTTTAAAGAGAAGGGTATGCAGCCTCATCTTCGTAGAAAATCATTCAGAGGGCGCATTTTCTGATGAATTCAATTGTTTTCAAAGTTATTGGACCAATGATTCGGGTATTTGACTGTCTACGATCATTTTGATAAAAATGAAGCAACTAGTTTTTACTGGGAAAGGATTAATATTCAATTCAGTGACAAGTTTTCTCAATCAATTTATTTTGGTTAACAAAGTCAAATGCTTTTTGAAGGTCAATGAATATTAAATTTGGGAAGGCTTTATGCTCTTTGAGAATCGGATTGATAAGAAAAAACAAGTTAATGGTAGGTAGGATTTGATTTGAAATTCCCGATTTGTGGTTCCCAAAAATATCATTTCAGTATTTGAAATGTTTTTTTTTAGTCGATGTGCAAAGAATCTTTCAAAAATTTTCAAGAATATAGGGTTGAGAGAAAACGAACGAACGTCTTCAAAACCATACTTTCCGAGTTTAGCGAGCAACCTGTTAAAATAAGCGTCGTAAATTCAAGGGTTTCAGATAGGTTTATGTTTAGTAGGAACCCATATTTACATACTAAACTTACATCCATATATGGGCATTGAAGATATTTAATATCCTTTGTAAAAGCCTGGATGAGATTTAATGTCCTTGGTAAAAACTTGGGACGAGATTTAATGTCCTTGGTAAAAAGGTTACTTCTAGACCAATCAGATGCCTAGAATCCCTGTACGTACAAGACCACACCTCTTTCTAGACCTGTTTGATGGTTATATTGTTTGTTGGTTATGTGGGTTGATGGTTATATTGTTTGTTGGTTATATGGTTTGATGTTGTTTATTAGTTCTATCTGTTTGTTGATGGTTATGTCATTTGATATTTTAATGCCTATTGAATACAGACAGAAGTTTACACCATTGCCAGATAAGAGTGTCTAACGGGACAGGATCACGTGTCTCTTTCTAGGTCAATGAATGTACGTAAGGTTTCTTTTACATCGCAAAAGGATGCCAAAACAAAGGAAAATTCAGAAATTACTTTTAGAGGATTATTTGGGCGAAACAAATTAATCGACGTTTTATGGATTTTTTGGGTGAAACAGTTTGAGACATTTTAGAGGATTATTTGGGGTGAAACTCTATGGTCGTTATAATACACAAGCTCCATTTGAACAGTGTTGAAAGGTCCCCTACCCCAAACCCCAAGACCCGTTCCCACCATTCCAACTGCTTCCAACCACACCAACTTTTTTTTTCAGGACACCCCCCAATTTTTAATATAGAGGCTCAAATTAAAAGTTAAAAATGTGTAAGAAAAAAGTTAGCAGAACGTCAACTTTAACCTCATCTTTCAAAATTTAGACAAGTGGATGCTATGAACATCCAATTCTGTTACTTTTTACCTCATATTTTCAAATATGTCATTTAGGATGTTACCATTTTTTTTAAAAGTCCCACCCCATCCCACCCACCCCCAAAATTCCGTGGGCAAAAAAATATTTCCCCATTATGACTTTTGTATTTACAAACCTTAGTGCATCAACTCTTCATGCAAACATCCACTAATAAAATTCATATTAAAGAAATTTTCGCCACTATAAAAATTTAAGACACAGCGAAAACGTCCTTTCCAAACACATTTTTGACGGATCTGTTAAAATAAATGGCTGGAAACAGTTTGCAGACATTCATGAAACGTTGAAAAGTTCATTGTTTCTATAGACCGGGCGTCATATGAGAACTGTTCAAGCTTATTTCCACCAGAATAGATTTCACTATTAGTGGTATCTAATAGTGATAAAAAGTTATATCATTTGCTAGGAGTGAAACAAAGCTTCTTTCAAATTAGCTAGTGAAAATATTAAACAATGTAGGCGACTTAAGAAAACTTTAATATTTTTTAGGGGGGTGGGGGATGATTCAAGGGTTCATTGGGTACATTCTTAAGCCCTTCTTTTTCAAAATTAGCTAGTGAAAATAATAAACAATGTAGGCGACATATGAAAACTAACATTTTTTATGGGGGGGGGATGATTCAAGGGTTCATTGGGTACATTCTTATGCCCTTCTTTTTCAATATTAGCTAGTGAAAATTTTAAACAATGTAAGCGACTTATGAGAACATTAATATTTTTAGGGGGGTGGGGGTGATTCAAGGGCTCATTAAGTACATTTTTTGTATCTCGTCCAGAATTAAGTGCATTATTAGCGATATCTAATAATGATAAAAAGTTATATCACTTTCTTAGGAGTGAAACAAAGCTCCTTTCAAAATAGCTATTGAAAATATTAAACAATGTAGGTGACTTATGAAAAACTATAATATTTTTAGGGGGGTGGGGATGATTCAAGGGTTCATTGGGTACATTCTTATGCCCTTCTTTTTTCAAAATTGGCTAGTGAAAATATTAAACAATGTATGCGACCCTGATTTTATATGGTTTCGCAAAAAAAATACCTCGTCTTTAACAAACTTACCAATAGCTAATCAAAACTGTCTATAAATATCTTCATTTTTAGTCCAATTGTGCAGCTAATAAGGAAAACATTTGACTTTTTTTATGATTTTGTGTGGTTTTACAAGAAAATAGCTCGTCTTTAACAAACCTAGCCATAGCTAATTGAAACTGAGAATAATTTCTTAATTTTTAGTCCAATTGCGTAGCTAGGCTAACAAAGAAACATTTGACATTTTTTTCTGATTTCGTGTGGTTTCGCAAGAAAATAACTCGTATTTAACAAAATTATCCATAGCTAATCGAAAATGTCTATATATATCTTCATTTTTAGTCCAATTGCGTAGCTAATAAAGAAACAAACTTTCCCAATATCGGAAGCATGGGGGCTTTCAAACATGCTACAATGGACTTTAAGGGAATACATTGTTTATGTAATTTCGATAAACTGTAAAACTTTGGGTCAAGAGCTACTCCAGGGATGCATTTTAGGTTACTTTTTTTTCTCAAAATGGCATGAAATATGCTAGCGGCTGTACTTGTTCACTTTAAGCCTATTTTTTCAAATTCTTTTATTATTTTTGTGACTAGAGTTTACAAGGACATTTGAGGTGATGTTTTATTTTTATGGTTGTAAGGATTTTTGTTGTTCACCATACATGTGGGCTATTATTCCAAGCAGACAAAGGCCAATTGATATTAAGCGGCACTGTATCGTAAAAAGTTATTTGCACATCTAATTTTTCAATTGGATTTTGATAGGTGTTAACAGTGACATGTTTCGGGGCATTATTTACGGTATCATCCTGAGAAAATGCATATCATGATGATTTGAGATACATACTGGACACAATTTCATCTGATGGACGGGTTCCACGTCCCCACTCAAGAACCCAAAGTACCCCTCTCTCTACTAGGGTACCATCCCGAGCGCAGGCCACCACCGAGGGAGTATCCAATGCACCGTACGGATTATCTCAACCCTGGCGCAACCCAGGACACATTTTTCAGCAAAAATATCAAGACGTGCAAAGGGGAAAATTATTGTTCCCGGCCAACCCACGCGATGTGGGAGAGTGGGTCAGTGTTGAGTCATTCCAGGGACGGAATCCAATCATCCCAATGCAATTCAGGGGGGTTTGCTGACTATTGAATTGTTCCGAGAGGAAACGGAATCCGGGCTTCGGCTAGGCTAAAAACTGTCTCGCTCGAGATAATTTAAAGGTAGTAATAATAAGGAAATTATCTTTGAGTTTCTACAGCAACACTCTAACGTCAGATCATCCATGTGTTATGAGAGTAGATGTCCAAACCGATAAAAAAAAGTATACTTATGGTCCAGAGTGGGATGGCGCTACGAAACTGTTTTCACACTAGCACCAGCTCTCCACACATCACCCCTCCCCACTTTGAAAACAGAGAAGCCCCATTTTTTTCTTTACTATTGTTAGATACTCTAAGAATTTCATCTTGCAATGTTACACGATAAATACTCTAAGAGATCCTCTCTCTTCACCCATCTCCCCAAAAAAACTTTTTCGACATTTCTCGCTAATAATTTTATTTTCAAGTTACTCATTTGGGCTTTCGCAAGCAATTCAGCCCACAGTGTAGCACTCTAACTACTCTAAGATATCCCTCTGCCATCACCACATCCCCCACAGCCACAGACACTTTCTTAGAAGTAGCATTTTTTCGTTATGATGACAACTTATCTGTTAGAAGTAACAAGTTTTTTTCCAGAGATACCAAATTTTTTCTTAGAAGTAACAATTTTCACATTATGATAACAAGTTTTCTGTCAGAAGTAACAAGTTTTCATTAACACTAACAATTTTCTCATCAAAGTAACAACATTTTACGTTAAAACTAACTTACTTTTACTTAACAGACAAAAATTTATCTTAAAAATAATATTTTTCGTCAGCGATAACACGTTTTCTGTTCAAACTAGCAAGTTTTCTGCCAAAGATAAAAAAAATTTTCTTAGAAATAACAATTTTTTGATTGTAATAAGAACTTTTTTGCCAGAAGTAGCAAGTTTTGCTTAACACTAACAGACCTTCTCTTCAAAGTAACAACATTCTTCTTTAATACTACCAAATGTTTACTTAACACTAACAGATTTTCTCGTCGATGCATCAAATTTTTTCCTTAATACTATCATACTTTTACTAATAATAACACTTTTCGTCAGTGATAAGAAGTTTTCTGCCAGAAGTAGCAAGTTTTCTTTAACACTAACAAATTTTCTCATCAAAGTAACAACATTTTGTCTCAAAACTAACATACTTTTACTTAACATACACAAATTTCTCTTAGAAATAATATTTTTCGTCAGTGATATCACGATTTCTGTTCGAACTACCAAATTTTATGCCAAAGATACCAAATTTTTTCTTAGAAGTAGCAATTTTTTGAATGTGATAACAACTTTTCTGTCAGAAGTAGCAAGTTTTGCTTAACACTAACAAACCTTCTATTCAAAGTAACAACATTCTTGTTTAATACTACCAAACTTTTACTTTACACTAACAGATTTTCTCTTCGATGCATCAACTTTATTTTCTTAATACTAACATACTTTTACCTAACACACTCAAATTTATGTTAGAAATAACACTTCGTCAGTGATAACATGTTTTCTGCTTGAAGTAGCAAGTTTCTGTCAAAGATACAAAAAAAAAATTTCTTAGAAGTAACAGTTTTTTAGTTATGTTAACAAGTTTTCTAGTCGAACTAGAAAGTTTTCTGTCAAAGATACCAAATTTTTCTTAGACGTAGCAAGTTTTTTTTATGATAAGAAGTTTTCAACCAGAAGTAGCAAGTTTGGCTTAACACTAACAAATTTTCTCATCAAAGTAACAACATTTTGCCATAAAACCAACACATTTTTACTTAACACACTCAAATTTCTCTTAGAAATAATATTTTTCGTAAGTGATAACACACTTTTACTTAACCCACTCAAATTTCACTTAGAAATAATACTTTTTGTCAGTGACAACATGTTTTCTGCTTGAAAACATGGTTTCTGTCAAAGATACCAAAATTTTGTCTTAGAAGTAACAATTTTTCGCTATGATGACAACTTATCCGCTAGAAGTAACAAGCTTTCTTAGAAGTAATTATTTTTTTTTGTTATGATAAGAAGTTTTCTGTCAGAAGTAGCAAATTTTCCTTAACACTAACAAATTTTTCCTTCGAATTCTAAACTTTTTCCTTAAAACTAACACATTTTTACTTGACACACACAAATTTCTCTTAGAAATAATATTCTCGTCAGTGATAACACGTTTTCAGTTCAAACTAGCAAGTTTTCTACCAAAGATACCAACTTTTTTCTTAGAAGAAACAATTTTGTGATTGTGATAACAACTTTAAAGACAGAAGTAGGAAGTTTTCCTTAACACTAACAAATTATCTCATCGAAGGAACAACATTCTTCCTTAATACTAACAAACTTTTACATAACATTTAAATTTCTCCTAGAAATAACAAGTATTTCTTAACAGTAACGGATTTTTTTAATAACTCCAACATATCCGTTAAACATAACAAATTTTATGTTAAAAGTAACAATTTGTAGTCACAGATAAGATGATTTCTGCTAAAAACTAGCAAGTTGTGCAGCAAAGATAACAAATTTTTCTTAGAAGTAACAAATTTCTTCTAACAGCACCAAGTTTACCACCAAAGATAACAAATCTTCTCTTCGAAGTAATAGCTTTTTTTTTTTCCTTAATACTAGCAAACTTTTACTTAACACACCCAAATTTCTCTTGGAAGTCACATTTTTTCATCAGTGATAACACGTTTTCTGCTTGAGCTTGTAAGTTTTCTCTCAAAGATACTAAATTTTTTTTAAAAGTTGCAATTTTCGTTATGATGACAAGTTATCTGTTAGAAGTAACAAGTTTTAAGTCAAACATACCAAATTTTTCTTGGAATTAACAATTTTTCGTTGATTATAACAATTTTTCTGTCAGAAGTAGTAAGCTGGCTGATTACTGATGATTTAGCTGTATCAATTGAACAGTTCTCACAGGAAAGGCTACAACTGTTTACCGTTTGCTCTCATCATGAACACATTTCCATAGAGCATTCATGTGTGAGAAGAGTAGATGTCCAAACCGATGAAAAAGTAGACTTATGGTCCAGAGCTGGACGGCTCTACGACCCTGTTTTCACACTAGCACCAGCTCTCCAACCATCACCCCCCCCTTTTAAAACAGAGAAGCCCCCATTTTTATTTGTTTACTATTGTTAGATACCCTAAGCATTTCACCTCACAAACTTTACACTATAAATACTCTAAGACATCCAATCTCTTCACCCATCTCCCCAAAAACACTTTTGCAACATTTCTCGCTATAAATTTTATTTTGAAGTCATTCATTCGGGCTTTAGCAAGCAATTCAGCTCACAGTCTAGCACTATAACTTCCCCAAGACATCTCTCTGCCACCACCACATCCCCACACAACACCAGACACTTTCTTAGAAGTAGTATTTTTTCGTTATGATGACAACTTATCTGTTAGAAGTAACAAGTTTTTTGCCAAAGGTACCAGATTTTTTCTTAGAAGTAACAATTTTCACATTATGATAACAAGTTTTCTTTCAGAAGTAACAAGTTTTCCTTAAAACTAACAAATTTTATCATCAAAGTAACAACATTTTACCTTAAAACTAACATACTTTTACTTAACACACAAAAATTTCTCTTAGAAACAATATTTTTCGTCAGTGATAACATGCTTTCTGTTCAAACTAGCAAGTTTTCTGCCAAAGAAACCAAATTTTTCTTAGAAGTAATAATTTTTTGATTATGATAACAACTTTTCCGTCAGATGTAGCAAGTTTTGCTTAACCCTAACAAACCTTCTCTTCAAAGTAACAACATTCTTATTTAATACTACAAAACGTTTACTTAACACTAACTGATTTTCTCGTTGATTGATCAACTTCTTTCCTTAATACTATCATACTTTTACTTAACACACTCAAATTTCTGTTAGAAATAACACTTTTCATCAGTGATAAGAAGTTTTCTGCCATAATTAGCAAGTTTTCCTTAACACTAAAAAAATTTCTCATCAAAGTAACAACATTTTACCCTAAAAATAACATACTTTTACTTAACACACACAAATTTCTCTTAGAAATAATATTTTTCGTGAGTTATAACTCGATTTCTGTTCGAACTAGCAAGTTTTTTTTGCCAAAGATACTAAATTTTTTCTTAGAAGTAACAATTGTTTTAATGTGATAACAACGTTTCTGTCATAATTAGCAAGTTTTGCTTAACACTAACAAACCTTCTGTTCAAAGTATCAATATATTTTTTAATACTACCAAACTTTTACTTAACGCTAACTGATTTTCTCTTCGAAGCATTAACTTTTTTCCTTAATACTAACATACTTTTACCTAACACACTCAAATTTCTCTTAAAAAATAACACTTTTCGTAAGTGATAACATGTTTTCTGCTTGAAGTAGTAAGCTTTCTGTCAAAGATACCAAAAATTTTTCTTAGAAGTAACAATTTTTTCGTTATGATAACAAGTTTTCTGTTCAAACTAGCAAGTTTCCTGTCAAAGATACTAAATTTTCCTTAGAAGTAACAATTTTTCGTTATGATAAGAAGTTTTCTGCCAGAAGTAACAAGTTTTCCTTAACACTAACAAATTTTCTCTTCGATGCATCATTTTTTTTCCTTAATACTAACATACTTTTACTTAACACACAATTTCTCTTATAAATAATATTTTTCGTCAGTGATAACACGTTTTCTGTTCGAACTAGCAAGCTTTCTGCCGAAGTTACCAATTTTTTTCTTAGAAGTAGCATTTTTTGATTGTGATAACAACTTTTCTGTCAGAAGTAGCAAATTTTGCTTAAGACTAACAAACATTCTCTTCAAAGTAACAACATTCTTCTTTAATACTACCAAATGTTTACTTAACACTAACAGATTTTTCTCTTCGATGCATCAACTTTTTTCTTTAATACTAACATACTTTTACTTAACACAATCAAATTTATCTTAGAAATAACACTTTTCGTCAGTGATAAGAAGATTTCTGACAGAAGTAGCAAGTTTTCCTTAACACTAGCAAATTTTCTCAGAAAATTTGTTATCACATTCAAAAAAAATTGTTACTTCTAAGAAAAAAATTTGGTATATTTGGCAGCAAACATGGTAGTTCGAACAGAAGTCGTGTTATCACCGACGAAAAAATATAATTTCCAAGAGAAATTTGTGTGTGTTAAGTAAAAGTATGTTAGTTTTAAGGTGAAATGTTGTTACTTTGATTAGAAACTGTGTTAGTGTTAAGGAAAATTTGCTACTTCTGTCAGAAAACTTCCTATCACTGACGAAAAGTGTTATTTCTAAGAGAAATTTGAGTGTGTTAAGTAAAAGTATGTTAGTATTAAGGAAAAAAGTTGATGCATCGAAGAGAAAATCTGTTAGTGTTAAGTAAACGTTTGGTAGTATTAAAGAAGAATGTTGTTACTTTGAAGAGAAGGTTTGTTAGTCTTAAGCAAAACTTGCTACTTCTGACAGAAAAGTTGTTATCACAATCAAAAAATGCTACTTCTAAGAAAAAACACTTGGTATCTTTGGCAGAAAGCTTGCTGGTTAGAACAGAAAACGTGTTATCACTGACGAAAAATATTATTTATAAGAGAAATTTGAGTGCGTTAAGTAAAAGTATATTAGTATTAAGGAAAAAAAAAGATACATCGAAGAGAAAATTTGTTAGTGTTAAGGAAAACTTGCTACTTCTGGCAGAAAACTTCTTATCATAACGAAAAATTGTTACTTCTAAGAAAAATTTAGTATCTTTGACAGGAAACTTGCTAGTTCGAACAGAAAACTTATTATAATAACGAAAAAATTGTTACTTCTACGAAAAAGTTTTGGTATCCTTGACGGAAAACTTACTACTTCAAGCAGAAAACGTGTTATCACTGACGAAAAGTGTTATTTCAAAGAGAAATTTGAGTGTGTTAGGTAAAAGTATGTTAGTATTAAGGAAAAAAGTTAATGCATCAAAGAGAAAATCAGTTAGTGTTAAGTAAAAGTTTGGTAGTATTAAAGAAGAGTGTTTATACTTTGAGGAGCAGGTTTGTTAGTGTTAAGCAAAACTTGCTAATTCTGACAGAAAAGTTGTTATTACATTCAAAAAATTGTTACTTCTAAGAAAAAATTTGGTATCTTTGGCAGAAAACTTGCTAGTTCGAACAGAAATCGTGTTATCACTCACGAAAAATACTATTTCTAAGAGAAATTTGTGTGTGTTAAGTAAAAGTATGTTAGTTTTAAGGTAAAATGTTGTTACTTTGAAGAGAAAATTTGTTAGTGTTCAGGAAAACTTGCTACTTATGGCAGAAAACTTCTTATCACTGACGAAAAGTGTTATTTCTAAAAGAAATTTGAGTGTGTTAAGTAAAAGTATGATAGTATTAAGGAAAAAAGTTGATGCATCAACGAGAAAATTAGTTAGTGTTAAGCAAACGTTTGGTAATATTAAATAAGAATGTTGTTACTTTGAAGAGAAAGTTTGTTAGGGTTAAGCAAAACTTGCTACATCTGACAGAAAAGTTGTTATCAAAATCAAAAAAATTGTTTACTTCTAAGAAAACTTTTGGTTTCTGTGGCAGAAAACTTGCTATTTCAAACAGAAAACGTGTTTTCACTGACGAAAAATATATTTTCTAAGAGAATTTTTTTTTTGTTAAGTAAAAGTATGTTAGTTTTAAGGTAAAATGTTGTTACTTTGATAAAGAAATTTGTTAGTGTTAAGGAAAACTTGTTACTTCTGACAGAAAACTTGTTGTCATAATGTGAAAATTGTTACTTCTAAGAAAAAATTTGGTATCTTTGGCAAAAAACTTGTTACTTCTTGCAGATAAGTTGTCATCATAACAAAAAAAATGCTACTCCTAAGAAAGTGTCTGGTGTTGTGGGGGAGGTGTTGATGGCAGAGGGATGTCTTATAGAAGTTATAGTGCTAGACTGTGATTTGAGTTGCTTGCGAAAGCCCGAATGAATGACTTGAAAATAAAATTTTCAGCGAGAAATGTTGCAAAAATGTTTTTGGGGAGATTGGTGAATCTCCCCAAAAGAGATGGTAAAACTTCTCTGTTTTAAAAGGAGGGGGTGATGTGTGGAGAGCTGGTGCAAGTGTGAAAACAGTGCCGTAGCGCCATCCTGCTCTGGACCATAAGTATACTTTTTTATCGGTTCAGACATACACTCTTCTCACACATGGATGCTCTGACGTTAGAGTGTTGCTGTAGAAACTCAAAGATAATTTCCTTATTCTTACTACCTTTAAATTATCTCAAGCGAGACCGTTTTTAGCCTCTTTTATCATCTAGCCCAAGCCCAGACTCGGTCTCCTCATAACAATTCAACAGTCTGCACACCCCCCTGAATTGAGTCAGATTCCGTCTCTGGAATGAGACAACACTGACCAAATTCCCCCACATCGCGCGGGTTGGGTGAGAACAAGAATTTTCCCCTTTGCACGTCTTGATATTTTTGCTGAAAAATGTGTCCTGGGTTGCGCCAGGGTTGAGATAATCCGTACGGTGGATTGGACACTCCCTCGGTGGTGGTCTGCGATCGGGGGTGGTACTTCGGGTCTTCGGGCTCTAGTGGAGGGATGGGTACTTCGGGTTCTTGAGCGGGGACATGGAACCAACCAATTCTCATTCTTATTGTTTTCTTATTGTTTTCGTCATAGAAAAGGCAGTGTGGTCATGGAGAATAATAGTAACGTCGTATATATGGGGATGACAGACCAACTTCAGAATCAGCAACATTTCATTTGCTATTAGCAGAATAAAATGATAAATTTAGCACCTGTAAATTCAGCATTATTTCATTTTTAATTAGAAGAATATTCAACGAAGTATTACAAGATTCAAGAACAGTTAGTGAACTTTCAAAGTCAATGGACCGGTAACCTGCTTTGACCTGCAATTTCGAAGAAACTTGTACAACCTTTACTCAACGCAGTATCAAAAAATTCAAGAATAGTTAGTGAACTTTTTAAGTCAATAGACCGGTAACTTGCTTTGACCCGGAAGTGATTATTTTGTTTAGTATAAAAGCAGTTTGTTTTAATTTTGATATGTTAGTAACTCTACTGATGATGATGACCGACTGTGTCATCGAAATATTTAGAGTCTTTGTTTTATATTTTTGTTTTACTGTCTAATAAAAGGACCTATCCCTATTTGGAATTCTTACTGTTTTCGTCATAGAAAAGACAGTGTGGTCATGGAGAATAATAGTAACGTCGTATATATGGGGATGACAGACCAACTTCAGAATCAGCAACATTTCATTTGCTGTTAGAAGAGTAAAATGATAAATTTAGCACCTGTAAATTCAGTATTATTTCATTTTTAATCAGAAGAATATTCAACGAAGTATTACAAGATTCAAGAACAGTTAGTGAACTTTCTAAGTCAATAGACCGGTATCCTGCTTTGACCTGCAATGTCGAAGAAACTTATACCATCTTTACTCAACGGAGCATTAAACAAATTCAAGAACAGTTAGTGAACTTTTTAATTCAATGGACCGGTAACTTGCTTTGACCCGGAAGGGATTATTTTATTTAGTATAAAAGCAGTTTGTTTTAATTTTGATAAGTTAGTAACTCTACTGATGATGATGACCGACTGTGTCATTGAAATATTTAGAGCCTTTGTTTTATATTTTCGTTTCACTGTCTAATAAAAGGAACTATCCCTATTTAGATTTCTTATTGTTTTCGTCATAGAAAAGGCAGTATGGTCATGAAGAATAAAAGTAACGTCGTATATATGAGGATGACAGACCAACTTCAGAATCAGCAGCATTTCATTTGCTATTAGAAGAATAAAATGATAAATTTAGCACCTGTAAATTCAGCATTATTTCATTTTTAATTTAAAAAGAATATTCAACGCAGTATTACAAGATTCAAGAACATTTTTGAGAACTATCTAAGTCAATGGACCGGTAACCTGCTTTGACCTGCAATTTCGAAGAAACTTGTACCACCTTTACTCAACGCAGTGTTAAAAAATTCAAGAACAGTTAGTGAACTTTTTAAATCAATGGACCGGTAACATGGTCTGACCCGGAAGTGATTATTTTGTTTAGTATAAAAGCAGTTTTGTTTTAATTTTGATAAGTTAATAACTCTACTGATAATGATGACCGACTGTGTCATCGAAATATTTAGAGTCTTTGTTTTATATTTTCGATTCACTGTCTAATAAAAGGACCTATCCCTATTTGAAATTCTTATTGTTTTCGTCATAGAAAAGGCAGTGTGGTCATGGAGAATAATAGTAACTTAGTATATATGGGGATGACAGACCAACTTCAGAATCAGCAACATTTCATTTGCTATTAGAGGAATAAAATGATAAGTTTAGCATCTGCAAATTCAGCATTATTTCATTTTAATTATAAGAATATTCGACGCAGTATTACAAGATTCAAGAACAGTTAGTGAACTTTCCAAGTCAATGGACCGGTAACCTGCTTTGACCTGCAATTTTGAAGAAACTTGTACCACCTTTACTCAACGCAGTATTAAAAAATTCAAGAACAGTTAGTGAACTTTTTAAGTCAATGGACCGGTAACTTACTCTGACCCGGAAGTGATTATTTTGTTTAGTATAAAAGCAGTTTCTTTTAATTTTGATAAGTTAGTAACTCTACTGATGATGATGACCGACTGTGTCATCGAAATATTTAGAGTCTTTGTTTTATATTTTCGTTTCAATGTCTAATAAAAGGACTTATCCCTTTTTGCAATTCTTATTGTTTTATACATGTAAACTTTTTTTTGGTAAGTCTACTTGTCAAGTTGCATAAGCCCACGTAGTGTAAAACTACTTGGGTATATCTGGTTATGTGTTGCTTATTATTGATGATATTTACGAGATAGACTGTACCAGATCTTTAGCTAAATATGATCCAAAGCAGTAAATCTAATACATAATTCAGAGTATACTGAACAAGAAATCAAGCTGCGATGGTCATTGTTGTAGGAAGACTTGCTGCACAAGCACCAACATTCTTCAATGTTTTCTCATCAATATGTAGTTAAGTTGATTGGTGGTAATATAATGGGTTGTTAACATTGCCCTTGTAGGGGTATAGCTACTGTAACTAGTTGTCCCACAGAATAAATAAATACAATAATGTTCATCTACAAATTATGAGACGTTGAGACATTTACACACTTACGATCTTCCAAGGAATTTCTAATTTAAACGGACCGGAGGTCAGCCCGACAATCAGTATATATTAGAAACAGTTAACCAATCCCCTAGATTGTAGGTTCTAGAGCAAAAGTCAACCACCTTATTCCGGCGAATTGACATACATAGTAAGAGAAGCGGTTGTTTCTCAGTTTCTTTTCCAATCCTCACATACAAGGATCTGCTCTTTTATCTTAATAAAAGGTAGCATTTTAAAACTTAACATTCTTTTTTTTGCGTCATAAATATTATTTTATATTAAATTATTTCTGCTTAATTGGACAGGTTACCACAAATATTTAAAGTGACTACAAGAGGTTTTGTACACTGAAAAAAAATCAATCATTTGTACCTCAAACATGGTGCAATCTAACTATATAGCAAAATGAAACATAACCTGCCTCTAGTCACCACAATTATTCCATCCAAAATAGATCGAAAAATCCAGACAAAGAGGAAAATCCCAATCGGTCACGAGAAAAGGTGACTCAAAGAATAATTATTGGAAATTAAAAGAGAAAATATCTGAGAAAAAGCGTTTCCTTGTTCATTGATTAGGTATGTGTAATTTAAGGTCACGATGGATGGGGTGCCCTAAGAGGGAAGGGCAGCCTGAGATATCGGATGAACCTAAAAGGTATAAGAAAATTGAAATGTAGTATACCTCTATTCTTATACCCTGGTATATTTTAGAATGCTCAATTTTTATATAAAATTTGAATAAATTGAATTTTTGAAAAAAAACTAGCTATAATGTAACTTGGAAGATGTTTTTTCAGATGATCTGCAAATTAAAATTAAGCAGACAAACGAGTCTGATTAGTCAAAGAAAGTGGTGTGGAGCACAATTTTACGACAGTAAGATTTAAAAAACCAAAAAAATTAAAAAACTATTAATTTTTGAAAACGAACTGTACAAACATTAAAATAAAAAAAAAATCAGGTTCTCTTTACGTGACTTCAATAAATAGTTTTCGTTCAATGAGTTATCAAATGAAAATAGTTTATATTCACTCCACCTGAACCCCTTCTAGGTCGCTTCATACATGAAAACCGCAATTTTCTCAAAATTTTGGTTTTGTTAGAACTTAGTTCCTCCTGGGATCCAGGAAAGCGTCCCACTGGGGGTCACAATGACGAATGTGTATATTGGAGATCATAATTTATATATACTCCTAACAATATTTCTCAATTTTACTTCCTTCCTATAAATACCACTATATATACCACTATATATACCTATATATACCACTATATATACCACTTCATAAATAAAAAGGTGACTAGTTTTTTTGGCTTATCTAGTCGTTACTTAGAGTTTGTCACCAGCTGACGTTTAATACATACCCCAGGTGCATATTAATGGACAGATATTTTCAAATGCTCTTTATCTTTTGTCTGCTTTTATAGCGAGTTTCCAGCAATCACTAGCATTTAACGGGATTAACACAGCGTTGCTGTTAAGCTGTTAAAACATTTGAAAGGAGTACAATAACTTTTGATCTCCAAAGAGGTTTGAGTTTATTGAAGACGGGGTTTGTCATACCTAATTTTCTCTTAACCTTATTTATACCTCAGGTTTGTATTCAACCCTGCTTTCTGGGTACTTAAATCCATGTAAATTGACCTTTTCTGCAATTTCTACAAATCAATTTAACTGAAGAGCCTTATACTACTGCTACCACTAAAAACTCACCGCAGCACCAAGCTGCCTAAGGCCAACACAGCTACGCACGCTCCTCCTCCTCCATACCAATCTATTCAAAACCTCCCTTTTTGCACCGGCCCATGAAGTTCCCATTTCCTTTAAATCTCTCTTTATGACGTCCTCCCACTGACGTCCTCCCATACGAGGACGACCTGCTTTCTGTTTAGCCCTAGACGGTTAGCAGAAAGGAACAATCTTCGGCAATCTGTCATCCTTTATCCACACAACGTGCCCTAGCCACCTCAGCATTTCTTTCATTATAGCCCTAGAGAGCGCTATTGAACCACATTTTTCGTATAGCCTATTGGTTGAAATACGGTCAGTCAGCCGGGTACCCAGAACAATCGTTAAGCAATTTCTCTAGACAACATCTGATAAATCTTCATCCACTTTTCGGAGCGCCCATGCTTCAGAGCCATATTTGACCAGTGTCATCACTGTAGCTTCTAATATTCTAATCTTGGTTTGCAGACTTATCTTCCTATTCTTCCATTTTTTTCTAACTTTGAAAAAAAAACACCCTGAGCCTTGACTATTCTACTTTTGACATCTGCACTGCTCCCACCATCTTTACTAATAATACTACCAAGGTAAGTGAAGCTGTCCACCTGATCAATTTTTTCATTACCCAACTTCACCTTTTCATCTTCACTTATTCCTAGCCTTAGTGACTTAGTCTTCTTAACATTAATTATGCTACCATATATTCAGGTTTTTAACGATTACTTTCAGTGCAACTCAATCTCCTTTAACATTTACTTCGTCAAGGAGCTTTAAAAGTGTTTTGTCCTTTTTAGAAGTGCCCTGCCACCAGCCAATACTTTGTTTCCAGTTCCTGATACAAACCCAGTCACTTCCCCCAAAGATATTCCATCAAAAATACCAACAATTACGGTGATAAAGCGCATCCTTGTGACACTCCTGACGTTATTTTGGAATATCTAGAGCTGTTTGTAAATTGATCTTGATAATTGATCTTAAGTTTATTTAAATTAATCTCTTTAGTATTTTCTACTAATTGGTTTAACTGAGAAGCCTGATGTAACCATGGATATCGTTTTTAATTGCTGATTTTCAGTGCACACACTCTGTTGTAATGTTTACTTCGTCAAGGAGCATTAAGATCCATTAAAACAACAAACAAGATCGGTGATAAAACACATCCCTCTGACACTCTTGACCTTATTTTTAAATATCTAGTGGTCCTATTTTCGGTGTTAGTTCCACACTCAGTTTTTTTATATGAGACTATGATCAGGCTACCTATTTTCTCAGGGATAGTATAATATACTGCAGAATTTATCAGAGATTATCTTGATCCCCTGAATCAAAGGACTTAAGTCAAAAAAGAGTATGTATATCTTGTTTGACCACTCATTATCTTATTCTTTTGATTACTTGACAATTACACTTCCCTCAAAGTGTATTTCGCCAAAACAGCAAACAAGAAGGGTAATAGAACACATCCTTACAACACTCCTGACTTTATTCTGAAATATGTAGTGGTCTCATTTTTGGTGTTAATTTGACACTCAGTATTTTTATACAAGACTATTTTCTAAGGAATACGAATTTTCTAAAGAGTGTCTTGGTCGACTGAATCAATGGCTTTTCAAAAGTCAAAGAAAAGTATTTATTGAGAGTTTGAAAAGTCTTGGCTTCTTTTTCTGATTAATTAAAACAACTTCTTCCACAAAGTAAGTTTTTTGAAAAAAAGTAAAGAACTCCATTAAACCAAAAATGAGCAAAAATAAAATCAAATAATCTACTAAGCGTGAAACTACCACCAATCAGCACCGATAAATAAATGAAACCTAAAGCGAACACAAATTACGGTAAATATCCGAGTCAAACACAAAACAAGCAGAAATTAACATGAGTAGGGCTCAACACCCCTATGCATTCTGAAGCCATAAAATAATTTGCACTTTACTGAAAAAATATAATTTTTTTTACTTTTATAACTTTAATAAATCTAATAATATTGACATTTTGATTGCTAAATATCAGTATATGTATATAAAACTGATAATGCACATACATTTGTATTTTTTTTTTAGTAAAGTGCAAATTATGTTCTGGCCTTGAGAAGGCATACGGGTTTTGAGCCTTACTCATGTTAATTTCAGCTCATTTTGAGTTTGACTCGGTTATTTATTGTAATTTCTGTTCGTTTTGGGTTTCATTTATTTATCGGTGCTGATTTGTGGTAGTTTGACGCTTGGTAGATGATTTGATTTTATTTTTTTTCATTTTCAGTTTAATGGAGTTCTTTACTTTTCTTCGAAAAAACTTGTTTTGAGGAAACATTTTTTTAATTAATTTCTGTTCGTTTTATATTGACATACTCTTTCCAGGGAAAAAGAAAATAATACTTTGAATCTTTTAGCTTTTTTAAGACTTTATAGTTTAGCCTGCTATTTGTATTCTGTAAAAAAAGTTTCAGCAATTTTTAACAACATATCCCCTTTTAAAAATCTGGACACAAATAGGAGTGTTTAATTTAGTTTCATACCTCCTCTAGTTGACCTGAAACAGAAAACTTAATACCATTCGCCAAAAAAATCTGTTTAATTTGTTTTGATAGCTTGGATACACTTATGCTATTTTATTTGGTTAAATTTAAAAAGCAGAAGTAGCCCCAAAAGTTTGAACATAATACCCTCAGTCATTCTTGGAATACTGCTGAGATGCCTTATTGGGAATTAGCATTAACACAGTGCATTTTGATTTAATCTTAAGGTAACATTTCGTTTTTAAAAATAATGGGTAAATGGGAGGATGGGTGTGGGAGGGGGGACTATTTGCCCTCCAATCCATTTTGACTATTAAAAAAGGCATTACACCTTTCTATTTTCAATTGAATGAGCACTTTTCGAAGTTCCTAAGACAACTCCTTTAATACGAAGTGCCCTGGTCTAAACAAACAGAAGAAAAATAATACATTCTACCTACATCGACCTTTACTATAAAAGTGGCAAGCCTTCCAATCACTTTCGACTATTAAAAAGGGCACTAGCCCTTTCAATTTCCAATCAAATGAGCCCTTTTTGAATTTCTAAGACAACGCATTCTATAAACACCTATATGCCCCCTGGGCATAAATTACAACCCTTACCCTGAGGGCTGTGAGGAGTTTGTCATCCTTAAAGATCTAAATTACAGAACTTTCAACTACGTTAAACAAAACAGCTATCTCAAAATTTCGATTGGATATGTTTTTGGAAATAGTGGGCGTGAGAGGGGCGTTAGTTGTTCTCCAATCATTTTCAACTATTAAAAAAGGCACTAGCTCTTTCAATTTCCAATCAAATGGGCCCTTTTGAAGTTTATACGACAACGCTCTCAATAAAAACCTTATATGCCCCCAGGGCATAACTTACAGCTCTTGCCCTGAGGGCTGGGGTTGTCACCCTCAAAGACCTAATTTCCAGAACTTTCAACTACGTTGAAGAAAACTGTTATCTCAAAATTTTGATTGGATGTGTTGGGGGAAATGGTGGGCGTGAGGGGGGGGGGGCGTTAGTTGCCCTCCAATTACTTCTGACTATTAAAAAGGGCTCTAGCCCTTTCAATTTCCAATCGAATGAGCCCTTTTGAAGTTTCTACTACGACAACGCTTTCTATTAAACCTTATATGCCCCAGGGCATAACTTACAACCCTTGCCCTGAGGATTTGAAGGGCAACGTTGAACAAAATGTTGAACAACGTTTAACTACGTTGAACAAAATGGTTATCTCAAAATTTTGATTGGATGTGTTGGGGGAAATGGTGGGCGTGAGGGGGGGGGGGCTTTAGTTGCCCTCCAATTACTTCTGACTATTAAAAAGGGCTCTAGCCCTTTCAATTTCCAATCGAATGAGCCCTTTTGAAGTTTCCACGACAACGCTTTCTATTAAACCTTATATGCCCCAGGGCATAACTTACAACCCTTGCCCTGAGGAATTTGAAGGGCAACGTTGAACAAAATGTTGAACAACGTTTAACTACGTTGAACAAAATCGTTATCTCAAAATTTTGATTGGATGTGTTTGGGGAAATGTTGGGCGTGAGAGGGGGGTTACTTGCCTTCCAATCACTTTCAACTAATAAAAAGGGCACTAGCCGTTTTAATTTCCAATCGAATGATTCCTTTTTGAATTTTCTACGACAACGCTTTCTATAAGAAAAAACCTTATATACCCCAGGGCCTAACTTACAACCCGTGCCCTGAGGTCTGTGGGGGGAGTGTCATCCTCAAAACATAATTTCCAGACTTTTTGACAACGTCGAACAAAATAGTTATCTAAAAATTCTGATTGGATGTATTTTGGGAAATGGTGGGTGTGAGAGGAGTGTTAGGTATCCTCCAATCACTTTTGATTATTAAAAAAGGCATAAGCCCTTCTAATTTCCAATTGAATGAATCCTTTTTGAAGTTTCTACAACTTCACTATCTATAAAAAAAACTTATATGCCCCCAGGGCATAATTTACAACCCTTGACCCTAGGGCTCTGAGGGGGTTATCTTCCTCAAAGACCTAATTTCTAAAACTTTTAACTACGTTGAACAAAATGGCTATCTAAAAATTTTGATTGGATGTGTTTGGGGAAAATGTGGGCGTGAGAGGGGGGCTAGTTGCCCCCAAATTACTTTCGACTATTAAAAGCGCACTAGCCCTTTGAATTTCCAATCGAATGAGCCTTTTTTGAAGTTTCTACGACAACACTTTCTATAAAAGCCTATATGCCCCCAGGGCATAACTTACAACCCTTGCCATAAGGGCTTTGGGGGAGTGTCCTCCTCAAAACATAATTTGTATCTGGAAATCAACTACGCTGAACAAAATGGCTATCTCAAAATTTTGATTGGATGTGTTTGGGGAAATGGTGGGCGTGGAAGGGGTGTTGGTTAACTTCCAATCACTTTCGACTATTAAAAAGGGCTCAACCGAGCTCAATTTCCAATTGAATGAGCCCTTTTTGAAGTTTCTACGACAACTCCTTCGATACGAAGGGCCCAGGTCCTTAAAAAAAATACATTGTGCCAACATTGTTCTTTATTTAAGCAGCGTGATTGTGCTGCCTATGATTGCTAAAGAACTATGCAGTTCTTAGGGCAGTGTTACATTTTCCTAAGCGTTGCCATGTTACACATTAAGAGAAAATAGGCAAAACAATTTAATTGGTTATATTTGATAACGTTTTCCGTCTGTAATCTGTTTCTTAATTAAGCTGTTTGATAACTTTTGTTTAAACTTTTTTTTTATCAAAAACCCCCAAGAATATATTCTAAATCTGTGATTCCCATGGTGGTGCACAAACCACATCGGTGGGGCATGACAATATTTTGGTGGGTGACAGGCAGGACGTGAACCCTTCGGCTGACTATACTTTAGTTTAGAGCTTTAATTAAAAAAAAATCATGGGAGTGAAGTCACACTCAAATATATTTAAGAGCAAAAAAGATATTTGATAGTTTTACAGTGACGTTATACATTGTGCAAAAGATGTTGTAGGAAGACAATTATTTTCATTAGTAAAAAATATGCATAGATAACATCCTAAAAAAGATACCAATTTAACGGCCTCTTAAGCTGCCTGTATGTGAATTCATATAAAATTTTGAATAACAAAATAATATTTGAATATCAATAATGGGTTATGAGGATTTTAAAAATATCTAGTTGGGACATGGCTTAAAATTGGTTGGGAACCAAACCTAATCTGCAACGATTTAACTGTACGTTTACAATGCAAAATAATATGGCTATTTCTCTGAATAAAATAGGTAAAACTTAAAAAAAAACATATATAACTGTGTAAGAAAAAATTGTTAAAAATATTATAAAAAAAAATAAAAACATAGATAAAACTAAAACATAAAAAAAACATAAAACATAAAATATATGGCACATACTACATTCCACTTTTTATGTACATACTATATACTATATTTGTACATAATAATTATTAATGCTACTCAGTACTACTATTAATTAATAATTAATATTTCTAATTAAAAAAAATAATATAAAAATTTATGGGGCAGTGCTCTAAGTCTTTAAGTCCAGAAATTTCAAATCAATCCCATTTTTTACATGTTTCTTCAATGTCAATAAACTTCAGTGTCAGGGATATTGATGCAAATAATTAATTTTATAAAATCCCTCCCTTAAAATTAAAATTAAAGTTAAAAAAATAAAATCTAGCATAAGTGACTGTGTTTAAAAAAAACTAACTCGTGTTATTTCCCCAAAATTGTTTGAATTCTGAAAAACTAGTGCTTTATTAAAAAATAAAAAAAAAATAAAAAATAATGCAGCAGAAAAATTCTTAAATGTTATATAGAAAAATAAAATAATTTATAAGATCTTCAATAATCATTCACAAGCCATGAAAGCAGTAAATTTAGGTATACGATTTTAATCATCTTAAAACCTCAAATAGGATTAGTCTTTAGCACAGCAATAGTTTTTCTGAATTTAAAAATTTTAGAAAATAGCCTCAATTCAATTCATTTGAACCAAAAATACAAATATATTTTTGCATAAACTACAAAACAATATGTTTTTTATTTAATTTTTGGAAAGTGATGTCCAAAGAAATTATAGTGTATCATCCTGTTATCTTTGTGCTATCAATTCAAGAAAGGCTTTAGCACTCACGAGCAGAAACGATTATTCTTAAATTAACCTTCTATTTTATGTCATTTATAAAAGTCAATTGAAACTTTTTATCTATTATTCGGATGGAAAAAAAAAAAAAAAAAACTGAAAGAAAAAGCGAAGAGATTTTGATGTGGTTTTCTAGCCTTTAATTATGTTACTGTACATTTCCACTTATGATGTAAGTAAGTAATCAGATTAAAGCCGCTTCTTGACTACTAAGGTCCCTGAATCAAACCTGCAGTGTGTTTGCTACACCAATGTTCGATCTCTGGGTTCCGTATTACCAAACTAAGGTCAAACTCACTGTGCCACTCCGGGATATCCAACCATAATGTCAAACACCATTGTTGTTTCTCACAATTGAAATAGTTGAACTTAAATAATTTTTTTCCTCAATACAAAATAAAAGAAATGACAGGATATTATAAGACGGAGCCGAGATTTGGACACACGAGAAAGCGGTTAAGCTAGAGTGCGTCAAATTAGGGCACTATAAGAGATTATATAGACTGAATAGAAAGACTCATTCTCAGTTTTTAAATGATGGTTTATGGTCGCTAAAAAGATACGGACTAGTCTCAATGATCAAATTTTGGTTGAGAGTTATTCAGTTATCGAGTGACAGGCTGCTTAAGGGATCTTACGAATATTTACTTTCGCAGGAGAAAAAAGAATCATGGATATTTGGAAAAAAAACATTTTACATAAAACAGTATTTTCTTTTGTTTTGAACAAAGGTTGAGAACCAGTATATACAAATTGGGACAAAGAAATTAAGATCGTGCTAGAAAATCAAATGATCCAAAAATAGAATGAGGAGTAATTAAAAAATAGAATTAGAAAATCAAATTTTTAATTCGAAAATGAATCCATGTTTTTTGGAAAAATTAGCATCTAGGATTCTCTGGCTTAAACAAATAATCTATATAGGTCACAATTTTGAGAAAATTCTTTCACAGCCTTAATTTTGGAAAAAATATCTAATGAGTTTCGTCACATTTATGAGCACCTTTCAAGAACATGCGTCATATTTGCCAATAGTGGTTGTATCGTTTTTAGTGTTTATGATGCAGGCAAAATTATACAAGAAATATACCTAACTTAAGTATAAAATACCTTATAGGTATTAAGCATAAGTCTAAAAATTAAGTATAATTAAGTATAAATATAAGTAAAAGATTATAAACATTAAGTGTAAAAAATAAATACCAGGTATGAAACAAAAACATTAGGCATAAAATACCAAGTTTTGTCAGTTTTTGCTAAAGGCGTTTTCAGCAGTTTCATAATACCTATAAGACGAATGAATAACCTAGACAATGAAAAACAAAGACATTTACGGTTAGATTACTTGCCACAACGACAATTACAACGAGTCAAAATTGAAAGTGAAGAGCAAAGAACCATCCAGTTAGAAGAAATTTACGGTTAGAAAATAAGCGGCAGCATAAGCGAAAGCGAAAATTACAAGCGAAAGTGAGAATCAAAAAAATTTTTAAACACGAAAAACGGGTTTTAATTTTCTAAAAAGCAGTGAACTACAAAACAATTAATTATGCACAAAAGCTCCGAATATTTCGGCCCCACATCCGGGAGCCTTTCTCAACGGGGAAAAAAAAAAAAAAAAAAAAAAACAACTTAAATTACATTACAATAAAACATACTAAACACATAAAGAGAACGAAAAGCAAAAAACGAAAGAAAAATATAAATAAATAAGAAACAAAACTCACATATTAATTAAACACTTCCATGCACTGAATGTCTTTCAACTGGCCTCCTCTCAGAATATAAATGGAAATATATTAAATAAACACTTCCATGTACTGAATGTCTATAATGATTCTACTCGCCTCCTCCCAGTATATAAATTGAAATCTATCAAAAATGAAGAATATATTTATACTTAGACCAAAACATTAAAAGGTCAACTAACCCCCCGGTCCATAACCCTTAATGAAATTTCACAAGTTCATCAACCATTTTATGAATTATAAATTGAATGGATTCGTTTGGTTGCAAGCTTAGCTGCAGTTCGTTTACTTTTCTCATCATTTAACCCATTCTGACCTTTGTTCGCAAGGTCATCTTTCGTTTCAGAAATATTATTAAAATCAGTACTGGTTGAATATCTTGCCTGCATTTTAATTAAACTATTATAAATTGAATTGATCCCAAATTCCCCTTCATCTCTATTGATACTAGTACCCCCATATATTATCTTTTTTATTTCTATAATTTCCCTGAAGCTTTGTAAAAGTCCTACAGACGTATCTACTATTTTTGTTTGATCAAATAAAATACTGTGATGAGGAAAATTTATAATATGTTCTGCAACCGCTGACTCAAACGTTTCTGGTGTTTTGTTTTGTTTTAGAGCGTAATCTATTGCATTCTTGTGTTGTTCTAGCCTATTTTCTAAAGTTTGTTGCGTTCTTCCCACATAAAATTTACCACAAGAACATGGAATTTTGTATACTCCCTTTTGCAAATTTCTCGGTATCTTGTCTTTCCCTTTATTTAACAACGAGCTTATATTATGTCCTGATTTAAATGCTGTATTTATATTATGTTTTTTTAATTCTCTTCTTAATTTTTGTGATAAAATTGGTACAAAAGGCAAAGTTATGTAATTTGTTTCTTGATTTGACCCATCTTCTTCTAATATTTTTGGCTCCGTCAACTTTTTTTTCCTCTTTTCAATTATTTGAGAAATCATATTTTTCGGATAGCCATTACCTATTAGATATTCTAATATGTAATTTTCTAATAGGTAATGGCTATCCGGAAAATATGATTTCTCAAATAATTGAAAAGAGGAAAAAAAAAAGTTGACGGAGCCAAAAAATATTAGAAGAAGATGGGTCAAATAAAGAAACAAATTACATAACTTTGCCTTTTGTACCAATTTTATCACAAAAATTAAGAAGAGAATTAAAAAAACATAATATAAATACAGCATTTAAATCAGGACATAAATAAGCTCGTTGTTAAATAAAGGGAAAGACAAGATACCGAGAAATTTGCAAAAGGGAGTATACAAAATTCCATGTTCTTGTGGTAAATTTTATGTGGGAAGAACGCAACAAACTTTAGAAAATAGGCTAGAACAACACAAGAATGCAATAGATTACGCTCTAAAACAAAACAAAACACCAGAAACGTTTGAGTCAGCGGTTGCAGAACATATTTATAATTTTCCTCATCACAGTATTTTATTTGATCAAACAAAATAGTAGATACGTCTGTAGGACTTTTACAAAGCTTCAGGGAAATTATAGAAATAAAAAAGATAATATATGGGGGTACTAGTATCAATAGAGATGAAGGGGAATTTGGGATCAATTCAATTTATAATAGTTTAATTAAAATGCAGGCAAGATATTCAACCAGTACTGATTTTAATAATATTTCTGAAACGAAAGATGACCTTGCGAACAAAGGTCAGAATGGGTTAAATGATGAGAAAAGTAAACGAACTGCAGCTAAGCTTGCAACCAAACGAATCCATTCAATTTATAATTCATAAAATGGTTGATGAACTTGTGAAATTTAATTAAGGGTTATGGACCGGGGGGTTAGTTGACCTTTTAATGTTTTGGTCTAAGTATAAATATATTCTTCATTTTTGATAGATTTCAATTTATATACTGGGAGGAAGCGAGTAGAATCATTATAGACATTCAGTACATGGAAGTGTTTATTTAATATATTTCCATTTATATTCTGAGAGGAGGCCAGTTGAAAGACATTCAGTGCATGGAAGTGTTTAATTAATATGTGAGTTTTGTTTCTTATTTATTTATATTTTTCTTTCGTTTTTTTGCTTTTCGTTCTCTTTATGTGTTTAGTATGTTTTATTGTAATGTAATTTAAGTTGTTTTTTTTTTTTTTCCCCGTTGAGAAAGGCTCCCGGATGTGGGGCCGAAATATTCGGAGCTTTTGTGCATAATTAATTGTTTTGTAGTTCACTGCTTTTTAGAAAATTAAAACCCGTTTTTCGTGTTTAAAAATTTTTTTGTTGTTAATGGAAAAGCAGTGTGGTCTAAGAAATTATTTATGAAAGTGAGAATCAGAACTGGTCAAAAATATTTTGGAAAATTAGCATCCAGGGATTTTCTGGCCTGCAAAAAGGTGTCTTTATAGATCACGAGTATGAAAAAAATTGACATGGAGCTTTTTTTCTGGAAAAAATCGTATGATTGACGCCTTATTTATTAGCACATTTCAAGAGAAATGTGCTAATATCAGAAAGGTGATTTTTGAAAACGGCGTAGTACCTAACGATTTTAGGAAAACCTTAATCAAGCCACTTTATAAGAAAGGTGATAAAAGTAAGTGTGGTAATTATGAAGGCATTAGTCTGGTCTCTGTTGGTAGTAAATTACTTAGTAATATAATACTTTTTAGACTGAGAGATAGTAGAGAGGGGGGTGCTACTCCCATCCCTCACCCCTGCTGCCACCTACAACTTTTTTTAACACCAAATTTGGGCATAGCCTCCCTAGGGAGAACACGTGATTAATGGGGTCAATGACCTAAATTTCCAAGGTCGATGTTGTTGTTGTTGTTGTTGTTTTGGCCATGTGCATAGAGTCATTAGGGAGAACACGTGGTTAATTAAAAGCGATTGGGAATTTGGAACACCTGTGTTGTCAGTCATTAATCAAATTATTTCCGGGCAAAGCTTAATAATGTCTGACAGGTACTGTCAATCATTAATCAAATTGTTTCCAGGCGAAGTTTAATAATGTCTGACAGGTGATGTCAAGATTGATTGATATGTTACGAAATGGGAATTAAGTTGTTGTTTTTCTAAGGGGAATTATTGATTCACGAAAGGGGAATTAATTTGATGTTTCTAAGGGGAAGGTGGGGAAGAGATATATTGATTGCGTAATCGAAGGGAGAGAATTCCAAGAAATTGATTACATAATCGGTAGAACCCTATAAGGAGCTCGTGACGGGAATCCATTTATGGGCATAGAATGACGTAATCAACTATGACAAATGGATTTCTGAGACATTGATTACATAATCGGTAGAACCCTATCAGAAAACCATGACGGGAATCCATTTATGGGCATAGAATGACGTAATCAACTAGGACAAATGGATTTCTTAGAAATTGATTACATAATCGGTAGAACCATATCAGAATATCATGACGGGAATTCATTTATGGGCATAGAATGACGTAATCGACTAATACAAGCAAGTTACTTTCTTAATGTCCCTCCTAAACCCATTTTCCAACTTGAAGTACTTATCTTTTTCACTCACAACTATACTTTACAGCTTTTAGGATACCTCAACACCAAGAAATACTTTTCAAAGACCGTTTCAGAGCAAGTTACTTTCTTAATGTCCCTCCTAAACCCATTTTGCAACTTGAGGTACTTATCTTTTTCACCCACAACTATACTTTACAGCTTTTTGGGTGTCCCAACACCAAGCAATACTTTTCATAGACCATTTCAGAACCAGTTCCTCTCTTAATGTCCCTCCTAAACTCATTTTACAAGTTGAAGTTCCCATCCTTTTCACCCGCAACTTTACTTTACAGCTTTTTGAATGCCCCAACTCCAAGCAATACTTTTCAAAAGGCATTTCAGAACAAGTTATTTTCTTAATGTCCCTTCTAAACCTATTTTCCAACTTGAAATACCCATCCTTCTCACCCAAAACTTTACTTTACAGCTTTTGAATGCCCCAACACCAAGAAATACTTTTCAAAAGGCATTTCAGAACAAGTTCTTTTCTTAATGTCCCTCCCAAACCCATTTTACAAGTTGAAGTATCCCATACTTTTCAACCACAACTTTACTTTACAGCTTTTGAATGCTTTAACACCAAGCAATACTTTTCAAATGGCATTTCAGAACAAGTTATTTTCTTAATGTCCATTCTAAACCTATTTTACAAGTTGAAATTCCCATCCTTCTTGCACACAATTTTACTTTACAGCTTTTTGAATGCCCCAACTCCAAGCAATACTTTTCAAAGGCATTTCAGAACAAGTTATTTTCTTAATGTCCCTTCTAAACCTATTTTTCCAACTTGAAGTACCCATCTTTTTCACCCACAACTGTACTTTACAGATTTTGAATGCCCCAACACCAAGAAATACTTTTCAAAAGGCATTTCAGAACCAGTTCCTTTCTTAATGTCCCTCCCAAACCCATTTTACAAGTTGAAGTACCCATACTTTCTGCTTAGAGTTTTAGTTTGGTTTAGTTTTAGTTAAAAGTTTAGAGTTTTTAGCTTAGAGTCTTAGCTTAGAGTTTTTTGTTAGAGTTCTAGTTTAGTTTAGTTTTAATTAAGAGTTTAGAGTTTTTAGCTTAGAGTCTTAGCTTAGAGTTTTATTTAGAGTTCTAGTTTAGTTTAGTTTAGTTACAGTTAAGAATTTAGAGTTTTAGCTTAGAGTCTTAGCTTAGAATTTTACTTAAAGTTATAGTTTGGCTAAGTTTTAGTTAAGAGTTTCGAGTTTTAGCTTAGAGTCTTAGCTTAGAGTTTTGTTAGAGTTCTAGTTTAGTTTAGTTTTAATTAAGAGTTTAGAGTTTTTAGCTTAGAGTCTTAGCTTAGAGTTTTAGTTAGAGTTGAAGTTTAGTTTAGTTACAGCTAAGAGTTTCGAGTTTTAGCTTGAGGTCATACCTTAGAGTTTTACTTAAAGTTTTAGTTTGGCTAAATTTTAGTTAAGAGTTTCGAGTTTTAGCTTAGAGTCTTAACTTAGACTTTTTTTGTTAGAATTCTATTTCAGTTTAATTTTAGTTAAGAGTTTGATGTTTTACCTTTGAGTTTCAGTTAGAGTTCTAGTTTAGTTTAGTTAAGAGTTTGGTGTTTTAGCTTAGAGTCTTAGCATAGAGTTTTTTGTTAGAGTTCTAGTTTATTTTAGTTTTAGTTAAGAGTTTAGAGTTTTTTTTTAGCTTAGAGTCTTAGCGTAGAGTTTATGTTGAAGTTCTAGTTTAGTTTAGTTTTAGTTAATAGTTTAGAGGTTTAGCTTAGAGACTTAGCTTAGAGTTATAGTTTTAGTTTAGTTTTAGTTAAGAGTTTAGGGCTTTTTAGCTTAGAGTCTTAGCTTAGAGTTTGTGATAGAGTTCTAGTTTAGTTTAGTTTTAGCTAAGAGTTCGATGTTTTGCCTTAGAGTCATAGCTTAGAGTTTTTTAGTTAGAGTTCTAGTTTAGTTTAGTTTTAGTTTAAGAGTTTAGAATTTTAGCTTAGAGTCTTAACTTAGAGTTTTTGTTAGAGTTCTAGTTTATTTTAGTTTTAGTTAAGAGTTTAGAGTTTTTAGCTTAGAGTCTTAGCTTAGAGTTTTTTTGTTAAAGTTCTAGTTTAGTTTAGTTTTAGTTAAAAGTTTAGAGTTTTTAGCTTAGAGTCTTAGCTTAGAGTTTTTGTTAGAGTTCTAGTTTAGTTTAGTCTTAACTTAGAGGTTTTTGATAGAGTTCTAGTTTAGTTTAATTTTAGTTAAGAGTTTGGTGTTTTACCTTAGAGTCTTAGCTTAGAGTTTTAGTTAGAGTTCTAGTTTAGTTTAGTTTTAGTTAAGAGTTTAGAATTTAGCTTAGAGTTTTAGCTTAGAGTTTTTGTTAGAGTTCAAGTTTATTTTAGTTTTAGTTAAGAGTTTAGAGTTTTTAGCTTAGAGTCTTAGCTTAGAGTTTTCGTTAGAGTTCTAGTTTAGTTTAGTTTTAGTTAAGAGTTTAGAATTTTATCATAGAGTCTTAGCTTAGAGTTTTTGTTAGAGTTCTAGTTTATTTTAGTTTTAGTTAAGAGTTTAGAATTTTTAGCCCTAGTTTAGTTTAGTTTTAGCTAAGAGTTCGATGTTTAACCTTAGTCATAGCTTAGAGTTTTAGTTAGAGTTTTAGTTTAGTTTTAGTTAAGAGTTTAGAATTTTAGCTTAGAGTCTTAGCTTAGAGTTTTTGTTAGAGTTCTAGTTTATTTTAGTTTTAGTTAAGAGTTTAGAGTATTTAGCTTAGAGTCTTAGCCTAGAGTTTTTGATAGAGTTCTAGTTTAGTTTTAGTTTTAGTTAAGAGTTTGATGTTTTACCTTAGAGTCATAGCTTAGAGTTTTAGTTAGAGTTCTAGTTTAGTTTAGTTTTAGTTAAGAGTTTAGAATTTTAGCTTAGAGTCTTAACTTAGAGTTTTTGTTAGAGTTGTAGTTTATTTTAGTTTTAGTTAAGAGTTTAGAGTTTTTAGCTTAGAGTCTTAGCTTAGAGTTTTTGTTAAAGTTCTAGTTTAGTTTTGTTAAAAGTTTAGAGTTTTTAGCTTAGAGTCTTAGCTTAGAGTTTTTGTTAGAGTTCTAGTTTAGTTTAGTCTTAACTTAGAGTTTTTTGATAGAGTTCTAGTTTAGTTTAATTTTAGTTAAGAGTTTAGAATTTTAGCTTAGAGTTTTAGCTTAGAGTTTTTGTTAGAGTTCAAGTTTATTTTAGTTTTAGTTAAGAGTTTAGAGTTTTTAGCTTAGAGTCTTAGCTTAGAGTTTTAGTTAGAGTTCTAGTTTAGTTTAGTTTTAGTTAAGAGTTTAGAATTTATCATAGAGTCTTAGCTTAGAGTTCTTGTTAGAGTTCTAGTTTATTTTAGTTTTAGTTAAGAGTTTAGAGTTTTTAGCTTAGAGTCTAGTTTAGTTTAGTCTTAACTTAGATTTTTTTTTTATAGAGTTCTAGTTTAGTTTAATTTTAGTTAAGAGTTTGATGTTTTACCTTTGAGTTTCAGTTAGAGTTCTAGTTTAGTTTAGTTTTTAGTTAAGAGTTTGGGTGTTTTACCTTAGAGTCTTAGCTTAGAGTTTTAGTTAGAGTTCTAGTTTAGTTTAGTTTTAGTTAAGAGTTTAGAATTTTAGCTTAGAGTCTTAGCTTAGAATTTTTGTTAGAGTTCTAGTTTATTTTAGTTTTAGTTAAGAGTTTAGAGTTTTTAGCTTAGAGTCTTAGCTTAGAGTTTTTGTTGAAGTTCTAGCTTAGTTTAGTTTTAGTTAATAGTTTAGAGTTTTAGCTTAGAGTCTTAGCTTAGAGTTTTTGTTAGACTTGAAGTTTAGTTTAGTAATAGTTAAGAGTTTAGAGTTTTAGCTTAGACTCATAGATTAGAGTTTTACTTAAAGTTGTAGTTCAGTTACGTTTTAGTTAAGAGTTTCGAGTTTTAGCTTAGAGACTTAGCTTAGAGTTATAGTTTAGTTTTAGTTAAGAGTTTAGAGTTTTTTTTAGCTTAGAGTCTTAGCTTAGAGTTTTTGTTAGTGTTCTAGTTTAGTTTAGTTATAGTTAAGAATTTAGAGTTTTAGCTTAGAGTCATAGCTTAGAGTTTTAGTTAAAGTTATAGTTTAGTAAAGTTATAGTTAAGAGTTTAGAGTTTTACCTTAGTGTCATAGCTTAGAGTTTTTGTTAGAGTTCTAGTTCAGTTTAGTTTTAGTTAAGAGTTTCGAGTTTTAGCTGAGTCTTAGCTTAGAGTTTTTTTTAGAGTTCTAGCTTAGTTTAGTTTAGAGTATTAGCTTAGACTTAGAGTTTCAATTAGAGTTCTAGTTTGGTTTAGTTAAAGTTATGAATTTAGAGTTTTAGCTTAGTGTCATAGCTTAGATTTTTACTTAAAGTTATAGTTTAGTTAAGTTTTAGTTAAGAGTTTTGAGTCTTAGCTGAGTCTTAGCTTAGAGTTTTTGTTAGAGTTCTAGTTTAGTTTAGTTTAGTTTTAGTTAAGAGTTTAGAGTTTTAGCTTAGAGTCTTAGTTTAGAGTTTTTGTTGAAGTTCTAGTTTAGTTTTAGTTTTTAGTTTAGAGTTTTAGCTAAGACTTAGAGTTTCAATTAGAGTTCTAGTTTGGTTTAGTTTTAGTTAAGAGTTTAGAGTTTTTAGCTTAGAGTCTTAGCTTAGTTTTATTTAGAGTTCTAGTTTAATTTTGTTTTAGTTAAGAGTTTAGAGTTTTACCATAGAGTCTTAGCTTAGAGTTTTAGTTAGAGCTAAAAGTTTACTTTAGTTACAGTTAAGAATTTAGATTTTTAGCTTAGAGTCATAGCTTAGAGTTTTACTTAAAGTTATAGTTTGGTTAAGTTTTAGTTAAGAGTTTAGATTTTTAGCTGAGTCTTAGCTTAGAGTTTTTGTTAGTGTTCTAGTTTAGTTTTAGTTAAGAGTTTAGAGTTTTACCTTAGAGTCTTAGCTTAGAGTTTTTGTTAGAGTTCTAGTTTAGTTTAATTTTAGTTAAGAATTTGATGTTTTACCTTTGAGTTTCAGTTAGAGTTCTAGTTTTAGTTTAGTTTTAGTTAAGAGTTTAGAGTTTTTACCTTAGAGTCTTAGCTTAGAGTTTTTGTTAGAGTTCTAGTTTAGTTTAATTTTAGTTAAGAATTTGATGTTTTACCTTTGAGTTTCAGTTAGAGTTCTAGTTTAGTTTACTTTTAGTTAAGAGTTTAAGGTTTTACCCTAGAGTCTTAGCTTAGAGTTTTAGTTAGAGTTCTAGTTTAGTTTTATTTTAGTTAAGAGTTTAGAATTTTAGCTTAGAGTCTTAGCTTAGAGTTTTTGTTAGAGTTCTAGTTTATTTTAGTTTTAGTTAAGAGTTTAGAGTTTTTTAGCTTAGAGAACTTAGCTTAGAGTTTTTGTTGAAGTTCTAGTTTAGTTTAGTTTAGTTTTAGTTAATAGTTTAGAGTCTTAGCTTAGAGTTTTTTGTTAGAGTTGAAGTTTAGTTTAGTAATAGTTAAGAGTTTAGAGTTTTTTGCTTAGAGTCTTAGCTTAGAGTTTTTGTTAGAGTTGAAGTTTAGTTTAGTAATAGTCAAGAGTTTAGAGTTTTAGCTTAGAGTCTTAGCTTAGAGTTATAGTTAGAGTTAAAGTTTAGTTTAGTTAAAGTTAAGAATTTAGAGTTTTAGCTTAGTGTCATAGCTTAGATTTTTACTTAAAGTTCTAGTTTGGTTAAGTTTTAGTTAAGTGTTTAGAGTTTTAGCTGAGTCTTAGCTTAGAGTTTTTGTTAGAGTTCTAGTTTAGTTTAGTTTTAGTTAAGAGTTTAGAGTTTTACCTTAGAGTCTTAGCTTAGAGTTTTTGTTAGAGTTGAAGTTTAGTTTAGTTATAATTAAGAATTTTTAGCTTAGAGTTTTTAGCTTAGAGTCGTAGTTTAGAGTTTTTGTTGGAGTTCTAGTTTAGTTTAGTTAAGAGTTTAGAGTTTTATCATAGAGTCATAGCTTAGAGTTTTTGTTGAAGTTGAAGTTTAGTTTAGTCACAGTTAAGAATTTAGAGTTTTTAGCTTAGAGTCTTAGCTTAGAGTTTTACTTAGAGTTCTATTTTAGTTTAGTTTTAGTTAAGAGTTTAGAGTTTTATCTTAGAATCTTAGCTCAGAGTTTTTGTTGAAGTTCTAGTTTAGTTTAGTTAAGAGTTTAGAGTTCTACCTTAGAGTCTTAGCTTAGAGTTTTACTTAGAGTTGAAGTTTATTTTAGTTATAGTTAAGGGTTTAGAGTTTTAGCTTGGAGTCTTAGCTTAGAGTTTTAGTTAGAGTTCTAGCTTAGTTTAGTTTTAGTTAAGAGTTTAGAGTTTTACCTTAAAGTCTTAGCTTAGAGTTTTAGTTAGAGTTCTAGTTTAGTTTAGTTTTAGTTAAGAGTTTTAAGTTTTACCTTAAAGTCTTAGATTAGAGTTTTAGTTAGGGTTGAAGTTTCGTTTAGTTTAGTTATAGTTAAGAGTTTATAGTCTTAGCTTAGAGTCGTAGCTTAGAGTTTTAGTTAGAGTTATTGTTTAGTTTAGTTTTAGTTAAGAGTTATAGCTTGGAGGTTTAGCCTAGAATCTTAGCTTAGAGATTTAGTTAGAGTTGAAGTTTAGTCTAAACTAGCATAACCACAAAATTCCACAATATTGCATAGAAATACCAAAAACCATAGGTTAGGTTAGGTTAGAGGTTAGGTTTCTCCACGTTTAAGTTAGAGGTTAGGTTAGGTTAGCTAAGTTAGGTTAGGTTAGGTCAAGTTAGGTTAGGTTAGGTTAGCCTACGTACGCGCGCGTACGTAGGCTAACCTAACCTAACTTAACCTAACCTAACATAACTTAATCTAGCATAACCTAACCTAACCTAACTTAAACATGGAGAGATGTTTACTAGCTACCTAACCTAACTTAACCTAACCTAACATAACTTAATCTAGCATAACCTAACCTAACCTAACTTAAACATGGAGAGATGTTTACTAGCTAACCTAACCTAACTTAGCTAACCTAACCTAACCTCTAACTTAAACGTGGAGAAACCTAACCTCTAACCTAACCTAACCTAACCTATGGTTTTGGTATTTCTATGCAATATTGTGGAATTTTGTGGTTATGCTAGTTTAGACTAAACTTCAACTCTAACTAAATCTCTAAGCTAAGATTCTAGGCTAAACCTCTAAGCTATAACTCTTAACTAAAACTAAACTAAACAATAACTCTAACTAAAACTCTAAGCTACGACTCTAAGCTAAAACTATAAACTCTTACTATAACTAAACTAAACGAAACTTCAACCCTAACTAAAACTCTAATCTAAGACTTTAAGGTAAAACTTAAAACTCTTAACTAAAACTAAACTAAACTAGAACTCTAACTAAAACTCTAAGCTAAGACTCCAAGTTAAAACTCTAAACCCTTAACTATAACTAAAATTAACTTCAACTCTAAGTAAAACTCTAAGCTAAGACTCTAAGGTAGAACTCTAAACTGTTAACTAAACTAAACTAGAACTTCAACAAAAACTCTGAGCTAAGACTCTAAGATAAAACTCTAAACTCTTAACTAAAACTAAACTAAACTAGAACTCTAAGTAAAACTCTAAGCTAAGACTCTAAGCTAAGAACTCTAAATTCTTAACTGTGACTAAACTAAACTTCAACTTCAACAAAAACTCTAAGCTATGACTCTATGATAAAACTCTAAACTCTTAACTAAACTAAACTAGAACTCCACAAAAACTCTAAACTACGACTCTAAGCTAAAAACTCTAAATTCTTAATTATAACTAAACAAAATTTCAACTCTAACAAAAATTCTAAGCTAAGACTCTAAGGTAAAACTCTAAACTCTTAACTAAAACTAAACTAAACTAGAACTCTAACAAAAACTCTAAGCTAAGACTCAGCTAAAACTCTAAACACTTAACTAAAACTTAACCAAACTAGAACTTTAAGTAAAAATCTAAGCTATGACACTAAGCTAAAACTCTAAATTCTTAACTTTAACTAAACTAAACTTTAACTCTAACTATAACTCTAAGCTAAGACTCTAAGCTAAAACTCTAAACTCTTAACTATTACTAAAACTAAACTTCAACTCTAACAAAAACTCTAAGCTAAGACTCTAAGCAAAAAAAAAACTCTAAACTCTTAACTATTACTAAACTAAACTTCAACTCTAACAAAAACTCTAAGCTAAGACTCTAAACTATTAACTAAAACTAAACTAAACTAAACTAAACTAGAACTTCAACAAAAACTCTAAGCTAAGACTCTAAGCTAAAAACTCTAAACTCTTAACTAAAACTAAAATAAACTAGAACTCTAACAAAAACTCTAAGCTAAGACTCTAAGCTAAAATTCTAAACTCTTAACTAAAACTAAACTAAACTAGAACTCTAACTAAAGCTCTAAGCTAAGACTCTAGGGTAAAACACTAAACTCTAAACTAAAAGTAAACTAAACTAGAACTCTAACTGAAACTCAAAGGTAAAACATCAAATTCTTAACTAAAATTAAACTAAACTAGAACTCTAACAAAAACTCTAAGCTAAGACTCTAGGTAAAACATCGAACTCTTAGCTAAAACTAAACTAAACTAGAACTCTATCACAAACTCTAAGCTAAGACTCTAAGCTAAAAAACTCTAAACTCTTAACTAAAACTAAACTAAACTAGAACTCTAACTAAAACTCTAAACTATGACTCTAAGGTAAAACACTAAACTCTTAACTAAAAGTAAACTAAACTAGAACTCTAACTGAAACTCAAAGGTAAAACATCAAATTCTTAACTAAAATTAAACTAAACTAGAACTCTAACAAAAACTCTAAGCTAAGACTCAAAAGGTAAAACTCTAAACTCTTAACTAAAACTAAACTAGAACTCTAACAAAAACTCTAAGCTAAGACTCAGCTAAAAATCTAAAATCTTAACTAAAACTTAACCAAACTATAACTTTAAGTAACACTCTAAGCTATGACTCTAAGCTAAAAATCTAAATTCTTAACTGTAACTAAAGTAAACTTTTAAGACTCAGCTAAAAATCTAAACTCTTAACTAAAACTTAACCAAACTATAACTTTAAGTAGCACTCTAAGCTATGACTCTAAGCTAAAAATCTAAATTCTTAACTGTAACTAAAGTAAACTTTTAACTCTAACTAAAACTCTAAGCTAAGACTCTATGGTAAAACTCTAAACTCTTAACTAAAACTAAATTAAACTAGAACTCTAAATAAAACTAAGCTAAGACTCTAAGCTAAAAACTCTAAACTCTTAACTAAAACTAAACCAAACTAGAACTCTAATTGAAACTCTAAGTCTTAGCTAAAACTCTAAACTAAAACTAAACTAAACTAGAACTTCAACAAAACTCTAAACTAAGACTCTAAGCTAAAACTCTAAACTCTTAACTAAAACTAAACTAAACTAGAACTCTAACAAAAACTCTAAGCTAAGACTCAGCTAAAACTCGAAACTCTTAACTAAAACTTAACCAAACTATAACTTTAAGTAAAAATCTAAGCTATGACACTAAGCTAAAACTCTAAATTCATAACTTTAACTAAACCAAACTAGAACTCTAATTGAAACTCTAAGTCTAAGCTAAAACTCTAAACTAAAACTAAACTAAACTAGAACTCTAACAAAAACTCTAAGCTAAGACTCAGCTAAAACTCGAAACTCTTAACTAAAACTAAACTGAACTAGAACTCTAACAAAAACTCTAAGCTATGACACTAAGGTAAAACTCTAAACTCTTAACTATAACTTTACTAAACTATAACTTTAACTAAAACTCTAAGCTATGACTCTAAGATAAAACTCTAAATTCTTAACTATAACTAAACTACAACTAGAACACTAACAAAAACTCTAAGCTAAGACTCTAAGCTAAAAAAAAAAAACTCTAAACTCTTAACTAAAACTAAACTATAACTCTAAGCTAAGTCTCTAAGCTAAAACTCGAAACTCTTAACTAAAACTTAACTAAACTACAACTTTAAGTAAAACTCCAAGCTATGAGTCTAAGCTAAAACTCTTAACTCTTAACTATTACTAAACTAAACTTCAAGTCTAACAAAAACTCTAAGCTAAGACTCTGAGCTAAAACTCTAAACTATTAACTAAAACTAAACTAAGCTAGAACTTCAACAAAAACTCTAAGCTAAGACTCTAAGTTAAAAACTCTAAACTCTTAACTAAAACTAAAATAAACTAGAACTCTAACAAAAACTCTAAGCTAAGACTCTCAGCTAAAATTCTAAACTCTTAACTAAAACTAAACTAAACTAGAACTCTAACTAAAACTCTAAGCTAAGACTCTAAGGTAAAACACCAAACTCTTAACTAAAACTAAACTAAACTAGAACTCTAACTGAAACTCAAAGGTAAAACATCAAACTCTTAACTAAAATTAAACTAAACTAGAACTCTATAAAAAAAATCTAAGTTAAGACTAAACTAAACTAGAACTCTAACAAAAACTCTAAGCTAAGACTCTAAGCTAAAAACTCTAAACTTTTAACTAAGACTAAACTAAACTAGAACTTCAACAAAAACTCTAAACTAAGACTCTAAGCTAAAAATTCTAAACTCTTAACTAAAACTAAATAAACTAGAACTCTAACAAAAACTCTAAGCTAAGACTCAGCTAAAACTCGAAACTCTTAACTAAAACTTAACCAAACTATAACTTTAAGTAAAAATCTAAGCTATGACACTAAGCTAAAACTCTAAATTCATAACTTTAACTAAACCAAACTAGAACTCTAATTGAAACTCTAAGTCTAAGCTAAAACTCTAAACTAAAACTAAACTAAACTAGAACTCTAATAAAAACTCTAAGCTAAGACTCAGCTAAAACTCGAAACTCTTAACTAAAACTAAACTGAAATAGAACTCTAACAAAAACTCTAAGCTATGACACTAAGGTAAAACTCTAAACTCTTAACTATAACTTTACTAAACTATAACTTTAACTAAAACTCTAAGCTATGACTCTAAGATAAAACTCTAAATTCTTAACTATAACTAAACTAAACTAGAACACTAACAAAAACTCTAAGCTAAGACTCTAAGCTAAAAAAAAAACTCTAAACTCTTAACTAAAACTAAACTATAACTCTAAGCTAAGTCTCTAAGCTAAAACTCGAAACTCTTAACTAAAACTTAACTAAACTACAACTTTAAGTAAAACTCCAAGCTATGAGTCTAAGCTAAAACTTTTAACTCTTAACTATTACTAAACTAAACTTCAAGTCTAACAAAAACTCTAAGCTAAGACTCTGAGCTAAAACTCTAAACTATTAACTAAAACTAAACTAAGCTAGAACTTCAACAAAAACTCTAAGCTAAGACTCTAAGCTAACAACTCTAAACTCTTAACTAAAACTAAAATAAACTAGAACTCTAACAAAAACTCTAAGCTAAGACTCTAAGCTAAAATTCTAAACTCTTAACTAAAACTAAACTAAACTAGAACTCTAACTAAAACTCTAAGCTAAGACTCTAAGGTAAAACACCAAACTCTTAACTAAAACTAAACTAAACTAGAACTCTAACTGAAACTCAAAGGTAGAACATCAAACTCTTAACTAAAATTAAACTAAACTAGAACTCTATTAAAAAATCTAAGTTAAGACTAAACTAAACTAGAACTCTAACAAAAACTCTAAGCTAAGACTCTAAGCTAAAAACTCTAAACTTTTAACTAAAACTAAACTAAACTAGAACTTCAACAAAAAAACTCTAAACTAAGACTCTAAGCTAAAAATTCTAAACTCTTAACTAAAACTAAAATAAACTAGAACTCTAACAAAAACTCTAAGCTAAGACTCTATGATAAAATTCTAAACTCTTAACTAAAACTAAACTAAACTAGAACTCTAACTAAAACTCTAAGCTAAGACTCTAAGCTAAAAACTCTAAACTCTTAACTAAAACTAAAATAAACTTGAACTCTAACAAAAACTCTAAGCTAAAACTCTAAGCTAAAATTCTAAACTCTTAAATAAAACTAAACTAAACTAGAACTCTAACTAAAACTCTAAGCTAAGACTCTAAGGTAAAACACCAAACTCTTAACTAAAATTAAACTAAACTAGAACTCTATCAAAAACTCTAAGTTAAGACTAAACTAAACTAGAACTCTAACAAAAACTCTAAGCTAAGACTCTAAGCTAAAAACTCTAAACTTTTAACTAAAACTAAACTAAACTAGAACTTTACAAAAACTCTAAGCTAAGACTCTAAGCTAAAAACTCTAAACCTTAACTAAAACTAAAATAAACTAGAACTCTAACAAAAACTCAAAGTTAAGACTCTAAGCTAAAATTCTAAACTCTTAACTAAAACTAAACTAAACTAGAACTCTAACTAAAACTCTAAGGTATGACTCTAAGGTAAAACATCAAACTCTTAACTAAAACTAAACTAAACTAGAACTCTATCAAAAACTCCAGGCTAAGACTCTAAGCTAAAAACTCTAAACTCTGAACTAAAACTAAAATAAACTAGAACTCTAACAAAAACTCTAAGCTAAGACTCTACGCTAAAATTCTAAACTCTTAACTAAAACTAAACTAAACTAGAACTCTAACTAAAACTCTAAGCTATGACTCTAAGGTAAAACATCGAACTCTTAGCTAAAACTAAACTAAACTAGGGCTAAAAATTCTAAACTCTTAACTAAAACTAAAATAAACTAGAACTCTAACAAAAACTCTAAGCTAAGACTCTTTGATAAAATTCTAAACTCTTAACTAAAACTAAACTAAACTAGAACTCTAACTAAAACTCTAAGCTAAGACTCTAAGCTAAAAACTATAAACTCTTAACTAAAACTAAAATAAACTTGAACTCTAACAAAAACTCTAAGCTAAAACTCTAAGCTAAAATTCTAAACTCTTAACTAAAACTAAACTAGAACTCTAACTAAAACTCTAAGCTAAGACTCTAAGGTAAAACACCAAACTCTTAACTAAAATTAAACTAAACTAGAACTCTATCAAAAAACTCTAAGTTAAGACTAAACTAAACTAGAACTCTAACAAAAACTCTAAGCTAAGACTCTAAGCTAAAAACTCTAAACTTTTAACTAAAACTAAACTAAACTAGAACTTTAACAAAAAATCTAAGCTAAGACTCTAAGCTAAAAACTCTAAACTCTTAACTAAAACTAAAAAATAAACTAGAACTCTAACAAAAACTCTAAGTTAAGACTCTAAGCTAAAATTCTAAACTCTTAACTAAAACTAAACTAAACTAGAACTCTAACTAAAACTCTAAGCTATGACTCTAAGGTAAAACATCAAACTCTTAACTAAAACTAAACTAAACTAGAACTCTATCAAAAACTCTAAGCTAAGACTCTAAGCTAAAAACTCTAAACTCTTAACTAAAACTAAAATAAACTAGAACTCTAACAAAAACTCTAAGCTAAGACTCTAAGCTAAAATTCTAAACTCTTAACTAAAACTAAACTAAACTAGAACTCTAACTAAAACTCTAAGCTATGACTCTAAGGTAAAACATCGAACTCTTAGCTAAAACTAAACTAAACTAGAACTCTATCACAAACTCTAAGCTAAGACTCTAAGCTAAAAAACTCTAAACTCTTAACTAAAACTAAACTAAAACTATAACTCTAAGCTAAGTCTCTAAGCTAAAACTCTAAACTATTAACTAAAACTAAACTAAACTAGAACTTCAACATAAACTCTACGCTAAGACTCTAAGCTAAAAACTCTAAACTCTTGACTAAAACTAAAATAAACTAGAACTCTAACAAAAACTCTATGCTAAGACTCTAAGCTAAAACACCAAACTCTTAACTAAACTAAACTAGAACTCTAACTGAAGCTCAAAGGTAAAACATCAAACTCTTAACTAAAATTAAACTAAACTAGAATTCTAATAAAAAAAGTTAAGTTAAGACTCTAAGCTAAAACTCGAAACTCTTAACTAAAACTTAGCCAAACTAAAACTTTAAGTAAAAACTCTAAGGTATGACTCCAAGCTAAAACTCGAAACTCTTAGCTGTAACTAAACTAAACTTCAACTCTAACTAAAACTCTAAGCTAAGACTCTAAGCTAAAAACTCTAAACTCTTAACTAAAACTAAACTAAACTAGAACTCTAACAAAAACTCTAAGCTAAGACTCTAAGCTAAAACTCGAAACTCTTAACTAAAACTTAACCAAACTATAACTTTAAGTAAAATTCTAAGCTAAGACTCTAAGCTAAAACTCTAAATTCTTAACTGTAACTAAACTAAACTAAACTAGAACTCTAAATAAAACTCTAAGCTAAGACTCTAAGCTAAAAACTCTAAACTCTTAATTAAAACTAAACTAAACTAGAACTCTAACAAAAACTCTAAGCTAAGACTCTAAGCTAAAAACTCTAAACTTTTAACTAAAACTAAACCAAACTAAAACTCTAAGCTAAAAGTATGGGTACTTCAACTTGTAAAATGGGTTTGGGAGGGACATTAAGAAAGGAACTGGTTCTGAAATACCTTTTGAAAAGTATTTCTTGGTGTTGGGGCATTCAAAAGCTGTAAAGTACAGTTTTGGGTGAAAAAGATGGGTACTTCAAGTTGGAAAATAGGTTTAGAAGGGACATTAAGATAATAACTTGTTCTGAAATGCCTTTTGAAAAGTATTGCTTGGAGTTGGGGCATTCAAAAAGCTGTAAAGTAAAATTGTGTGTAAGAAGGATGGGAACTTCAACTTGTAAAATAGGTTTAGAATGGAAATTAAGAAAATAACTTGTTCTGAAATGCCATTTGAAAAGTATTGCTTGGTGTTGAAGCATTCAAAAGCTGTAAAGTAAAGTTGTGGTTGAAAAGTATGGGATACTTCAACTTGTAAAATGGGTTTGGGAGGGACATTAAGAAAGAACTTGTTCTGAAATGCCTTTTGAAAAGTATTTCTTGGTGTTGGGGCATTCAAAAGCTGTAAAGTAAAGTTTGTGGGTGAGAAGGATGGGTACTTCAAGTTGGAAAATAGGTTTAGAAGGGACATTAAGAAAATAACTTGTTCTGAAATGCCTTTGAAAAGTATTGCTTGGAGTTTGGGGCATTCAAAAAGCTGTAAAGTAAAGTTGCAGGTGAAAAGGATGGGAACTTCAACTTGTAAAATGAGTTTAGGAGGGACATTAGAGAACTGGTTCTGAAATGGTCTTTGAAAAGTATTGCTTGGTGTTGGGACACCCAAAAAGCTGTAAAGTATAGTTGTGGGTGAAAAAGATAAGTACTTCAAGTTGCAGAATGGGTTTAGGAGGGACATTAAGAAAGTAACTTGCTCTGAAACGGTCTTTGAAAAGTATTTCTTGGTGTTGAGGTATTCTAAAAGCTGTAAAGTATAGTTGTGAGTGAAAAAAGATAAGTACTTCAAGTTGGAAAATGGGTTTAGGAGGGACATTAAGAAAGTAACTTGCTTGTCTTAGTCTATTACGTCATTCTATGCCCATAAATGAATTCCCGTCATGATCTTCTGATATGGTTCTACCGATTATGTAATCAATTTCTAAGAAATCCATTTGTCCTAGTTGATTACGTCATTCTATGCCCATAAATGGATTCCCGTCATGGTCTTCTGATAGGGTTCTACCGATTATGTAATCAATTTCTCAGAAATCCATTTGTCATAGTTGATTACGTCATTCTATGCCCATAAATGGATTCCCGTCACGAACTCCTTATAGGGTTCTACCGATTATGTAATCAATTTCTCGGGAATTCTCTCCCTTCGATTACGCAATCAATATATCTCTTCCCCACCTTCCCCTTAGAAACATCAAATTAATTCCCCTTTCGTGAATCAATAATTCCCTTTAGAAACAACAAATTAATTCCCATTTCGTGACATATCAATCAATCTTGACATCACCTGTCAGAAAATTATGAAACTTCGCCTGGAAACAATTTGATTAATGATTGACAGTACCTGTCAGACATTATTAAACTTTGCCCGGAAACAATTTGATTAATGACTGACAACACAGGTGTTCCAAATTCCCAATCGCTTTTAATTAACCACGTGTTCTCCCTAATGACTCTATGCACATGGCCAAAACAACAACAACAACAACATCGACCTTGGAAATTTATGTCATTGACCCCATTAACCACGTGTTCTCCCTAGGGAGGCTATGCCCAAATTTCGTGTTCAGTCATTAATCAAGTTGTAGGTGGCAGCAGGGGTGAGGGATGGAAGTAGCACCCCCCTCTCTACTAGAGATGCCATAGACATCTCTTAACGTTTTAAGAGAAGAACTGTGCGGTTTTAGAAAAGGTAGAGGATGTGTCGACCAAATTTTAACTCTTAGGCTAATAATTGAGAAGTGCCTGAGTTTTTCAAACACCTTTGGTCCTCAGTTTTATAGACCATGAGCAAGCGTTCGATTCTGTTGATAGAAGAGTTTTAGTAAAGGTTTTTATTCTTGTATTGTATACCAGACAAATACATTAAAGTGATTAGTGCTATGTACGAGAATAACACTGCTGCGCTTATGGTAGGAAATGAGGTTAGCAGCTGGTTTTGAATTAAATCAGGAGTTAAGCAGGGTTGTGTTAAGACCCCCGGCGCCACGCCGGCGGATCGACCGACAGCCACAAAAGAGAGGCCCAGTTGACTGCCGCCGAAGTGTCACAACGCCACCTGCACACCACAGGCGTGCCACCGCCGGCAAAGGCGGTGGCGTACGGTCGACTTTATATTAATTTTGCGGCATTTCTTTATTGCGTCAACTGGAAAGTCGGAGCTTTTCCTTCTCGTGTGGTTTAGTATTTCAATTTTCCTGATTAGAAATCCAGAAGGGCTTGCACTATCCCCGAATTTTCGGGTATTTCCCAGAAAATCTATGCGTCACCCCGAAAAAAAATTTGGTTCCCCGAATCCCAGAAAATCACGCAATCACGGTGCCACCCCTAGCGATTTATCACCAGTGACTTTCCCTGCCAAATATCACTTTACATACCATAATTCTTCACTACTCTCTGGTTCTTTAATTTTCATCTCTTTTGTTACTTTGCATAAAAACCAAACAGATGCAATATGCAATTGCATTGCAAATATTGCAATATACACAGTTTTTAGTATGTTGACAAAAAAAAGTATCGTCTGTATGAAATGAGTTTAAATCATTTCGAATCCAGTTTCCCAATTGCAATTCATTACATCATTCGTAGTCAAGAATTTTATTTTCAAGTTGAATAGAATTATAGAACGCATTCACTATATTCACAAAAGTTGGATTTTATAATTGATAGCAGAAAGATCGTTTCTACAGCTGAATTGTAAGTTTGCAGATTTTTTTTTTTCTTTTGCTGTTTTTAGATAAGATTTTCTTATTGTTTAATACTCAATTGTTGAACGCCTGATAGATTAAAGAAAACACAATCTTCTTTCTGAAAATATTTTACCCCCCTCCCCCAAAAAAACCTTCTATTGAGACAAAATTTAGCAATAGACTTAGCTATGTACAACGTTGGGGAATTAAAGATTGAAACGGAAGTTACCCCAAACATATGATTCATAAGAAATTGTGTAAATTGTTGCCTATAGGGTGGGGGGATAGGGGGGCTATCATTTTGAAATGATAATACCTTATTTTTTATTGAAAGTAGGGATGCCAAAAAGATATTTATTTTTTTCATTTAAAGTGGAGATGGAAGAAAATATGGGAAACCATTGAAATATTTTGATAGACCAAGGGCCCCCCAGTGGGACTTGTTCATTGTCTTGGGTATTTTGCGATTTCTCATAGGCTTCTGGCCTAATTTGGCTTTTTGTGTGTGCTCCCTTTTAATTAGATTCTTTGGATCTTATTGAATGCCACGGCGAATCTATGACTCTGTTTTCCAATAGTTTGAGGTATATCTGAATAATATTTGACAATTTTCGCTGTCTTTGCACCCCTTTACTCATGCCCTCAATTTTTTTTTTTTTTTTTTTTTTCAAGGAACACTAAGCTGTTTAACGTTATTTTGCAGTTTGTTTGAACCATATAGTGACCTAGTTAATTATTAAGTAAATTATTTTTTAATGTAAAGCAGAGACGGTATCCTATTAAGGTGGTGTCCAGAGGGGGGGTGGAGAGGTATTACACTTAAATGATAATATCTCGAAATTTTTTATTGAAAGCAGGGATGCAAAAAGTCAATTTTTTAACCAGCGATTTTTGAAATTTTGAACTCATGAATAGGCTCGAATCTGTTGTAAATTTAAGCTGTGATTTGAGAAAGACTGATGAAAACATTAATGTTTGCGGTCAACATTGATCGCGCCGGCGGCGTGCCACCGACATCTTACCGGAGGCACACCACCAACATCTTACCGGCGACGCGGCGCGGCGTGCTTTTTTTGGCCCTGCCACAGCCGGTCTTCCCAGATCGGCGCGGCGCCGGGGTCTAGTTGTGTTCTATACCCCTTTATATAAATCATTTTGATGGACTTTGTCTTAAGGAGCACAGGAAAGGCAATGGGAGACCACGGAATCAAGTGTGGGAGGAAAAAGTTTCCTGGACTTAGATTATACTGATGGTTTAAGCATCCTAGATGAAAGTGTGAGCAAAGTGAATGAATTTTAGGAGGTTTTTTCGAGTTCAGGGTGCTATAATGGGTTTGAAAAATAATGTCAAGAAGACTAAGTCACTAAGGCTAGGAATAAGTGAAGATGAAAAGGTGACGTTGGGTAATGAAAAGATTGATCAGGTGAACAGCTTCACTTACCTTGGTAGTATTATTAGTAAAGGTGGTAGGAGCATTGAAGATGTTAAAAGTAGAATAGCCAAGGCTCAGGGTGTTTTTTCACAGTTAAAAAAAGTTTAAAAGAATAGGAAGATAAATCTGCAAACCAAGATTATAATATTAGAAGCTACAGTGATGACAGTGGTCAAATATGGCTCTGAAGCATGGACGCTCCGAAAAAGTGGATGAAGATTTGCTAGATGTTTACCAGAGAAATTGCTTAAGGATTGTTCTCGGTACCCGGCTGACTGACCGTATTTCAAACAATAGGCTATAGGAAATATGTGGTTCAATACCGCTCTCTAGGGCTATAATGAAAGAAAGGTTGAGGTGGCTAGGGCACGTTGTTGGGATAAAGGATGACAGATTGCCGAAGGTTATTCTTTTCGGCCAACCGTCTAGGACTAAACGGAAAGCAGGTTGTCCTCGACTGGGGTGGAAGGACGTCATAAAGAAAGATTTAAAGGAAATGGGAACTTCGTGGGCGGGTGTTAAAAGGAAGGCTTTGAATAGATTGGGATGGAGGAGGATTGTGCGCAGCTGTGTTGGCCTCAGGCGGCTTGGTACTACGGTGAGTCGTTAGTAGTAGTAGCAGTATTTCCAGAGAATAAAATAAATCATTCCCCTCCTCTTCCCAGGAGTGAGCGTGTCTTTTTTATATCTACGTTACATGCAACATTAAAAAAGGAATATAGCTAAGTATAAAATACGAAGTATAATTATTCTATCCGGGGTGCAGCGGTAGCTAGCAACCTAGTAAGAGACGATCACGTCAAAAGTTAAGAAATATAATAACCTACAACTCCTAAAAAATAGACTCGGATCAAAACAAAAGTACACCATTAGAACCGCCTTGTCAGAAACCCCTAAAAAAAATTTATTTTCCCTGGGTTTAAACAACAAGAAAAATACATTAAAATTCAAGAAAAGTGGCAACTATTACAGTATTCTGCCTTAACGGCATCTTTTTTTTCTCTTTTTTTTCTTTTCCACAGAAATAATAATTGTAAATACTTGCGTAAGCGACGTTTTAAGGTGTTTCATAATGCCTAGTTGACGAATGAACAACCTAGACCCTCAAATGTGAGAGGATCATTCCGAGCAGCTAGGGTAAAGGGCATTGAAAAATGTCTAAAGTAATGATAAACGAAAACGAAGAACAAAGAAAACTACAGTTAGAATACTTTCGTCAGCTACAATATCAACGAGTCAAAACGAAAGCGAAGAACAAAGAAATATTCGGTTACAAAATGCTCGATAACGAGGAGTAGAACAAGTTAAAAACGAAAGTTTTAAACAAAGTAGATATGTTACAGCAAGAAAAAAGAATGTTGATGCAGTGATAAATTTCTCGCAAATAGCCCTGGGGTTGTTTGAAATCTGACTAATTGCAGTCATAATTCCTAGCACATTTATGTCAATTCATTTTAGGGATGGTTCAAAAAAATATTTAGAAAAGCCAAAATAACAAGAACTCAGCCTGGTATTATACATAGAAGCAGTTCTACGTTTATGTATTAGTATATAAATCCAAAACGTAAGGAATAGGAAGTTATCAGCGCTTATTGGGCATTTTAATGACATACAAGAGGATCGGAGTTTCAATTAAATACGGAACCCATAATTAAAGGAGGATTCGTGGAGTGGATCCCACTCTACAGAATTCCATGACCAAACTACAACCGATTTAATCTATCCAGCTGTATTATGAATATCATTACAAAAAGTGCTAAGTCTTATTTTCTTTTTCAATGATCTCTTTTTCATTCAGGAAATTATATTCATTGTATATCTACCTTCTTATTCTTCAATAATTCCATTTCTGCCCTATTTGCAGATGTAGATGGTGTATTGGTTTCCACTTTTGAAAGTTCATTACAAGGGAATCTAATATTTAACTGATAGATCTTAGGAAGTAAAAGCACCTTAAATATCAAGGGAAAAATGACCTGGGCAAACAGGAAGCATAGAATATTTTTCAATATTGTTATTAACTAGCCTCATATTTTTACTTGATGATAAGGTTTCAATTGCAGTATATTTGAAAATTTGTTAATGTGGAATATATTACGAAGTGAAATGGACCCCTGTTTTTCCCGTTTTCCTCATGTTAAAAGCGAGCGTGGATTATTTAAAAAAAAATTCTCTGCTCAAAGTAAAAAAACAAATTAGACACTTAAAACGAGCAACAGTTTTAAGGTTACTTAATAAATTTTAGTTTTTCCAAATTATTGGGGGGAGGGGAACTGCCCCCTTGTCCCATCTCAACGACGCCACTGCTTGCAAGTCACCAATTTTCTTACCTTTTCTGGAATGACTTTTTCGAATTTCTTGAAGTTTATTTTTCTCTACATGCTCTTGTCAATGTATCAATTTTTTACTCAGGGATCTTGCCTGCTTTCATTTGTTCTGGGGATGTTTCTCCTCCTTCAAATGCCGCATTATACGTTCCAATTTCCATAATAGTCATATCACCATCGATAAGTACTTCTGCTACTTTGAAAAGTCAAAAACTCCTTCTTCTAAGTGATGTGGCATCGGATTTAAATATATATAAATATAACATCTATATATTTATCTATAGCCTATATATCGATCGTAACATTCTATTTCATCGATAAAAAACAGTAAAATTTGTTTTCCCAGATCTCAAATGAACTTGGGATTACAGTGTTTCTGGTATTAAAACCAATTTCATATAGGGTCTTAGCAAACCAGAGAAACCTCAATCAGAGAAAATTTTGAAGAATTTTACTCTTGGACTGAGTGTATCTAACAACTCCCATGACCCCCTCCCCAGCCAACGTAAATAGCTTGATCATAACATTTTGAAAGTTTTGGCCCCCCTCCCTCATCCTCAGTTTTGAATATACGTCAAAATCAATTTGATATATCGACTCAGCATACCCCAAAACCCGTGTACCTTTGTTGGACCATTGTAAATGTCTTGGTTGGAACATTGTGAATTTCCGGCCCCCTATCCAAACCCCACTTTTTGAGCCAATCCAATGGTTGCTATCAGCGCATACCCTAAGATCCTTGGTAGGACTCCGAAGGAGTCCTACCAAAGATAACTTTAACCAATGAAAATTGTAGTTTTCTTGCCTGCCAATACCTCATTAAGCTTTCTCAAATTACTTTCATTTGAGACTCTATGCAACTTAATCATTATACAAAAGGCCAGTGAGGCCGTAACTAACAGTAGCCCATGGTTGTAACTGAAAATAAAAAGGAATGTGATTTCGAGCAAAGGTTGTCACTTCACTTAAAGCCTTTGCTCAAAACTGGAAAGTATCAGTTATGTCCAAGACATGAAGAATATTTCCAAGAAACGCTGTAGATAGGCCCATGATAAATGTAATGTGTTAGAGGTACTCAGTATGAATGAGAATATACAAAGAAATGGAATTCAAGAAAAGTGTCAGTTAAGACCCTTAGCTAAAACCACGACGATGAATTCCCTGCAGAGCCGTCCATTTTTCCGAGAAAAAAAAAGTGTAGCAACCAAAAGGTAATTCAATTGGAGGTTGCTACTTGGAATGAGAATCAATATATAGGGTCTTGCTGCATGCCGAGTGCTGGGGTCTGACCTTGAAATCGGCTACATATTTTTTTTTTCTTAAAACTACCATATTGAGGGTTTTCTGGCCACAAAAATGATCCAAAAAAGTTAAAACTTTAAGAAAGAATTCGTATTTTTCCTTGGGTGGGTTTCATTGAACCTTTGATGACGCCCTGATATCAAGAATAGTTTCTCATTGTCTGCCAATAGAAGACAAGCGACAAAGGCAATAAATTTTTACAAACCTGCCGCCTAGCAGTGCCAGTTATTTTAGCGATAACTTTCTTTACATACAGAGATGCCTCAGGAGGTGACACAATTCATGTAATCCCAGTGATAAGGGACTAAAATAAAAAAATCCACATGAACAGTAGACTTAATAAATTACTTACATAGTCAATGCAGGGATAAATGATGTTTCTTCCACCACTTGGGGTCATCCGAAGCTTTGTTTTGTGCAGTCTTAGTATGACGTGGTGAAGGTGTGTAAACAGCACTGAGCTTAATGGAGAGCAATTTGGTGTCTAATGCGTTACGGGGTTATCATGGGGAGTGGCAACCCTTAAAGAGTGGCAACCGTTACGGGGTTATATAGTAAACAATGCAGTATTTGCACAGAATTCTGATTAATAGATATTTCTTTGGGTTCTGCCTATTTTGGTGGGCATGTTTGGGCTAAAAATACTCTTCCTAGCTAATTTATCTAATGTGGGTTTGTTTCGCCTGAGTAGCATAATATTTGTAGGCATGAATATCTAATGGATCCGAGGTAAATGGCTTGAGATTGTCTGTGCAGGATTCTGACTCTTGATGATAGAAGAGCATCACCAAGTGCTGTAAACCATGTTTTGAAAAAGAGGGGCCCAGGATTGCACAAAGCTTCCGTTAAACTGGAGGTCCAACGCAATTTTTTTGTGTTCAGATCCAAGCAAGCTTGAGACTTCTTGTGTAGAGTTGAGATGATGCGTTAGTCTCCCACCTGCACAGGTTCCAAGACAATTGCTTTTCCTGGGACTAAAATATTTACAATCATTTAAAGAATACAAAAATTGCAACTTGACATGTTACAACATTAAAAAATCACTATCATGTCGTCATTTAACTGACGAATTTTTACTCTTCGAACTGGACTTCTTAGGAGTTTCAGAAAATCATTTCCTATGGGTAGAAAACATGAAATTAGGCGATATGAAATTTATTTACTCAGGCAGGAAATATGGGATATAAAACCGGGAGTAGAGCTCATGATGAATAAGAAAGCTGCTAGGTCCTTTTTAGATTGGGAAGGTATCAATAAAAAATGCTAAACCCCCACTCTATGACTAAAACGTGCAGGGTATCAGTCATAGTAGTATGGAACCGACTGACGGAAATAGTATTGACTTAGATGAATTGTAATTACATCTACATTAACAAATAGATAGTGTCCTAGGGTAAAAAATGGTATTTTTATAAGAATATTATAGGGCCCGGGTCAATAGAAATAGGAATAGATGGTATCCTAGCCTCGGTAAACTTGGTGTAGGAAAAAAAAAACAATTATGGCTACAGACTGCTGAAACTTTGCGGGTATAACAATCTAGTCATAACTAATACAGTATTTGGTCATAAAATGGTCCATAATTAAAAAAAAGTATTCACATGGTGGTAATACACCTAACCTTATTGATTTTAATATTGTAAACCGAAGACTCACAGGATCAATACAAGACACTAAGGTATATAGAAGTACAGTTATTGATGTGCATAGTAAATATCACCATCTATTAGTGTCTATGGTTAAGTTAAAGCTGAAATTTCGGACAAGGAAATACTTTCTGGGAAGCTGCAACATTAGTAGACTTCAGGATGAGAATTTTAGAGAAACTTTCCAGAAATATTTGAATACTAAACTGAAAAAAAAAATAATTTGTGAAGTCGCTGATAGTGTCTTAGGGGGAAATTTTAGGTACTCAGCTAAGATCATTAGTGAAAATGCTATCTGTTTCAAAAAGAGGAGGAGGGTTTGTATAAGAACTATCTGAGTAATAGATCATATGAAAATAAGAAGAATGTAAAGAAATTTGACATAGCATTAAATTATGAAAAAAAGAGGTGTGAATTGGAGGCCATGGATAAAATTGCCGAGGATCTGGTAGATTCAGCCAGACGCCCTAACAGTAAAATATTGTACTGGCATGCTAATAAATCGAGAGGGAGTAGTCAACATGCACTTGTCGGAGTTAAAAATAGGAATGGGGCCACAATTAGTGATGAGGAAAGAGTTAACGAGAGTTGGGCAGAACATTTTGAAAAAGTGTTAAGCCAGGAGAGTTACAGAAAAAAATTCAGGAGATTGGAAATACTTTTGACACCTTGGCTGTGGAGGAAAATTTATTGTATGGGGAAGAACCAGTGACAGCACTAAAATGAAGAAAAAATAATGAGGCCCCTAGTGCTGATAGTGTGATGAATGTTTTTTTTATAAATATGGTGGTTATAAGGTTCAAAATAAGCTAGATAAGACTATGAATATGGTTTTAAAAAAGGGGAAACACCTAGCAATTTCAGGAAAATCCTAATTAAACCTCTGTATAACAAAATTGATAGGAGTGAGAGTGGTAGTTATAGAGGTATTAACATATATAGGTTTCCATAGGTTTCCATAGGTTTCCATATATAGGTTTCCATAGGTAAAAAAGTACATAGTATGATGATAATTTTTTGACATACAGATCCTGTTAGACAAATTTTTAATAATTAACCTCCTAGAATTGAAATGCCTTAATTTTTCAGACATTTCAAAATTAAACAAAATAGCAAAAGAAAACAAAATCTAAACTCACAATCCAGCTTTCAAGATAACTTTTCTTTACCACCGATATTAAAAATTCATCTGAACAAAACACGGTCACATGAAATTCATAACCTCGACTCAACAGAAAATCTTGTAGCATTCGATAAAATACCATACTCTTGAATAAAATACTCTTGAAAGTAGTGAGAAATATATTAAGTAGAGTAAAAGTGATAGTCACTAGGGGTGGATAGTCAATAATAAAAATCATTTTGGGTGGCAATTCTGGGTGAAATGTGATTTTCGGGAAATCGGGGAATCGATTTTATTTTTTTGAGGAGACAGCGATTTTCAGAAATTCACAAAATTCAAAAATATGAGCAGCACTGCCACACAGGGTTGCCAATTGGACATATTTTATGTCCAAAGGGCATATTCCTGTGTGCTGGGACACAATGACATAATAGGACAAAAAAGGGACATTTTTTAGAGAAATTTGGGACATAAAAGGGACATGATTTTCAAATTTATGACATAAAATAAAATATTTACCTGCTGGATACATGTTTTTTTTTTAATGTCCTTTTTCACCAATTAAGTATTAAAACTACTTGTCTAGTGCTAAATTTACTTAACTACTTATTTTCTACTAATTTCTTACAAACGTTTTTTTTACAAACGTTATTACTTTTCGGAGTAGCTTGCTCTTTCCACAGACAACTATTTGCAAATACTCTTGAAATTCTTCAAAAGTTTGTATTCTTTCATCTATAAACGATTTTATTTCTCCTTGCTTTTACGCTACAGTCAAGATAATAGGCAAGCAGGCACCTTTTTAGTTAACAATTGCTTCCGGCTTCCAAAAGTCATGCAAAAGCATCTATCTATTTATCAAGTATTAATAACTGAAAATGAGAAGTTAGCAAAAGAAAAAAATTAGATTCTTGATGATCTGGAATCGATTTTGATATCAATAGATGTACCAAAAAGTTATCTTATTGTGCTGATTCCAAATATATGATATTTTTTTTAAATACAGTGTTACCCATTAGTGGGCCTGAGAAAATTTTCCAAATTTTCGAAAAAGGTGAAAAACACCCCATAAAAGTCAAAAAATTTTAATGAAAATCACGCCATCAGATTCAGCGCATCAGAGAACCCCACCGTAGAGGTTCCAAGCTCCTATCTACAAAATGAAATTGTATAGTGTTTGCCAGAAGAAGCATCACGGATTCGTGTTTATTTGTTGATGTTGGTTTTCCAGGGTGATTATATCGAATCAATGGCACTAGAATTTTGCAAGAGGGCTCGTTCAAATGAAAATTGAAAAATCTAGTGTCCTTTGTAAGTGACCAAAAAAATTGGGGGAAAAACCAGCCCACGTCCCATGCCCTTTTTTCCTGAAAGTCGTCTGATCAAAATTTGTGATAGCCATTTTGTTCAGTATTGTTGAAAGGTACAATACATATGTCTTTAGAGATGACATGACCCCTCAGAACCACAAGAAGAAGGGCCGCAATTTATGAAATTTGGCCATTGTTTATATATAGTATTTATTATAGAGAAGTACACTAACATTTACTAAGGGAGGAAAGAGATCTTTGGGGGTGGATTTTCTAGGGGGAGAATTTCCCATTGGGATTGAAGTTTCTGGGGTGAACTTTTCAGGGGAAATTTTACATCGGGAGAATTTTACCAGAATTTGTCCATTGAATATTTGTTATTTTTTCTTTTTTTTCGTTGTTGATCCCATTGTATATGTAGAGACACTCTGAAGGAACTCTCAGGGGGGAGTTTTCAGCAGAGTTGGAATTCTCTTGGGATCTTTTTTCGGGGGGGGGGGAGAGGGGATTTTCCACGGGAGAAATTTCCATGAGGGAATTATCACCAGGAGAAATTCTCCATAGTAAATTTCTGGGGGACAAACTTTCCAGGGGGGGGGGGGGGGGTATTTTTCCAAACGGAAATTCCCCAATTACCTTAAAAAGGATCAGTAACTAAACGAATACAAGTCTTTCTTCAAATAAAAGTATGGTAAGGAGTATTTTTCAGGCAGAATCGTAAGCAAAAAACTTTCTGGGAAGGATTTGCAGTAGGGAGGGAATTGTCCGGGGGTAATTTCCCGGCGGAAGAACTTAACATGGGAGGAACTTTATACAGAGGAATTTTTTGTGAGGAAATTTTCCTCAGAGGGGTGGATTTCCTGGGATTATCTTAAAAAACAATCAGAAATAAATACAAAAGCTAATTTTTTCTACCGAAAGTAAGGAGTGACATTAAAACTTAAAAACGTACAGAAATTATTCCCTATATGACGGGGGTTACTCCCTCCTCAATACCCCCCTCCTCTACGCTAATGTTCGACCTTTTGTCTAATTTTTTTTAAGAACGATTCTTGAAACACAAGGGCCGCGCCATCCTAGGAGTAAGCCCCCCTCCACTTTGGTGGAGAGGGGTGGAGCCACCCCCCTCCCCACACGTATTCTTTTCCCTAGATGCATCCAACAGAAATTTTTAGATAGAAATTTTCTTAAAAATGATCCAAAGAACATATAATAATGCCCTCAGCGTTTACACAACCCATAAGAGCCCTAGGACAAGGGTTGTAAGCTATGCCCCAGGAGGATATTAGGTTTATGGAATGGGTAGTCTTATAAACTTCAGATGGGGGCTCATTTGATTAAATTTTAGTGTCCTTTATAAGAGTCAAAAGTGATTTGAGGGCAACCCCCCTCCCCCGTGTCTCTAATTTCGAAAACCAGCATCCAATCAGAATTTGTAGACATCTATTTTGTTCAGCATTGTTCAAAGGTCCAGTAATAATGATTTTTTTTTTGGGGATGTCACCCCCCCCCCCTGATTGAAGAGTAACCCAGCTTACCTAGCGCTTCCCAACGTCGCTTGACTCCTGGATTTTACCTTATGACATGCGCAAGAAATACTCTGATTTTCAAAAAGCTACCAAAAGAAGTGAAAATGTTGACCCTCATGCCAGCCATACCTGCCAACCTGAACTCTCGTAGGAGAAGAGCCTTCAGCTCCCACAATTAGTTTTTTTTACTGTTTACATGTTTTTATGACTTTTGTGCTTTCACACTAGTTTAATTTTTATGGATGAACTAAATGAATCTTTATCGTTTTCATTATATTGGATGTTAACTGACACACTTTGAAAAAGGTTTACAAGTTGTAAAAAAACTAGTTTGTGAGATTTCAAGATGGACATATTATGAACATATCATAGATTCTTACTTTAAAATATGTATAATGATCCTAGTTCTTATATTATCCAACGGGAGAACCTTTATGATCAAGTCTTTCCTCTAAAAACCCTTTTTTTTTTTTCAGCTTAAAAGAAAATGTTTCCAAAGATTCAATGCCTAAGTCTTTTGAAATTGCCGCTATAAATTGCTGCCAAATAAGTTGTTTTATAGATAGCGCTCCTGCCTGTCTTTTTAATACTTTTTTTTTAATGAGCAGTGGCGCAAATACAAAATATCAATATCAGTGGCGAAAATCAAAATATTGCTATAAATATACAAATACATACAGAGTATATACCCCCACCCCTCTAATGTGCAAATATATAACAAAAATTGCATTCTGAACCTAAATGTAACCAAATGGACTGTACCCCAATCCCTAAATATATCCAAATCAGGGTATATATTTTTCACATCAGAGGGTGGGGGTATATACTCTGTATGTATATGTATATTTACAGCAATATTATTATTATTTAATGAGTTGTTTTTTTAATGAGCACTGGCGAAAAATACTGTTTTTTTTTTTAATGAGCAGTGGCGAGAATATAAAAAATGTACGGAATTGAAAAGAAATGGAATAATATAAAAATTACCTTTTTTGATTCTAGGATGATCTAGCAGTTTCACAATCAGAGGGAATTGAAGAGGTGATTAATTTATAATGATCACATGATACAGATGATTAAATTATAATTTGACACTGATTTGACAGATGATTAAATAGAGACACTTGTGATGAGAAAGTTGATTTTTATTGGGTGGTGCCTTGACTAGTGCCAGGTAAACTTTGATTTGGATGATGAGTATCTGGTTTGTATAGTTCAGCAGCCTGTAGCAATAGATAATACAGTCTGGCCCCTTTATTGGGAAAAAAGGTTTTCCAATAAAACTCGGCAAGATATCCAAGCATATGTTTGTCCGATCTCCCGTGCTTGGGAATCACTTCTCGCATTGAACGCCATTGACGTTTAATATTATGTGTGTGGGGACCCGGTCACAGGGTCCACATAATTCAAAAAATGGTTGACAGTTATAGTGTTGAAAACCTTGCATGCCTATTCTATTATATGAGCTCCAGCAATCAGAAATCATAGTTGTTCCTGGATGTATCCACTCTTTTATAATTTCTAGTAGAGTGTTGGCAGTTCGGTCAGGAACGGGAGCAATAAAAAAACTCCAGTGTCTCTCAATACCTCCAAACACCCACTGTCCTTCAATATAGCGTCCCCTATTGTATTTTCTTTTCCCTATCTTTGCTTCATCTATTTTGACTATTTTTCCAGGACCACTCAATTTTAGAACTGTGTTTGTCAATAAAGTCAATGCATATTTCGCAACAAAAACTTTGCCAATGAATAGTAGTTGCTGATGATATGCCAATTTCATCAACCATAAGTTGCTGAATATGAGCTCCTCTATCTAAATTGCAAAAAATCACCATAATCTCTGCTATTTGTTGATATGATATGTTTGCTTTTTCGCACCAAGTCCCTTTATTAATATTTTGAGTAAAAGTGCACTTTTTTTTTTAATAATGGAATGTCCACGTCGCTCCGTTCTTGTTTTTTATTACATCGGAATCCATTTCGTAATTCATCAAAATAGCATTCAATATGACAATGAGGCCAAAACATTTTAGTTGGCAAAATGTTATGATTTATAAATAATTGCTGTACAGCACCTTGATGGTTTAGTCTAAAAGACATAATTTTATTGTCACATAAAACACATAAATTTTTTGTTAATGGCATGATTTCAAACAGAATTCACAATTTCTATAATTTCAATATACCACTACTTTTTCTTTAAACACGTTTTTTTTGACACACATGCTAAGCGCTTTCTATAAAACAACTTATTTGGCAGAAATTTATAGCGGCAATTTCAAAAGACTTAGGCATTGAATCTCAGCAGCGTCGGTTTTGGAAACATTTCCTTTTAAGCTGGAAAAAGAGGGTTTTTAGAGGAAAGACTTGATGATAAAGGTTCTCCCGTTGGATAATATAAGAACTAGGATAGGTTAGTTACATTCTGTCCGAGAATAGGCAGGTGGCAGACTACTGGGTGTCTAACCCTATAGGGGTGGGGGTAAAATTCTTTACTGAAAAAAATGATTAGTATATTTAGAAAGAGCATAAAAAAAAAGCCATCAAGTGGTATGCTTACTTTATTTGTAAGTCAATAATATAAACTGCTGAAAATTTACCAGTTAGGCTATAGACCTGTTAAGTAGGCAAATTTCTATGACTTAGAAATTGGAAGAGGATTAACATAGAAGCTTGGCAAAACCTTCCCAGAGTATGTCATTAGACCTGGATTCATTAATGAAAGTTTCTTTTTCCTAAACTAACCCCTTTCCAAGATAGCAAAAAGTAGCTAAACTAGAATTTGACCCAAGGTACAACCACAAAGAAGGTAAAGGCCTAGAATAGTAGCTCTCCAGCTGGAGATGTGCTAGAGAAAAAAAAGAGATGCCATATAATTAACATAGATTAACATAGAAGCTTGGCAAAACCTTCCCAGAGTATGTCATTAGACCTGGATTCATTAATGAAAGTTTCTTTTTCCTAAACTAACCCCTTTCCAAGATAGCGAAAAGTAGCTAAACTAGAATTTGACCCAAGGTACAACCACAAAGAAGGTAAAGGCCTAGAATAGTAGCTCTCCAGCTGGAGATGTGCTAGAGAAAAAAAAGAGATGCCATATAATTAACATAGATTAACATAGAAGCTTGGCAAAACCTTCCCAGAGTATGTCATTGGCCCTGGATTCATTAATGAAAGTTTCTTTATCCTAAACTAACACCTTTCCAAGATAGCAAAAAGTAGCTAAACTAGAATTTGACCCAAGGTACAACCACAAAGAAGGTAAAGGCCTAGAATAGTAGCTCTCCAGCTGGAGATGTGCTAGAGAAAAAAAAAAGAGATGCCATATAATTAACATAGATTAACATAGAAGCTTGGCAAAACCTTCCCAGAGTATGTCATTGGCCCTGGATTCATTAATGAAAGTTTCTTTATCCTAAACTAACACCTTTCCAAGATAGCAAAAAGTAGCTAAACTAGAATTTGACCCAAGGTACAACCACAAAGAAGGTAAAGGCCTAGAATAGTAGCTCTCCAGCTGGAGATGTGCTAGAGAAAAAAAAGAGATGCCATATAATTAACATAGATTAACATAGAAGCTTGGCAAAACCTTCCCAGAGTATGTCATTGGCCCTGGATTCATTAATGAAAGTTTCTTTATCCTAAACTAACACCTTTCCAAGATAGCAAAAAGTAGCTAAACTAGAATTTGACCCAAGGTACAACCACAAAGAAGGTAAAGGCCTAGAATAGTAGCTCTCCAGCTGGAGATGTGCTAGAGAAAAAAAAGAGATGCCATATAATTAACATAGATTAACATAGAAGCTTGGCAAAACCTTCCCAGAGTATGTCATTGGCCCTGGATTCATTAATGAAAGTTTCTTTATCCTAAACTAACACCTTTCCAAGATAGCAAAAAGTAGCTAAACTAGAATTTGACCCAAGGTACAACCACAAAGAAGGTAAAGGCCTAGAATAGTAGCTCTCCAGCTGGAGATGTGCTAGAGAAAAAAAAGAGATGCCATATAATTAACATAGATTAACATAGAAGCTTGGCAAAACCTTCCCAGAGTATGTCATTGGCCCTGGATTCATTAATGAAAGTTTCTTTATCCTAAACTAACACTTTCCAAGATAGCAAAAAGTAGCTAAACTAGAATTTGACCCAAGGTACAACCACAAAGAAGGTAAAGGCCTAGAATAGTAGCTCTCCAGCTGGAGATGTGCTAGAGAAAAAAAAGAGATGCCATATAATTAACATAGATTAACATAGAAGCTTGGCAAAACCTTCCCAGAGTATGTCATTGGCCCTGGATTCATTAATGAAAGTTTCTTTATCCTAAACTAACACCTTTCCAAGATAGCAAAAAGTAGCTAAACTAGAATTTGACCCAAGGTACAACCACAAAGAAGGTAAAGGCCTAGAATAGTAGCTCTCCAGCTGGAGATGTGCTAGAGAAAAAAAAGAGATGCCATATAATTAACATAGATTAACATAGAAGCTTGGCAAAACCTTCCCAGAGTATGTCATTGGCCCTGGATTCATTAATGAAAGTTTCTTTATCCTAAACTAACACCTTTCCAAGATAGCAAAAAGTAGCTAAACTAGAATTTGACCCAAGGTACAACCACAAAGAAGGTAAAGGCCTAGAATAGTAGCTCTCCAGCTGGAGATGTGCTAGAGAAAAAAAAGAGATGCCATATAATTAACATAGATTAACATAGAAGCTTGGCAAAACCTTCCCAGAGTATGTCATTGGCCCTGGATTCATTAATGAAAGTTTCTTTATCCTAAACTAACACCTTTCCAAGATAGCAAAAAGTAGCTAAACTAGAATTTGACCCAAGGTACAACCACAAAGAAGGTAAAGGCCTAGAATAGTAGCTCTCCAGCTGGAGATGTGCTAGAGAAAAAAAAGAGATGCCATATAATTAACATAGATTAACATAGAAGCTTGGCAAAACCTTCCCAGAGTATGTCATTGGCCCTGGATTCATTAATGAAAGTTTCTTTATCCTAAACTAACACCTTTCCAAGATAGCAAAAAGTAGCTAAACTAGAATTTGACCCAAGGTACAACCACAAAGAAAGGTAAAGGCCTAGAATAGTAGCTCTCCAGCTGGAGATGTGCTAGAGAAAAAAAAAAGAGATGCCATATAATTAACATAGATTAACATAGAAGCTTGGCAAAACCTTCCCAGAGTATGTCATTGGCCCTGGATTCATTAATGAAAGTTTCTTTATCCTAAACTAACACCTTTCCAAGATAGCTAAAAGTGGCTAAGCTAGAATTTTACCCAAGGAACAACTACAAAGAAGGTAAAGGCCTAGAATAGTGGCTCTCCAGCTGGAGATATGCTAGAACAAAAAGAGATACTTAAGAATGCAAATTTTGGTAAATATAAAACAGTTTAAATTACTGGCCAAGAAATGATGTGAAGTCACACTCAATGCCTTTTCCTATCCTCTTTCCAAATATAAGAATTGCTTTACCTTACTTGCAAATTACATTTTAGACCCTTAAAGATGATACCTTTTTCTTTTGTTTTTAGCTATAAAAAAGGGCTAGAAACAACAATTCTTACTTCTTCATATGCAGAGTAATTGCTGTTGGAAATTCCAACTGCAGCTTCAGTATACTTTACCACCACTCTACCCTTTCATGTGGAAATATATAGCCCCAATAATGTATTTTCCGTGTGTTCTGGTTATCAATTTGTCATGGTTAATTCAATTTATAGGTAAACCTGTTGAAACAACAGTGATGCTAACAGAAGTATATGAGCAGTGTCTAAAATAAGAGAAAAAGTTATAATCTTTGAGAGTCTATAAAGGGCTTAATATTAAATTTGCAATAAAACAATTATTATGTTCAAAAAGAATGTAAGGAAAGACCTAGAGTGGTATGTTCATCTTATTTCTAGGTCAGTAGTTTAAACTGCTCCATATTTACCCTAACATTATGAAAATTTTTATGGTTTGGTTTGTGTCTTTGAAAATTCATCCCCAGCTCTCTCTAATGGTCTCATATAGCCCTAATGTAGGCCTACATATATATATATTTATATATATATATATATATATATATATATATATATATATATATATATATATATATAATATATATATATATATATATATATATATATATATATATATATATATATATATATATATATATATATATATATATATATATATATATATATATATATATATATATATATATATTTAGGGTAATGGTACCAATGGTTCAACAGTTTTTGTAAAAAGGCACTTTTTATACGTCCCTCATATGATAAGGGGTCCTGAAGTGTACCAGCACCAGTATTGGTGACCAGTACCAATCTTTTACTTTATCAAGAAGACCTTGGGCTAGGGAAGTGGCAGATGGCAGGTCCACTGCAGCAATGAAAAAGCTACTGTTGTCAGCAAAAAGAATAGGCCACAGAAGAGGATGAAGACCATCATCAAGATCATTAATATAAATTAAAAACAAAAGTGGTCCAAGCACAGAGCCCTGTGGAACACCTTTCAGAATAGGCAAAGTGAGGAAGAAGTACCATTAACTGAAACATACTGAGATATCCCTGAGAGGTAAAACCTAAACCATTCAAGTGGTACTCCATGCACTCCAAATAAAGATAATTTAGACAAATGAACAGAGTGATCAACCATATCAAATGCCATTGAAAAGTCAAGAAATAGATTATGTCAAGAGATAGATGATAGAAAAATTCTAGCATCTACCATAAAATCAGTAATAATATATATATATATATATATATATATATATATATATATATATATATATATATATATATATATATATATATATATATATATATATATATATATATATATATATATATATATATATATATATATATATATATATATATATATATATATATATATATATATATATATGTATATGTATATATATTTAAACTAACCAAAAATGACTTAATTCTTGCTTTATAGTATGCAGCAAGTATCAATGAATTATTTTTCCCTTTTGTTTCTTTTCCTATTTTTCAATCAAGGTTCATCAATTATTATGTTAGTTGTTAAACAAAGCCTAGCTAAGGGCTCTATGAGACCATTAGGGGCTGGAGATAGGGGTGAACTGTCAAAATTGCAAGCAAAACCATAAGAATGAACACAAAATTTGCATTCTAAAAGTGGTTCTGTTTTTGTTCTGGCATGTTTCTTTCTGAAGAGGTGCTATTCAAGACTTTTTACCCCCCCCCCCCCCAAAAAAATAATAGTAAATACAAAAAAACTAAATAAAAATCAGTAAATGGCAAATTACTGTGGTAGGCCATATCTAAAGGAAACAAGATAAAAGCAGGCCTAACACCATTAGATTATTTATGTTGTTAATTTAAAAAAATATTTGTAAAAAAAAAACAAAGTTTTTTTCAAAGAAAAGTAAAGAGCTCCACTAAGCCAAAAATGAGCAGAAATAGAGTCAAATAACCTTCCAAGTGTAAAACTACCACAAATAACGATCAATAAATAAATGAAACTCAAATAAACAGAAATTACAATAAATTACCAAGTCAAACTCAAAACAACCAAAAATTAATATGGGCTGACAACTCCCATGTCTTCTCAAGACTAGAACATAATTTGCACTTTACTGAAAAAAACAAACAAAACAAATGACCTTGGATTATTAGTTTGGTATATATAGACTGATAATTATTCCTTTAAGTTGTAATAATTTTTTTATGTATTAAAGTAAAAAAGTGAAAACATTTTAAATGTATTTTATTTTCAGTAAAGTGTAAATTACGTTCTGGTCTTGAGAAGGCAAGGGGTTTGTCAGCCCTTCTCATGTTTATTTTTTGCTTGTTTTGAGTTTGACTTGGTTATATATTATAATTCATGTTTCTGTTGTAATCTCTGCGTCTTTTTTCATAAAAAATAGTATTTTATAACATTGCAGTTTTTCTTCTATTAGAATTCATAGTTTGGGTTGCTATTTGTATGTTGCAGAAACTTTTACAACAGTTTTAAATCCTCATCCAAATAGCATTGTTTCGTTAAGTTTATACCTTCTTAAGTTGACCTGAAAAATAAAACATAATATCATTCCCAAAAAATTCTATCTATTCTCTTTGACAACCTGGATACAATTACACTTGTTTGATTTATTTAAATTTTAAGAGCAGAAATTGTAATAATAGTAGCTTCAAAAGCTTCAAATTAACACTCCGAGTTATTCTCAATATATTGCTGAAGTTTCTTATTGACAGTGCTCTACACAGTGCCTTCTGATTTAGTTTTTAAAGCACAAAGGGCCAATTGCATAATTTTGGTGGGTTGACATACCCAATTTCCCTTGAGACATAGCTGCTGGACTGTTATACTATGCGGAACAAAATGATTGTCTCGAAAGTTTGATTGCTTGTGTTTGGAAAATGAATAGGCTTAGGAAGAAGGCTGCTTGCCCTTCAATCTCCCTTTACTCTTAAAAAAAGCACTAGAACTTTCAATCATGAACCAAATTAACTCCTCTAAAAGTGTCAGTGACATTTCTAGCATTATTGAGCAGTGCTTCCAATGATATTGCTTATATGTCCTTTGGGACAACCTGCATGCACAAAGTTCTTTTGTTTAACTGAAACTCCCCTAAACGTTTGCTAAAAGTTTCACCTTACTACCCTTAGCATCATTAGTTACTGTAACTGTAGTGGTAGTATTAATAATATAAGTATTGTATTTTGATGATTGATAGCCACATCTAAGGCATCTAGACCTGTATCACTGTAAAGATCAGCTGTAGGATAGAGTCAAGGAAGGCAAAAAAGTTGCCTTCACATTCTCGTCAAGTCCTGGAAGTTTTGATCTTAATACAACTAGCCATGGTTGTGATATTGCTGATATAGGCTATCCTTATGATAACCTATATATTTATATACTTTTGTGTTTTTCATCTTAATGCTTTTAGTCTTACAATAGGTTGCAATAGAGGTAGTAGTAGTTGAAGTAGCAGCAGCAGCAGTAGTAGTAGCAGTAAATGTAGCAGCAGTAATAGTATTAGTAGGTAGCATGCACATATTGCCTTTTGGTCAATTGATCTTCCCCTTTAAGCTGTTTCAGGAAGTTCCAAGTTAATGCTCAAATTTACTCTTGAGATGTACTCTTTTGAAAATGTGCAGGCACATAGTGTCTTTGGATTTAGTTCAAACATTCCTCTCAATATATTAAATGTAGTACTGTGGTTGTAGTAGTAATAGTGGAAGCAGTAGGAGGGTGGCAGATGTAGTTTTTACGCAAATATTACCTTTTTGGTCGATTGGTCATCTCCCTTATCATTTCCTGAAAGTTCCAAATTAATATACTCATTCATTTCTGAGGTGCACCTTTTTGACAGCCTGTGTGCACTTATGATATTTTTATTTAGTTCATCACCCCCCTCAACCTTCTCTGAAAGGCTCATCTGAATGCTCTTTGTCTTTTTTGAAAACTAAAGGTCAAACATGCATACCTTTCTCAATAACATATACTGTATGTAAACATTGACAGGATAATTACAGGATCTTTCAGCAATGCTGAACAATGTAGACGTCTCAACATTTCAATTCAGTTCAATTTATTAAATACTACAGTAATTACATAAATAGACTTAGGTGCTAGAAGCCCCAAGAAGCATAGCTTGTGGAGAACCTCATATCAAACGCAAAATCCACACAAAACAGGACAAATCAGGAAGGAAAAAAAAAAATACAACAATACCTCGAAAATATAACCACAATACGAGGAAAAAAAACTGCTACACAATAACCTCATACTTAATTTTCCCCAAACTGAAATTTCCTGTAATTTAAAATAAATTCCAAACCGTAAATAATAATATTAGACAACGGGGTTCTAATCTGATCCAAAATAATAAGAGAAGAAAAAAGAAATAATAAACAAATAAAGAATGAATAAACAAATAAAGAAAACAAAATTACTTCAAGTCTTAGAGAATATTTGTCTGCAAAGGAAGAAAAATTTTTGATAAGAGAAAGTTCACTGGGAATAGAGTTCCGAAAGAGCAATTTCTCTATAAATTGGTGACCTCTGAGCTGCTGAGGATACCCTTTTAGGCAGCCGAAATTGGTGAACAGATCTCCAAAGTAAAGTCTGACACTTACATGTTGATGCTAGATCAAAGTAGGATATGATGTTTGGAGGAAGCGAGAAATTGAAGGCTTGATGAGCTAGTTTTAGGTTCTGCTTCTTGATAGCCACATCTAAGGCATCTAGACCTGTATCACTGTAAAGATCAGCTGTAGGATAGAGTCAAGGAAGGCAAAAAGTTGCCTTCACTGCTCTATTCTGAGCTGTTCAAAGTTGCCAAAGGGAAGAATAGTTAGTATTGCCCCATACAGTGCAGCAATAAGAAAGATAAGGAAGGACAAATGTATAGTAAAGAGAAAGCATTACATCGGGAGGAAGAAATTGAGTGGCACTATGAAGCATAGACACTTGACGAGAAATTATAGCATGTGTATAGGAAATATGAGTTTTGAAAGAAAGAAAACAATCAACGTGCACACCAAGAAGTTTAACACAAGAGCACTGGGGAATTATATCAGTACCATAAAAAACAAAGATTGTTGGGGAAGGTTCAGACATGTGGTATGGGGTTTGAAAATTAATAATGCTACTCTTAGAGCTATTCAACAGCATCCCGTTCTGCTCACACCAATCACGCACATGGTTGAGCAGGAGCTGAGCCTTAGCAACAGCAGAGGGCAGATAATTAGAAACCACAAAAAATTACTATTGCCTGCAAACAAAACAGTGTGGGAATCAAGGTTGGGAGATGGAGGAAGGTCATAAATATAAATAAGCAAGAGGAGTGGTCCCAAACCTGAGCCTTGGTACCCCTTTGGAAACCGAGGCTAGATCAGAATATTTCCCATCATAACACACAAACTGTTATCTATTAGACAGGTAAGATTTAAACCATTCAAAGGCAATTCCCCGAACTCCAAGTAGAGACAGTTTTCCCAGTAAGACAAAATGATCTACCATGTCGAAAAGTTTATAAAAATCAAGAAAAAGGATTAGAACACAACGACCCTTGTCTATGTTTAACACACACGAATCGCCGGAGAAGCTGCAGCCAACAGGTCCAAGTGGTCGTCGGAAGTCATTCCAAGATCATTTGATGCCGGGCAGGACAGTTCACCGTCTGGTTCCCGCCAAAAGTAAAGTAAGTTAAGCACACGAATTCTGTAACGTCAACTAGAGCACATGCAGTAGAGAGTTTAGCTCGGAAGCCATACTGGTGATCAGACAGAACAGAACTGCTTCCAGTTGAAGCACCTGTAGACAGGAATGAAAAAAGCCTCTTATGCACAACTTTTTCAAGTAATTTCGAGAAAATTGGGAGAAGTGATATAGGTCTATAATTTGACACTAAGCTGGGGTCATCCTTCTTAAAAAGAGGGAGTACTTTTGCAATTTTAAACGAATCAGGTATACACATTTTGAAAGAGATTTTGATTGGATGTTTGTTTTGGAAAATGATGGTTGTGAGAGGAGGGTTGGGGGGGGACTGGTTGACCCCAAATTCACTGACTGTTAAAAAGAGCACTATAACTTCAAATTTCTGGTCAAATGAACCATATCCAAAGTTTATACAACCACCCATTCCATAAAAACCTTATGTACCTTCAGGGCATAACTTAAAACCCTTGGTCCTAGGCTCTGAGAATTTGTTTTCATTTCCGAAGTCCTTCATATATAATCTTTCGACTATTTTGAACAAAATGACTATCTCAAACTTCTACTGTATGCATTTGGAGAAAAGAAGACATGCGGTGGGTATAGTTGCCCTACTATAATTTTTGATTCTTGAAAAGGACACTAGGACTTCTGATTTCTAATTGAATGAGCCATATCTAAAGTTTATGCAACCATCCCTTCCATAAAAACCTTAAATGTTAGTAATGGGCAACTAATATAACTGAAGCCCTTGCCCTGAGCGCTGTGGGGGGGAGGGGGTTGTCATTTTCATAGACATAATTACTGAACCTTCCAAATATGCTTAACAAAATGGCTATCTCAAATTTCGATTGTAGGCTATGTCTTTGAGGAATTGATGGGTGAGGGGGGGGGGGGGTGCTGGTTGCCCTGCCCCCAATCACTTTTACTATCAAAGATGGCACTGGAATTTTCAATTTCCAATCCAATGAGCTCCCTCCGAAATTTATGCGACCACCCTTTGCTTAAAAACCTTCCTGAGGGCTCTGAGGGGGGGGGGGGGGGGGTTAATCTTTAGAGAAATAATTACTGGACCTTTCAACTATCCTGAATAAAATGGCTATATCAAAATTTTCATTAGATGTATTTTGGGAATAGAATAGAAACCACCCTCGTGCTGGGGGGGGGGTTGCCCTTCAATCGCTTTCAGATATTAAAAAGGGCAATAGAACTTGCAGTTTCCAATAGAATGAGACCCTTCTAGGTTTTGACAACAGCTCCTTCCTTCTATTCAAAGTACCCTGGTTTACAAAAAAAATAAAAAAAATAGTTCATTGTGCCTCCTCTTAACTTAAAAAAACACGGTTGTACTACCTATGATCTTTGGACTATTTTTGAACAAATGGCTTTCTTAAAATTTCTGTCGAATGCATTTCAGGAAAATAAGACGTGTTGAGGAGGTAGCTGCCCTCCGATCACTGTGACTCTTAAAAGGGCGATAGAACTTCTGATTAACAATCCAATGAGCCCTCTCTGAGGTATATGCCACCACCCTTTATATAAAAAAAACCTATATGCCCCCAGTGCATACCTTACAATCCTTATCTTGAGGGCTATGGTTGGGTTGTCATCCACAAAGACATAATTTCTGCACCTTTCAACTATGCTGAACAAAATGGATATCTCAAAATTTTGATTGGATGTGTTTGGGGAATTGATGGGAGGGGTCTGGTTTCCCTCCAGTCACTTTTGACTACTACAAAGGGCACTAGCCCTTTCAATTTCCAGTTGAACGAGCCCGTTTCGAAGTTTCTACGAAAACTCTTTCTATACAGTGTCCTGGTCTAAAATTTAAAATAATACATTGTTCCCAAATTGCTCTTAACTTAGGCAGCGCTGCTTATGATCATGCTATATCATGCCTCATATTTTAATACTGTACTGCGCACGAAGTTACAGAAGTAAAGTCTGATTACCAAGGATCCCCCCCCCCCTTGTCAAATTTTTCACAGCATGTGAAGCCAATCGTCTAGATCAGCCAATTTAAAAAAAAGGTGATGTCTTTTTGCCCCCAAAGTATTTCTGTCTCTAGTTTATTTGAGTAAGGTGACATCATTTTGCTAAAGATTAAAGGTATTCTCTGGTTACTTTAATTTTATTGCAATAACTATCTTTGTATTGCTTGCTAAACCAAAATGGTGATGAAAGACTTGGATTTATCTAACAATTGCAGATGAGTGCTGATTTTGCTATTTCTATACATCCCAATGCTGGACTTTTTTGCTTGGTGATGCCAATGATTTAAAAATAGCTTATTCATGTTACAAGATATATGTCTAAATGATTTTACAGCAAATTTTGTTTAGCTTCATTGTTTTATGTCAGAAATTAACTCAGTAAGGCTCAAATTGATTCTTCAGTACCTGAGTGAATTTGCTCTTCTCTAAAGTTAAAACTTTAATAACTAGGGAAAGCGACTCTCTTGATGATATTATTACTAATGTGAGCGATATTTACAATCTCCCCGAGGTTTTCCTCCATTGGATGGGAGTTATCACTTCTCCCTCTTCAGATTTCAAGGATTCTTTTCAATCGTCTATGTCTCTTAGCAGCCTCTGAATAATACTTGTCTTCTGTTTTTCAGTACATGACGGAATACCAATGATTAGTCCAATGCGTACAATTTACAAAATCTTAATGAAAAAATTATTATTTTCCACGAAAAACCAGAAATTACGAGATGAATGAGCTATGCTGCAAAGGATTTAACCAGATAATTGGTGCAAAATTTGGGGATTAAGGTAGGTTGGAATTTATCTAATTAAATCTTTTGCTACACAGCTTTTCCATCTCTTATTATAAGTTTTTGGTCTACTTTTAAGCAATTCTTTGGCCCTACTTTTGATATAGCAGCTTTAATTTTTTTTATTATGTTTCTTCGTTTATTAATTCCATCAAATCTACCTTTTCTTAAAAACACAATTTTATTTCTAATAAGTGTTTTAATGGGTTGATAGGTGAAAGAATTATCACTGAAGTGTTTAAAGTTATTTTGCCAGGGAAAGAAATTAAGGATTTATCATCTACTATTTGTGGAAAGAAAGAATTTTTTCATCTAGATTTTTTAAATTGTACACATCGGACTTATCTTTGGTATTCCGCCATGTACTGAGAGAAAGAAGACAAGTATTATTAAGAGGCTGGTAAGAGCCATAGACGATTGAAAAAGAATCCTTGAAGTTTGAAGAGGGGAAAGGGATAAATCTCATTCTATGGAGAAAAAAATCTCCAGGGGACTGTAAATGTTATTCACATTAATAAGAACATCATTATGAGACATATTTTCCCTAGTTGTTAATGTTTTAACTATTTGCCAAACCTTAAGAGAGGAACAAATTGAATCCACCTTAAACTCATTGGCATCACCTTCCAAAAGGCTCCAGCATCAGGTTGAATAGAAATAATAAAATTAGCATTCGTCTGTAATTTCTGGATAAATCTAAGTCTTTCATCAACACTTTGGTTTGGAAAGTAATAAAAGATAGCTATTACAATAAAAATAAAATGACAGGGAGTACCTTCAGCCTTATTTTTAGTGATGTCACCCTGCTCCAATAAATTAGTGATTAGAATTACTTTGGGGGCAAAAACCACCACCTTTTTTCAAGTTGGCTGATGTAGACAATTGGACTTAACATACTGTGAATAATTTGAAAAAGGGAGGGATCCTTGGTAATGAGACTTTTTCTTCTGTAGTAAAACCTGACATCTGTTCATTCAAGAAAGAAAGTCTATTTTGTGTGTTCTGGCTGCAGAGACAAGTTTTGGGGGCTGAATAATTCGGTGGTTAAGGAGTGAGGGAAAGGGAAACATATGGACAATTATCAATTAAAAGGTTGATTTTTATTTATGGTAGTTAAAAAGAAAAAATCAGTAGTGTCTATTATTAAATAATTTGTTCATATAAGATCTCTCAAAGCCGAGTTGGATTGATAGTATCGTAACCGCGAGGGATAATTTTTTGGGAATGAGGAAAAGGATAAGTTAACTTAGGTGGTGTCTTAGGAGAGGTTTTGTATATCGTCAGTCGGGTATCAAAAGGACATACCTCCATAATTGTAAACTTTCAGAAGAGCAGAAATAGTCCTCACAGCTTTTTATTTTCCTTCCAATAACAAAAACAAAACGTAATAACGTAAAACAAGAACATAACGTAAAACAGAAACGGATTGATCTATATTGATTTTACGCACTGATCCTTGTTTGTTTTACAGTTATTGGAGGAGAAACAAAAAAAAGTTGAGGTTTTTTTTTTGCTCTTTTGAAAATTTACAATTATGGAGTTTTCGTCATTTTGATACCCAGCTGACGATATGTTCGATTGTTTTTTATTTTTCTTTTTCATATTACAATGACCTGTTCAATTTTTATATTTTTTTTTCAAGTTTCATTTGTTCGTATCTTTTTAGATGTTTTTTCGAAATTTGATGAATTCCAAATGTAAATAATGATTAATGAGTGGGTTTTCCTTCTTTTTTTTTTTATTCGTTTGCCGGTTTGCAAGTTTGTTGCTGTTTTTTAAGCTTTCTTTTTGTGTGTTTTAATTTTATTAACTCCAAAATTCTAATTCGGCCCTATAGTGCCTGTGTTAGTAACTTTTCAAAATAAATGTTTAACCTTCGAGCATTATATTTGGAGTTTAGTTAAAAATGAAAATATGAGCCTGAAACACAGCCGCAACTTCTGATTGAAAATCCAATTTTTCATTCCTAACATGATAGTTCTAGAATAAATGTCAGAATTCAATTAAAAGTGTGGGGAAAATGTTAATGGTGGGGTAGACCCATAAACACTGGGTCGAGGCTCACGCCACATTGACTTTAAAGGATAAAAACCATTGCTTATAGTCAGTTTCCAATAAAAGAGGAACTCAAACATTCTGCCATACTGAGCTTCGATCAAAACAAGTACCAGCCGGGTTATCATAGACCCGAATTTAATAGAAACCCCACAACCAAGTTTTTATTGAAAAGTCTTAGCGTTATTTTCTTAGATAATGTCAATGACAAAGTATTTAGATTATAGGGATGAATAACGGCTAAAAATAATTAAAAGAAATATAAAGATATAAATAAATTATCCACACTCAAACTAATAGGACATTTTCATTTTCTTTATATCCAACTTTTTTTCAATCATCATTAAGAAATCTGCTGTATGAAGTTTTTGTTATAGGCATGTTTATTCGTGTTTTTGAAACACAATCAGAGGTCAGATGGTGGAAGAAAGAGTGTCGGCTAGATGGAATAAATGAGAAACAATCCAACTATCTACGATTCAAATTATCGAAGGACAGGCCGTATGATTTTGTTGGAATTAAGGAAGCTCCCGGCAGATTCGGATATGTGGTTTCTGGCATGACAGCTCTTGAACTAATGTCATTTTTCAATGACCTCCATGGGGTCAAAATCGTTGCTCAACATTATGGCGGTGATCAAGATTCGAATTGGATCTTAGAAATTCCTAGAATTTCAGAAATGAGCCTTGAAATTGCAAAATTGCTTATTGTGTTATCTGATTATTTTTATCTTATTGTATTTATGCTTGTTATATTGTCCTATTACTTATTTGTATGGTTTTTAATACAAATAAGCAATAAAAAGTTTTGACCCTAATAAGCAAAATAGAAACTTTTGACCCTAACAATCTAATAGTTTTGCTCAAAGTTTAGGTTAGTAGCTATTTTTACACTTTATAACAAGGATTTATGCCACATTAGTTTGTGGAGATGGAAAACATTTAACTGCTTGTTTATTAATATTCCCGAGTTACACACGTGCTTCAAAATTACCAAAAACCCGCATTTTTTCTTTGGATTTGGTCAAATTGTTTTCCAAATGGCTTATTCACGTTACAAGATATATGTTTAAATGATTTTAGGGCGTATTTTGTTTAGTTTACATTGCCTTATTTCAGAACTTTAACTTATTAAAGCTGAAATTTGATTCTTCAGTATCCTGGGCCAAGAGCCTTCAAATCTCATTCAATGTTATATTGGGACCCAAGAAACTTAATGGCAACTATAACCGGTAATTCTGATTGCTAACTGTGGTGTTCAAGGAAATCGGTAGAGTAACGTAGGCGGGGTGATAATTCTTAAGAATTGTGATTAACACAAATCATTTTGTTGTCATAATAATGGTTGATAAATTATGTAAATGGATTGATGTATCCCCTTGCATAAATTGTAAGGGATACTACCACAAATCACTATCAATAAAATAAATGAAACTCAAACGAACAGAAATTACAATAAATAGCCGAGTCAAGCTCAAAACGAACAAAAATTAACATGTGTAGGGCCGATAACTCCTATGCCTTCTTAAGACCAAAACACAATTTGCGCTCTACTGAAAAAAAATGACAAACAAATGAGCGTAAATTGTCACTTAAATTGACACATACATTTTTCTTCGTTATGGTTTTGATAATTTTTCATTTATGAAAGTAAGAAAGGTGAAAATATTTCAAACGTATTTTGTTTTCAGTAAAGCGGAAATTGTGTTCTGGTCTTGAGAAGGCACAGATCAGCCCTACTCATGTTAATGTTGGCTCGTTTTGATTTGGACTCGGCTATTTATTGTAATTTCTGTTCGTTTTGAGTTACATTTATTTTATTGATAGTGATTCGTGGTAGTTTTAAAAGTAAAATAGCGAAGGCTCAGGGTGTTTTTTCACAGTTAAAAAAAGTTTGGGAGAATAGGAAGATAAGTCTGCAAAACAAAATTAGAATATTAGAAGCTACAACGATGACAGTGGTCAAATATGGCTCTGAAGCATTGGCACTTCGAAAAGCGGATGAAGATTTGCTAGATGTTAAAGATTGCCGAAGGTTGTTCTTTTCGGCCAACCGTCTAGGGCTAAAAGGAAAGCAGGTCGTCCTCGTCTTGGATGGGGAGGACGTCATAAAGAAAGATTTAAAGGAAATGGGAACTTCGTGGGAGGGTGTAAAAAGGGAGGCTCTGAATAGATTGGGATGAAGGAGGAGCTTGCGTAGCTGTGTTAGCCTCAGGCGGCTTGGTGATGCGGTGAGTTGTTAGTAGTAGTAGTTTATGGTTGGAAGATTATCCTCATTATCTTAGAAGGTTTTCATCCTCAAAGATATAATTTCCAGAATTTCCAATTACTTTGAACAAAATGGCTATCTCAACATTTAGATTGGTTGTGTTTGGGAAAATGGTGGGCGTGGGAGGGAGGTTAGTTCCCCTAAAATCACTTTTGACTATTAACAAGGGCACTAACCCTGCCAATTCTAAATAATGAGCTCTTTTCGGAGTTTCTATGACAAGAAATGGCCATCTCAAAATTTTCTATCAGATGCATTTTGGGAGAATACAAGGTGTATGGAGGGGTATCCACCCTCCGATCACTCTGAATCTTAAAAAGGGCACTAAAACTTCCCATTAGCAATCCATAGAACCCTCTCCAAAGTTTATACGATCACCCTTTCCGTATTAACCTTTAATGCCCTCAGGGCATAACTTAAAACCCTTGCCCTAAGGGCCGTGGGGGAGGTTGTCATCCTCAGAGACATGATTTCCGGGTCTTTCAACTACATTGAAAAAAAACGGCTATCTCAAAATTTTGTTTGAATGTGTGTGTGTGTGCGGGGGGGGGGGGGGTATTTACCCTCCAATCACTTTCGACTATGAAAAAGAACATTACAACTAACTAACGGAACATATTTGTTTTTCCGTTAGTTTGGGAGAGTTTGCCAGAGGATTTGAGGAATGTTGGGGGTTTGCAGGAGTTTCGTAAGTTGCTAAAGAACCATTGTTTTGATGTGTATATTTTTGATGGATTAATCTGTGCCAGTTAAGTTATGTTTTTGAGGAGGGTTTGGTTGCAGCTGAATATGATTATAAATACTATATTTTGTTTGGTTGTTGTTTGGAAGTTCGTTGGTTTTCGGGTCCAGTAAGTTGAGTTCTAATTATGTTTTTTTTTTTTTTTTTTTTTTTTTTTTTTTTTAGGAGGGTTTTGTCCTGCACAAGCATGCTTCAGGGAATCGATGATGTATACTTTTATTTTTTTTTTAAATAAACCTAGTGTTACTTACTAGCCTTTTCCATTTCCAGTCGAATGAGCCGTTTTTGAAGTTTTTACGACAAATCCTTCGATACGAAGTGCCCTGGTCTAAACCAAAATAAAAAATACATTGGGTCCACAACATTTTTTAGTTGGGGAGTGCTATTGCGCTGCCGACGATTTAAGAGCCCAATCTGTGTCCTCTAATTTAGGACTAGAGACTGCGAAAATGGAAGTCGAGAGTTAAGATTTGCAGCCCACTCTGTGGCCTCAGACCTAAGGACTTCCGACAAGGGCCAGATTTAAAGCTTGGACACCCCTAGGCCCAAGCGTGTTTGTCGTTTCGTTTTTGCGAGATTTTCTGGGAAGTCTTCGAAAATTCGCAGATAGTGGAAGAACTGAACAGAACGCAACTGGTGAGCCAAAAGTAATGAGAGAGAGATGTGATACAGGACTCTCAGCCACCCTTCTTGGATGAAATCTAACAGTTCATAAGTGGCCACGGAATTCCTGTGTTGTTCTTAAATCACTTTCTGTGAATAGGCTGCGTGGCAGCGGAATGCACCTGGCACTTCGACTATAAATAACATTGGTCCAGTTATTGTTAAGGAAAAACTCATCAGTTATAATTTTTTGTGCTACCCTAGGCCCGGGCCTATTGGTAAATCTAGGCCCTGCTTGAGACTACAAAAAAATAAGTCTAGGACTTTGATATGTAGTTAAATAAAAAAAAAACAAGTTTTTTGAACTGAAAGTAAGGAGTAAAATTAAAAATTTAAAAGGAACAGAAATTAATACGTATATGATGGGGTGTATAAAGAGCGAGGTGTTGACGAGGGGGTGAATCCCCTCATATATGTAATAATTTCTGTTCGTTTTAATGTTGCTCCTTACTTTCAGTTAAAAAAACCTGTTTTCTTTATTTAATTTCTGACTGTTATTTTTAAATAATGCTGGGAAATCGGCGGCCCCCTTCATGAAAAATTCTCTTCCCCAATGAAAAACTCCTGCATGGGAAGATCGTCCTACGTAACCTCCTCCCCTTACCCCCTCTCCCCTACAAGAAAAAATCACCCCTGAAAACGTCTGTTTACTCAGATCAAAACCTTTATTTCAAAACGCTTACACGGTCGGGCCGATTCTGTTTTTTTTTTTTTTTTTTTTTTTTTTTTGTTAAGACAATAGTAAATAATTCAAAAAGTCCACATATACAAAATGCAATTTCCACCTTTATTGACACGGTCAAAACAAATACAATTTTCACAACAGTTACACAGTCGACAAAATTAAAATAACATACATCTATATATAAAATTAGGCATCTAAGTTATAAAGGCGAACAAACCCAGGCACAAAACATTTTTCATATCTTGCATGGGTTTTAATTACTGGTTGTATTTTTGGTATAGGTTCAGCAACAGACCTTTGCAACCTTTGTCCACAAGGGGAAAAAATCCGAAGGAAGTATATCACGGAGGTTGGGATTTTTCAAGATACCCTTTCCCAATTTGAGACTAAGTTGTTGCCTTCTTTTTTCAAGGGTAACAAGTTTAAATTCTTGAAGGAGCGATATATAGGGAACTTTAGGAGATTTCGACGCCACAAGCAGAGCACGGTACTGAACTCGCTCCAATGTCTCCGACTGGTCATGAGTAAGGGAGAAATGCCATACTTGACAACATTATTCTAAGATAGGTCTAATAAAAGAAAGGTAGAACCTCTAAAGTTGCTCGACAGGAACACCATAACCATATAGCAGCTTCATAGGAGAGATACCCATGTTTCCACGTTTGACTGCTTCCTACTTCTTTGTCCCACTTCATATCTGATGAAATATGGACGCTTAGCAGATTAATTACGGTCACCATCTGCTGTTGGTCTAGCGGAGGATAATGAGTTGGTTCTGTCGTTAAGAAAAAATTGGAAGTTCACTACCATATTCACTACCATGTCGTTACTGGCAGCCTGGTTCTTAATGTCTTCGATGATACCATACGCGTTGCTTGGGGAGTCCTTGCGGCAAATTTCAGTTAATGACATATCATCGACGTACTTCCACCTTTCTGGATAGGACTCTGCCAGCTCGTTGACCATGACAAGCAACAAAAGAGGACCAAGGATTGTTCCTTGTGGCACTCCACAGTAGATTTGAGCCTCGGTTGAGTACGCGCTCTTATATTTAGTGCTTGGCTTTTGATCCAAGAGAAAGCTGGCAATGATTCGAACTAAGGCAGGGGTGATGCTATACCTTGTAAGTAACTTTTTGATGAGTTTACTGTGGTTTGTCAGGTCGAAAGCTTTTTTCAGATATATTGCTATGATGTTCATCCAGTAGCCGGGGTTGTCTGGGTTCTTGAGGATTTTGTCCAGGAGGCTTACCAAATAGTGAGCTGTTGAGGTCGTGGGAAGACTACCAAATTGCTTTGGATCCACTATGCTGATGATTTTTTCCTTTAGCCAGGATGAGAGGAATTTCTAGTAGATTTTGCTAAATACTGGTGTAAGAGTGATCGACCAAACTACAGTGAAGTCATTAGGTGCGTCTTTTTTAGGTGTGTCACATATCCTTTTTTACATAAAGACGGGTAGTTGCCAGAAATGGTGATGTGGTTGAACAAATTTGAAAGTGGTTGACTAAATTCATCTGGGAATGTTTTTATGATTTGGATTGGGATATCAATGGGCGTGACGATTGTTGATTTTAGAATTCTAAGTTTTTTTGGTCGCGTTTTTCTAAGCTTTTTTTTTGGGTGCGAGTTCAGTACCATGCCCTGCTTGTGACGACTAAATCTCCTCAAGTTCCCTATCGCTCCTCCAAGAATTTAAACTTGTTACCCTTGAAAAAAGAAGGCAACAACTTAGTCTCAAGTTGGGAAAGGGTATCTTGAAAAATCCCAACCTCCGTGACAACTTCCTCAGGATTTTTTCCCTTGTAGACAAAGGTTGCAAAGGTCTGTTGCTGAACTATACCAAAATACAACCAGTATTTAAAACCCATGCAAGATATGAAAACAGTTTTGTGTCTGGGTTTGTTCGCCTTTATAACTTAGATGCCTAATTTTATATATAGATGTATATTATTTTAATTTTTGTCTTTTTAATTTTGTCGACCGTGAAAGTGTTGTGAAAGTTGTATTTGTTTTGATCGCGTCACTGAATGTGAAAATTGCATTTTGTATATGTGGACTTCTTGAATTATTTACTATTGTCTTGATAAAAAAAAAACAAGAATCAGCCCGACCGTGTAAGCGTTTTGAAATAAAGGAGATTTTGATTGAGTTTACAGACGTTTTCAGGGGGGATTTTTTCTGATGGGGGAGGAGGGGGGAGGGGAAGGATGTTGCGTAGGAGGACCATTCCATGCAGGAATTTTTCATTGGAGAAGAGAATTTTCCACGAAGGGGACGCCGGATTTCCCAGGATTATTTAAAAAAAAAAACAATCAGAAACTAAATAAAGCAATAAAGAAACTGAAAGTAAGGAGCAACATTAAAACATAAAACGAACAGAAATTATTACGTATATGACGGGATTCACCCTCTCGTCAATACCTCGCTCTTCATACACCCCCTAATATGCAGGCCTATATTTACCAATAGGCCCCGTCCTAGGGGAGCACAAAAAAATATAACTGATGAGTTTTTCTTAACAAAACTGGACAAATGTTATTTACAGTCGAAGTGCCAGGTGCACTCCGCTGCCATGCAGCCTATTCACAGAAAGGGATTTAAGAACACAACAGGAATTCCGTGGCCACTTATGGACTGTTATATTTCATCCAAGAAGGGCGGCTGAGAGTTTTGCATCACATCTCTCTTTCATTACTTTTGGCTTACCAGTTGCGTTCTGTTCAGAGCTTCCACTATCTGCAAATTTTCGAAGACTTCCCCGAAAGTGTCGCAAAAACGGAACAACAAACACGCTTGGGTTTAGGAGTGTCCAACCTTTAAATCTTGCCCTGGTCTCAAATCCTTAGGCTTGAGGGCACAGACTGGGCTGCAATTTTTAACTCTCGACTTCCATTCCTGCAGTTTCTAGTCCTAAATTAGAGGACACAGAATGGGCTCTTAAATCGTAAGCAGCGCGATAGCGCTGCCCAACTAAAGAGCAGTGTGGACCCAATGTATTATTTGTTTTTTGGTTTAGACCAGGGCACTTCGTATTGAAGGAGTTGTCGTAGAAACTTCGAAAACGGCTCATTCGATCGGAAATGGAAAGGGCTAGTGCCCTTTTTAATAGAAGACAGATATTGGAGGAAGACTAACCCCCCTCCCCTCCCCCGGTCCCAACATTCAATCAAAATTTTAAGATAGCTATTTTTTTCAACGTAGTTGAAAGATCTGGAAACTATGGCTCTGGGGATGACAACCACCCCCTCTCCTCGGCCCTCAGAGTGAGGGTTCTAAGTTATGCACTGGGGGCATTGGAGGTTTGTATAGAAAGCCTTTCTATAAAGGGTGATCGTATAAACTTTTAAGGGGGCTCATTGGTTTGCTAATCGGAAGTTTTAGTGCCGTTTTTGAGATTCAGATCGATCGAAGAGGGGATACCTTCTCTATACACCTTGTATTTTCCCGAAATGCATCTGTTAGAAATTTTGAGGTGGCCATTCATTGTCATAGAAACTTCGAAAAGAGCTCATTTGATTGAAAATTGAAAGGATTAGTGCCCTTTTTAATAGTCAAAATTGATTGGAGGGCAACTAACCTCCCTCCCTCACTCGCCTCTTCCCCAAACACATCCAATCTCAATTATGAGATAGCCATTTTGTTCAATGTAATTGAAAGTTTTGGAAATTATATCTTCGAGGATGGCAACCTTCTAAGAAGAGTATGAGGATAATCTTCTAAGCGTAAAACTACCACAAATCACTATCAATAAAATAGATGAAACTCAAAACGAACAGAAATTACAATAAGTAGCAGAGTCAAACTCAAAATGATCCAACATTAACGTGAGTAGGGCTGATAACCCCTATGCCTTCTCAAGACCAGGACACAATTTTCGCTTTACTGAAAATAAAATACGTTTGAAATATTTTCACATTTCTTACTTTCATCAATGAAAAAAATTATCAGAACCTTAACGAAGAAAAATGTATATGTCAATTTAACTGACAATCCATGGTCATTTATTTGTTAGTTTTTTTTTCAGTAGAGCGCAAATTGTGCTCTGGTCTAGAGAAGGCATAGGGGTGATCAGCCCTATTCATGTTGATTTTTTCTCGTTTTGAGTTTGACTCGGCTATTTATTGTAATTTCTGTTCGTTTTGAGTTCATTTATTTATTGATAGTGATTTGTGGTAGTTTTACGCTTGAAAGACTATTTGACTTTATTTTTACTCATTCTTGGCTTAATGGAGCTCTTTACGTTTCTTTGAAAAACTCGCCTGTGGAAGTTCTTTAAATTAATGTAAGTCATAGACTTATATTCTCCTGGTCTTTAGTCCCTAGATTAAAGACCATATAAATACAAGTTCTACACTTATACTCTTGTATTCTCAGTTCCTACATAAGAAACCGCAAAGCAGGTTATATGTCTACACTCTAACCTTTTCTCCCTAGGTTTATAATAGTTTTTAGCCATATGAAGGATACGTCGCATTCTTCAATGTTATTACTTTTTTTCTACCTTCAATCACATTGTTTTCCTAATTAAACATAGTCCCTACCGAAAAAGAACTACAAATTAATATACAATTTTTATTCAACTCCTTAACCATCTGGAATGCCAAAACAATTTAACTTTAACAATTTCACATAAAACTAGACTATTTGGTATATTAGCATCACCATCTGTCATTCGCTTCTCAAGAACTAAAAAATTAATGACACTTGTTCATTTTGAGTTTAGAAATTCCTTCTGCTCCTTAGACCTCCCAATACCTCTTCCTCCTTGAAAGTTCCTTTATCTCCCTCCGGAAAGTTCCCTTATCTCCCTCCGGTTTGGAGTTCATATCCATATAAGTCTACTGGTTGAATGGAATTTTCTAGATTAAATCTACATTTTTTAAACTGAAAAAAATTCTTCAGTTGAAATCGGTAGGCCAATGCGACTTTAAATATCTTAAATATCTTTAATAGGTTCCATTATTTTTTTTTTTTTACTAAAGTACCGTTAAATAATCTTAGCTACAAGAATTTCCGAATTATATTGAGTAAGGTTTTAAGTTTTTTTTCACTAAGACAGTTCAAATAGCTCCATATCTCTTTTTCACATTAAACCCATTTTAAAAATTTCACACCAATGACGATACACCATGTGCATAGAATACTGCACAATGTAGCGATAGGAAGACCCATACCCCCAATATTCGGCTAGAGAACAGGCACAAGAGCATAGACATTGAGACTTAAATGCATCAACTCCATTTTGGATCCCCCTACCCAACAAGAGCCATTAAAAGGGGGTAGGGGGACCGGGGTAGCTTCCCCAGGTATCATGGCTGGATAGATGGGATGGGATGGGGGGGGAGGGTTATTTCGTGTCATTTCATGAAACTTTTCACTTTGATTCGTTTTTTTTTTTTTCTTGCTTATATTTGAGTCGGGAGAGTGGCACTGTAATTAACTTTTCCCCGGGCACCACCAACTCTATGAACGGCTCTGCTCCAACGAGTCAAACCTGTGGAAAATTCATACTTATTCATATTGGTTCAAAATACTGTCAAATATTTAAGATAAAATGAATAAAACACTTTGTCTGGCCTAAGTCTATTTGTCAATAATTTTGGTCAATCTGTCTATATTAACCTAGAAGTGTATGTAGTTTTAACATTTAATTTAGACTTGTTATCTTTTTACCTTTGCCAATATTTTTCAGTAAGGAATCGCTGAAAAACTTTCAAAAAAAAAAAAAAAAAAAAAAATAGAAAGACAACACAGAAAATGTAATTTCTACATATGGGGCGAAGTTTACCATTAAAATGAACCAACCCCAAAAGAACAGATTTCAGTAAGCAAAATTTCAAAAACTAAGCGATTAATATTATAGTTAAAACTTAGTGTTGACTAGGCTACAGGTTTTAATTCCAGAAAATGATTAAGAGACATTTTTCTTTGAGAAGTGATGTACCTGGGGGGAAAAGCTGAAAAAAAAATTAACTAAAAAGTTGACCTCTTAAACTTGGTCGTGTTGCAACAGTTACAGCAACTCTTGCAACAGACATACTAATTTACAAACTTCATCTCGGTTCCAGAAAATGCTTAGCTTTAGCTATTACAAGGTTTTACTATCTGACAATGACAAAAAGTTAAGTTCATTTCAATATCAAACCCTTTTTATCTTTTGTCTCCTATTATAGGCTTATTTAAATAATTTTGAAAAAAACAAGAAAGTTATTAATGAAAATCCTATTAAAGGGATTTCAATTTAGCCATCAAATCATCTATATTTCCTTCTTCTTGAACAACAGGCTCTTCAGCAGTGCCATCTGAAATGGGCACTTCAAAAGCATAACTAAGTCCTTTAGCAACTTCCTTCTTAGCCTCATCAACCACAGCACTCTCACCTACAAGAGTAATACCCCAATCTTCTTCATGAACTACTGTTTCTTCTTGGGTAGTTCAACAGCGGGTTTTTCAATTAATTTTTTAATACTTTGTTGCTTTCGACAAAAAAGAATCCTCACAGGTAGTATTTGGTTTGAGTTCCATCGTTGGGAAGAAGTCAGTAAGAGCGCTATATCCAAGGTATTTCGTAACTTGACCGAATTTCAGTAGGTATCTGAAAAAAAAACTTTCTCTCAAAATTTCTAGAAAAAAAATATAATTAATCAGTTCAAAATCCAACTTCACAGATTTCTAAATCCAACCAAACCTTTAGGAGATCTTGGGACTTTCCCTGACATTGGAGTTTTTCAGTTATTTAGAACATCAGGCTGATTGGTGCTTCAAAATACATTTTAGAGAAAATTTTGGTTTATAGCAGCAGGTGATCTGGTGCTTTATTCTGAAGATTATTTTTATCTAATTTTTTCACAGAGCTTAATGTTTTGAAAAATATTTATATTAGGGGAACGCCCTACAGATATGTAGGGTACCTCCACGGAGTAGGAGGCGCGGACCAAGGGGGGACCCAGTCCCTGGGGGCCCTTAATTGAAACTGGGGCACCCTCGCCCGGGGGCCGTAAATACAGGCGGAGGAGGAAGAAGGCCCCTCGAATGTACACTTAGCAGGGCCCACCGGCGTGTGGACACGTCCCGTCAGTTACAAACCTTCTCCCAGCAATGGGTTTAAATTGCATGGTGAAGCAGAACACCATCGTGGGAGGATCCCCTGTAGGAGGACAACTGCGAAAGGGCGGAGGATCCGGATTTACGGACAACGGCCTCTGCGGGTGGTAGGTCCGGGGGTTTCCGGCCCCACGGTCAGGGATTGGCGTCCCTGCCCCTAGCCGAGCCGAAGAAACCGGTTGGGCAGTGGCCTAGCAAGTCGCTCCCGTAGAAAAAGAATGTGCTAAAGAAACGTCAGTGAAAAGCCTCGGATCAAATCCCAATATGATGACGACCCATGCATGCCCCTCGACCAGATTTCTGAACGCGAATAAACCAGTACGAATCGGATTTTGGAACGTAAGGACCATGTCGGCCCTTTCAAAAACTGAACAAGTTCTACAAGAGTGCGAAAACTTTCGGCTAGATATCCTTGCAGTGGCCGAAGCACGATGGAAAGGCTGTGGAGAAAAGAAGCTCAAAACAGTAAACAGCAACATGACTTATACAGTTCTGTACAGCGGAAAAACGGACAGACATGCAGCCGGAGTCGCAGCTATATTGAACCCAAATGCAGCAAAGTCTCTCTGCTCGTGGAAACCGATTAACGAGAGAATCCTGTATACACGATTTGCATCTAAACATGCAAAGCTGTCGCTACTCATATGCTGTGCACCAACAAATGATGCCGATGAAACCTTGAAAGACGCTTTTTTGAAACCCTCCAGTCCGTCCTAGACTCCATCCCTCTCCATGACGTCGCTTGCTTGGCAGGCGACCTAAATGCGAAAGTTGGTCAGGACAGATCATCATACTGCCCCGAGGTGTTGGGACATCACGGGCTTGGAACTATCAACGAAAATGGTGCAAGGCTAGTCAGCTTTTGCCATGTCGAATGACCTGTTGATAGGAGGTACATTATTCGAGCACAAAGATATACATAAGTATACATGGACATCCCCAGACAAAACTGTCAAAAACCAGATTGACCACTTTCTAATCCGACAACGGTGGAGAACTAGTCTGAAAAACGTGAGGAGTTACAGAAGTGCGGACGTTGGGTCGGATCATGAACTTCTTGTAGCGACACTCAAGTTGAAACTCCGCTCCAACAGATCCCGACAACCAACAAAACTACCAAGCAATTTTGATGTGGAGAAGCTCAGAGACAAGAATGTTAGGAGACAATTTAACATCAAACTCTCGAACAGATTCGAGGCACTTGCTGATATACCACAAGATGTGGAAGAAGCTTGGACGACTATACAACAGAACTACGCAGAAACTGCTGAAGAAGTTATTGGCTTTAAAAAGTCAATAAAGGAACAGTGGATATCCCAGAAGACATGGGACTTGATCGAAGACCGCAAGAAAATAAAACAGAGCACGCTCAGTAATGATCCCTCTGCTGATGTCATGAAAGATATAGCTTATAAAGAAGCGGACAGAGAAGTGAAGAAAAGTGCTAGGTCAGACAAACGAAAGCACCTCAATGAGAAAGTAAGAATGGCAGAAGAAGCAGCCCGACGTGGTGACACGAGAGCTGTGTACCGCCTAACTAAAGAAATCGTTGGGAAGACCAACGTACAAGAAGGACCAGTAAAAGGGGAAAAAGGAAGACTGATAACCGATCCAGATGACCGAAAAAATAGATGGCGGATTACTTCGAAAACCTTCTCAATCGCCCGTCCCCTTCTGTTCCACCAGATATTCCGGACAGCCCATTTTTGGATCTTCTCATTAATGAAAACGAGCCAACGGCGGACGAGATCCTTTCAGCCTCGAAAAAGCTGAAGAATGGAAAATCTCCGGGTAGTGACCGTATATCTGGAGAAATGGTCAAGTCATCGATCCGCAGGTCCCTTTCAGTGTGGCTAGTCTTCTTTTCCCTCCTCTGGCAAAAAGAAAAAGTCCCAAAGGACTGGAGAGCAGGAACCATTATTAAACTGTTCAAAAAAGGAGACGCGACAGTCTGTGGCAATTACAGAGGCATCAACCTCCTCTCGATACCCGGAAAACTCTTCTGCATAATCATCCTGACAAGACTTCAAGCTGCCTTAGACCCGCATTTACGCGAGGAGCAACATGGTTTCCGACCAAAAAGATCTTGCGCCGATCTGATATTCACACTGCGGACCATGCTTGAAGAATCAAATGAATGGAGACAACGTCTATATTTATTGTTCGTCGATTTTGAAAAAGCGTTCGACTCAATAGACCGCCCAATACTATGGAGGATCCTGATCTTCTACGGTATTCCTGAAAAGCTGGTTCGCCTTATCATAGCATGTATGAAGACACGGAATGCTGCGTGAGAACCTCCGAAGGAAATACAAGATATTTCAAAGTAATGACAGGTGTCAAACAAGGATGCGTACTGTCTCCATTCCTCTTTATTCTCATAGTGGACTACATATTCAGGCAAATTGATGGATACGGGATCAAAATTGCAGGCAGACTAGTTTAAGATCTCGACTTTGCAGACGATGTTGGATTGATGGAGAAAGACAAAAGCAAACTTCAAGACTTTTTATGCAAGTTAGCCGAAAGAGCGGAGCAGTTTGGGTTACATATCAATGCCCCCCCAAACCAAAGCGATGTCAACCACTAACTCACCGATGAATATTCAGCTGGGGACTGAAAGCATAGAGCAAGTCACTGACTTCCGATATCTTGGCAGCACCGTCTCGTTTAGTGGCGATTCCGAAAAAGAATTGCGAACACGAATAGTCCTGGCAAGCTCGGCATTTCAACGACTTCAACCAGTCTGGAGATCAGCGAAGTACTCACTTCAGCCAAAACTTCGCCTTTTCAGAAGCAACGTCCTTTCGATCTTGACATACACGATGGAATGTTTAAAACTCACAGCTGAGCAGGAAAAACGACTCACTGCATATGAAAACAACTGTCTTCGACGTATCCTAAACATCAACTGGAAGGATAGGATAACAAACATGGAAATTCGCCACTACACAAACCAGCCTGATGTCGCTGATGCAGTCAGGCAACGAAGATGGCGCTATCTTGGCCATGTTATCCGTATGCCAAGATCGAGACTACCGAATATGATCCTCCAGTGGCAAACCAGACGGCACGCGTCGGCGAGGAAGGCCCAAAAACACGCTTCACTGGACATATGAGCGGGACAGGAGAGCCCTTCACGCATCCTTAATCCCAGAGTGGGAGGACATTTACGCCGCAGCTCATTTGCGGGATGATTGGAGGCTGTTAACGGACGCCTTGTGTGCCTCTGGAGGTACAGGAGGAGCTCAAGTCTAAGGTAAGGTTACGAAATTACTTGTACAAATTGAACACCCACAACTAATCTAAAGACAAAATACAGCATAGAAATGTTAATAATTTCAAAAACCTATTAAGAATTAATTTTCAAAAATGATTTTAAAATCCAGAAAAATAAATTATTTCTTCTACATCGAAAACGAAATATGGCAAAAACAAAAAAAAAACAAACAAACTAGTTTTATCTACAAGGAGTCTGTAAAGTCTGGACATAGTATCTGATCTGGCAAAACGCTTTTTGTATAATCAATAATAAAAATGTCTATCTGTACTTTCAAAATTGGCTTAGAGGCTAAAGCTGAAAACTGTAGGTAGTGTAGGACAAGAAAAGCTTGTGGAAAAGCATGTTACAGATTCAGAATACTTGAATCACCGGATAACGGGTGATTGCACCAAAATTGATGGCCAATGGAGATTTATTCAATCGAGTTCACGCAGATCGTTCGAAACATATTAATATTTGCATTGCAAATGGTTGATCTCATTGAAGATGTAAAAAATATAATGCAATTTCAAACAGAAGTTATTTTAAAAATATATATCTAAAACGAAGCTTAATTTTAACTACAAATAACTAATATCCAACGATACTATGTTTACCGACCTTACAGAGACCATTTACGGAGAGATAATAGAACTCATTAGCGCTACATAGGCTAAATAATGAATTTTTTTAGGCTTTTAAGAAAGGAGGGGGAGTGAAAACCTCCAGTGAGAGGTTTTGACCATATTTGTCCATAGGTGTGTACCTTTTTTTGGATCCGCTACCATTTTTGATGGGTTTCTGGTCCTTTTTTTTAAACTTGAAAAAATGGTGTTTTGTAGTTACTTTATATTATCAAGTAGCCTTGATAATTATAACCGTTTCTGATCAGATTCAAATCAGTCAGGGAGCCACATCAGAGAAATGATGATATTTGAAGTTTTGGGTGATCAACAAGCAGCAGAAGGCTTGAAAATTCCATCCGACGTAATCAACCTTTCTGAATGCGAAAATCATTTTTATATAGTCAACAAATGGGTACTACATTCCGATTTCCTCAAATTACCAATAATCAATCTGAACTGACAAGAATTCCCTTAAAATCAATAAAAAAAATTCAAAAATGCTCAATTATAGGTCAAGTCAAAGGAAATTGAATAACATTCAATGTCATTTTTCTAAAATTCTTTTATCTTCTGCTGTTCAATAGTAATCTTAATAAATAGACAAAAAAAAAAAAAAAAAAAAAAAAAAAAAAAAAAAAAAAAAAAAAAAAAAAAAGTTTATAGAAATTTGGGAATAATCTTCATTCATCTTGAAAATTTACCTACATAATGTGTATTTTTTATTAATGGACTCGGTGTCAAATTATGGTTCAACAAAATCCGGGATCTAGAAATTCTCCGACCCTTTTCCTTTTTCACCTATAATCGAAGAAGTGGAATAACCCAATTTTAGCTTGGATAACCAGAGGCATATATCCAGCACGAATGCGCATGTCCACGTAAACATTTTGACCATCTAACCAAAAAAAACATTTCACCATCTCAAAGGAACGGTTTTTCCTCGTGTTATGGTTGCAAAAGTGAAGGCAATAATCAGAGAAATTGAAGACAGTGCATTCTAAAAGATTCAGATGATACTTGACTGCTCAGATTCGAATGTGATAGGTCCTACTGTACTTGAACAGTCCCCTGAATTAGTGACATCAAGTGATGAGGAGCTTGGTAGCAGTTTGTATATTGGCATGCAAAACGATGACGAAGAAAATGAAGTGGGATTTACTTTGTGGCTTTAGTGGTAAATGTTTGAATGCTTCTTTTATGCTCCATAATTAGTGTTTCTAGTTCTGTAAATTTTAAAGTTCTGTAATTTTTATCCCCGTAGTAGCATAATATTTGTAGGCATGGATAAATAATGATTTGGAGGTAGTAGGCTTGAGATTGTCTGTGCAGGATTTCCACTCTTGTTGATAGAAGAGCATCGCCAAGTGCTGAAAATCATGTTATGGCCAAGATGGGCCACGGATTGCACAAAGCCCCCATTCATGGAGGTCCCAGAGACTTCTTGCTGTCCGGTTCTAAGCCGGCTTAATCAATTCGGTGTAGACTTGAGAAAATATGTGATCCCCGTCCTGAACTGGCATCCGGGATTATTGCTTTTCCTGAGGCGAAAATATTTCAATGATTTAAAGAACATGAAAATTGGAACTTGGAATGTTACGAAGTTAAAAAATGACTATCGTATCGACATTTTGACTGACGAATTCAGACAATTCGAACTGGATTTATTAGAAGTTTCAGAAACTCATATCCCAGGGGTAGGAAGTATGAAATTAGGTGATATACAATTTGTTTGCTCAGGCAGGAAGGATGGGGTACATAGACAGGGAGTAGGGCTCATGATGAATAAGGAAGCTGCTAAGTCTTGTTTAGGCTGGGAAGGTATTAATAATAGAAAACTAATTGCTCATTTAATGACTAAAAAGTTTTGGGTATCAGTTATAGTATTATATGCCCCTGTAGAACCGACTGACGGAGGTGACTCAGACGAATTTTACTTACAGTTACAGGAGCAAATAGACAGGGTCCCAGGTAGAAATATGATGATTTTACTGGGAGATTTTAACGCCCAGATCGGTAGAAATAGGGATAGATGGTATCCTAGCCTAGGTAAATTTGGTGTAGGAAAGAAAACAGAAATGGATACAGACTTTTGCAATTTTGTAAGTATAGCAATCTAGTTATAACCAATACGGTGTTTTGATCATAAAATGCCTCATAAGTTAACATGGTATTCACGTGATGGTAAGACAGCAAACCTTATTGATTATGTTATAGTAAAACCGAAGACTGGCAGGATCAATACAAGATACTAGGGTATATAGGAGTGCCATTATTAATGTTAAAAGTAAAGATCGCCATCTAGTAGTGTCAAAGGTTAATTTAAGGCTGAAACATTGGAAGGGTAACTACCTCCCGGGAAGTTATGATGTTGGTAGACTCCAGGATAAGAATTTGAGAGAAACTTTCAGGAAGAGTTGAATACTAAACTTGAAAGTTTAAAATTTGATAATGTGGAAGATGGTTTGAATAATTTTAGAAAAAATAATTTGTGAAGTTGCGGAAGGTGTCTTAGGGAAGAAAGCTAGAACTGCAGCTAAGGATATTAGTGAAAAGGTTTATGTTTGATAGAAAGGAGAAAGGACTTGTACAAGAATTACCTTAGTGATAGATCATGTGAAAAACAAAAGGAATGTAAAGAAACTGGAGAAAGCATTAAAATATGAACCAAGGAGGTGTGAAGTGAAGGCCATGGATAAAATTGCCGAGGATCTGGAAGATGCAGCTAGACGGCATAATAGTAGAATATTGTACTGGCATGTTAACAAATTGAGAGGGAGTAGTCAATGCAGACTTGGCCGAATTAAAGATAGGAATGGGGCCGCAATTAGCCGAGATAGAGTTGAAGGAAGAGAAATAGAGGAAAATGAAAAACTTTGTGATACTTTGGATGTGAAGGATGATATGTTTTGTGAGGAGGAATTAGCGACTGTACTAAAAGGACTAAAAAATAATAAGGCTCAAGGTGCTGATAGGGTGGTAAATGAGTTTCTCAAATATGGTGGCTCTGAGGTTAGAAATAAGTTACTGAAGATTATGAATATGATTTTGAAAAGGGGGAAGTACCTAACGATTTTAGGAAACCTTAATTAAGTCACTATAAGAAAGGTGATAAAAGTGAGTGTGGTAATTATCGACAAATTAGTCTGGTCTCTGTAGGTAGTAAATTACTTAGTAATATGATGCTTTTTAGACTGAGAGATGCCGTAGACAAAGTTTTAAGAGAAGAACAATGCGGTTTTAGAAAAGGTAGAAGAAGTGTCGACCAAATTTTCACTCGTAGGTTAATAATTGAAAAGTGCCTGAGTTTTCAAAAACACCTTTGGTCCTCAATTTTATAAATAATGAGCAAGCATTCAATTCTGTTGATAGAAGAGCTTTAGTAAAGGTTTTATCCTTGTATGGTACACCAGACAAATACGTTGAAGTGATTAGTGCTAGGTACGAGAATAACACTGCTGCGGTTAAGGTAGGAAATGAGGTTAGCAGCTGGTTTTGTCTTAAACAGGAGTTAAGAAGGGTTGTGTTCTATCCCCCTTTATATGGATTATTTTGATGGATTTGTCTTAAGGAGCACAGGAAAGGCAATGGGAGACCACGAAATAAAATGGGGAGGAAAAAGTCTCCAGGACTTATCTCAAGGTCTCAAAAAAAATTCTATGATAATTTCATAGAATTTCTATATTATTCCCAGAAATGAGGACCCCACAGCCTCAAGTAATTCCCTGTATGCTGGCTTGCCCCATCCCCGTATGCTTGCTTACCCGATTTCCATTGTCAAGCCTTCTGCTGCTCACTGTTCACCTACTAGTCACATTTTCGGAGAGTGGCTCCCTGATTAAATGGGGATTCTTTTGCATTAGACATTTACTGTCTAAAAGGATTTGTTTATTTTCAGTTACTACGGGTCGTGGATCACTCTTTACTAGGTTGCAGCTATTGCAGTAACCATAAATTTCAAAATAATTTATGATCAGTTTGTTTGTGTCAGCTTGTTTTGTACATCCCAAACCTTACTGAACATTCAAACATACATGCAAACTTCGGCGTTCGTAAATTTCTAAAGATACCGACGTAGAACCTTATGAGAACATATTAACTTTTCTAAGAAATCAAAGCAAAGCTAAACCTTTTCTCAATCTATCAACCTTTTCTGCACATCCCAATCTGAACCTTTTTTGCACATATTTTACTCTTTTGTGTCTACCAATCTTTGAATTTTGTTACGAAATTTTAATCTTATCAATCTCTTCTTTCCGAAGTCCATGCAAATTTTCTGGAAAAGATATGATAGAATGCATTGCATTTTCGTAGCTTCACCAAATCACCCCAATATAAACAAGAAAAGTCAAATCGGTTTCTAACCTTAAATAAGGTATTCACTTATTGGATTTACAAGTTTTCATTGATTTGACCTATTGTATTTTTAATCTTTTCCACCAAAGTTGAACAATGACCAATAAAATAGGATTTCAAACTTTGCTACACATGTGAACCATTTATTGTTGAATCTACGTGTAAAGTTGCTTAAACCCACGCGGCATAAATTACGTGGGTATTATTGTTGTCCATTACTCTTGGTACTTACGAGACAGACTGCACTGGATCTTTACTTATGTGATCGCTCTTTACTAGGATGCTGTTTTTACTGCGACCACGATCTTTCAGATTATTTACTTTTAGTTTACTTGTCTCAGCTTTTTTGTACATGTCATCTTACATATAAACTTTTTCTGTACAAGTAATCTTCTGATGATATCAACGTCCATTTTAACCTTTCCTGAACACGTCAACTTTTTTTCCACTTTTCAGCTTTTCTGAAGATGTCAAAGTACGTGTCAACCTTTACCGAATCTCAGATTTCTGCACATGTCAACCTTGTCTGAACATGCAAAAATACATGTAAACCTTTCTTATACAAGTTAACCTTTGTATACATGTCAACATTGTTTTTGGTAAATCTACAAGTCAAGTTGCATAAATCCATGCAGCATAAAACTAATTGGTTATATTCGGTCATGGGTTGCCCACTTTTGATGATATTTACGAGATAGACTGTACTTGAGACGTACAGTCTGGACACGTACTGTACTTGACACGTACTTTGACATCTTCAGAAAAGCTGAAAGTGGAGAAAAAGTTGACTTGTTCAGGAAAGGTTGAAATTGACGTAGACATCATCTTTAGCTAATTATGATTCAAATCAGTAAATCTAATACATACTTCAGTGAATTTTGAACAAGAAATCCAGCTACGATGCCCATTGTAGTAGGAAGACTTGCTGCACAAACGCCATCTTTCTTCAATGTTTTCTCATCAATATTTGAAGCGACTACAAGAGGTGGCGCACACTGAAAAACGAAAAAATCAAGTAGTTACACCTCGAACATGGTACAATGTAGCTATATAGCCAAATGAAATATAGCCTACTTCTAGTAACCAAATATTATTCCAGTCAAAATGGGGCGAAAAGTCAATACAAAGATGGAAAAATCCAATCGCTTATTAGAAAAGGAAAACCACGGGATAAGTACAGGAAATTAAAAGAGACAAAATCAGAGAAAAAATGTTTCCAAGTTCAAACATTAGCTATAATATAACTTGGAAGAGGTTTTTTCAGAAGTTATGCAAAATTTAAATTAAGTAGACAAACAAGTCTGAATAGTCAAAGTAAGGGGCGAAGCACAATTTTAGAACAATAAGAGATTTTCAAAAAACTAAAAAAACTATCAATTTCAGAAACAAAATGTACAAACATTTAAATGGACAAAAATCAAAATTTTCCTGACTGGACTTCCAGTTAAACTTCGTTCTTTCAATTATCCAGTATATCAAGTAAAAATACTTTTTATCCACTCCCCCTAGACTTATCTTCAGTTTCTTCATAAATAATAACCGTAATGTTCTCAATTTTTTTTGTTAAAACTTCATTCCTCCTGAGCTTCGGTGAAATCTTCCCACCTGGCGTCGCAGTGACGAATGTGCAGATCGGACATCATGTTTATACATACTCATAAAATGTATTTCTCAGTTCTACTCCCCGTCGACTCCTAGGTGGTTGCCATTGTTGCAATTAGTATGGAAACAAGAACATAAAAGGAAACAAGAAATTTCAATTTCCAATCAAATGAGCCACTTCTGAAGTTTATATGACCTTTCCTTGCATAAAAACCTTACACATCCCCGGGCATAACTTGAAGCACTTGCCTCTGGGCTCTGGGGGTTTGTGCCAACCTCGGAGTTTTTATCTGATGTTTGAACTACTTTTAACAAAATGACTGTCTCAAAATTTTTATCGGATCAGTTTGGGGTAAAAGACCGTGGGGGGGCTAATTGCCCTTCGATCTCTTTTGACTCTACAAAAGTGAACTAAAACTCTCCATTTTAGTTCAAATGAGCCCTCTCTGAAGTTTATATGAGCCTCCCTTCTATAAGAACCACATATGCCCCCAGGGCATAACTTACAACGCATATCCCCGGGCCCTGGTGGTTTGTGTCGACCCAGGAGTATTAATATCTAATGTTTGCTCTATTTTAGACAAAATGGCCATCTCAAAATTTTTATCGGATGAGTTTGAGGGGAAAAACGTGGAGGGGAGGGACTAGTTGCCCTCTGATCTCTTTTGACTCTGAAAAAGTGAACTAGAACTTTTAACTTCTAAACAAATGAGCCATCTTTGAAGTTTATATGCGCATCCCTTCTATAAGTACAACATTTTCCCTATGCCATAACTTAAAACGCCTACCCCGGGCCCTGGGAGGTTGTGTCGATACTGAATTTTTTGATATCTGAACCTTTAACAATTTTTGACAAAATGGCTATATCAAAATTTTGATCTGATGCATTTGGGGGAAAAGGGCATGGGGGGAAGGCTAACTGCCCTCCGATTACTTTCGACTCTTAAAAAGTGATCTAGAACTTTCAATTTCAAATCAAATAAGTACTCTCTGAAGTTTATACGAGCATCCCTTCCATAAGAACCATATATGACTCCAGTGCATAACTTACAACACCTTCCCAGGGACCTGAGGGTTTGTGTCGACACCGGAGTTTTTTTTTTCAGATGTTTGAACTATTTTAAAAAAAAATGGTTATCTCAAAATTTTTATCGGGGGTTTGGAGAAAAAAGGCCTGGAGGGGGAGGGACCAGTTGCCCTCCGATCTCTTTTGACTCTGAAAAAGGGAACTAGAATTTATAATTTTCAATCAAATGAGCCCTCTTTGAAGTTTATGCGCGCATCCCTTCTATAAGAACGATATTTTTCCCCATGACATAACTCTAAACACCTACCCCCAGGCCCTGGGGAGTTGTGTCGACACCTAAGTTTTCGATATCTGAAGTTTGAATAATTTTTTGACGAAATGGCTATATCAAAATTTTGATTTGATGCATTTGGGGGGAAAGGGGCGTGGGGGGAAAAGCCTAATTGCCCTCCGATCACTTTGACTCTTAAAAAGTGATCTAGAACTTTCAATTTTCAATCAAACGAGCTTTCTCTAAGTTTATACGAGCATCCCTTCCATAAGAACCATATATACCTCCAGGGCATAACTTAGAACATCTACCCTCGGGCCCTGGGAGTTTGTGTCGACACCAGAGTTTTTGTTATCATATATTTGAACTATTTTTAAAAAATCGTTATCTCAAAATTTTTATCGGATCGGTTTGGGGAAAAAGGGTTTGGGGACGGGGAGGGCGCAAGTGGCCGTTGGATCTCTTGTTTAAAAAAAAAAAAAGTGAACTAGAACTTTCAATTTCCAATCAAATGAGCTCTCTCTGAAGTTTATACGAGTATCCATTCCATAAGAGACATACATTCCCCCAGGGCATAACTTACAACGACTCCCCCGGTTCCTGTGGGTTTGTGTCAACATCAGTGTTTTTGCTATCTCACCTTTTAAATATTTTTGACTTATAATAACATTCTCAAAATTTTTACCTGATGCATTTGGGAAAAAAGGGGGTGTAGAGGTGCGGGGGGCTAGTTGCGCTCCGATGTCTTTTGACTCTTAAAAAGTGAACGTGAACTTTCACACAAATTATCCCTTTCTAAAGTATAAACGAGCATATCGTCCATAAGAAGCACATATGCCCCAAAGGCATAGCTTACAATACCTGCCCCCGTGCCCTGGGGGGCTGGCAGCCACAGCCCTGGGGGGCTATGGCTGAGGTTTTGTTTTCTAATCTTTTAACTATTTTTAACAAAAATAGCTATTTTAAAATTTTTATTTGATGTATTTGGGGGAAAGGGCGTGGAAGGGGGGGGGGGCTAGTTGCCGTCTGGATCTCTTTTGACTCTTAAAAAGTGAACTAGAAATTTCACATTCCAATCAAATGAGCCCTCTCTGACGTTTATGCAAACATCCCTTCCATAAGAAGCATATACACCCCCGGGCATAACTTACAACGCCTGCCCCTAGGCTGTGGGGGGTTGTGTCGACACATGAAATTTTGTTATCTGACCCTTGAACTACATTTAACAAAACGGTTATCTCAAAAGTTTTATCTGATACATTTGGGGAAAAGGAGGGTGGGGGGAGGCTTGCCGCCGTCTGATCACATTTGAATCTCAAAAAGTGTTTTACAACTTTCAATTTCCAATCAAATTAGCCTTCTATGAATTTTATACGAGTATCCCTTTCACAACAACCATATATGCCCCAGGGCATAACTTACAACGCCTGCCCCCGAGCCCTGGGGGCTGTGTCGACACCGGAGCTTTGTTATCTAAACTTTAAACTATTTTTTAACAAAATTTCTATCTCAAAATTCTTGATACATTTGGGGAAAAAAGGGGGGGGGGGGCTATCTGCGATTTGATCACTTTTGACTTATTAAAAGTGAACTAGAACTTTCAATTTCCAATTAAATGAGCCCTCTTTGAAATTTTACACGAGTATTTCTTCCATAGAACCTTATATGTCCCCAGGGCGTAACTTACAACGTCTGCCCCGGGCCCTGGGGGTTGTGTCGACATCGGAGTTTTGTTATCTGACCTTTGAATTATTTTTAACAAAATGGTTATCTCAAAATTTTTATCTGATACAATTGGGTGAAAAGGGCGTGAGGGGGGGGGGGGGGGGGTTAATTGCCCTCCGATCTCTTTTGACCCTAAAAAAGTGAATTACAACTTTTAATTTCCAATCAAATAAGCTCTCTCTAAAGTTTTTACAAGGATCCCTTCAATTAAAACCATATTTGCCCCTAGGGCATAACTTACGTTTGGGGAAAAGGTGGGCGTTAGAGGAGGGTTGGTTGCCCTCAAATCACTTTCGACTATTAAAAAAGGGCACTAGCCCTTTGAATTTACAATCGAATGAGCCCCTTTTCAAAAATCTACGACAAAGATTCCAATAAAAACCTTATATGCTCCCAGGGCACAACTTATACCCCTTGCCCTGAAGACTGTGGAGGGAGTGTCCTGCTCAAAGGTATAATTTCAAGAATTTGCAACAGCGTGGAACAAAACGGCTATCTCAAAATTTGGATTGGATGAGTATGGGGAAATGGTGGGCGTGGAAGGGGTGTTAGTTGCCTTCCAATCACTTTCGACTATTAAAAAGGGCATAAGCCACTCCAATTTCCAATCGAATGAGCCCTTTTCGAAGTTTCTACGACAACTCCTTCGATACGAAGTGCCCAGGTCTAAAGGAAAAAAATAATACATTGTGCCAACACCAATCTTTACTTAGGCAGCGCTATTACGCTGCCTATGATTGCTTCAAAATTATGCTGTTTCTAGGGCAGTATTACATCTGTCTAAGCGTTGCCATGTTGTACCTTAAAAGAAAACAGGCAAAAATAATTTGTTTTGTTTGACAACATTTTCTGTCCGTAAGCTGTTTGATGGCTTCTGTTTAAAAACTTTTTCTTTTGGATTTCCCCAAGGATATATTCAATATATGGTCAGCCGGGTATTAAAAGGAGGTATCTCCATAACTATAAATCTTCAGAAGAGCAGAAAAAAAGCTCACGACTTTTTTATTTCTCGTCTGATAACCGTAGAACAAAAAGGGATTAATATGTATTGACCTGACATATCGATCCGTTTTTGTTTTACGGTTATCAGAGGGGAAATAAAAAGTTGTGTTTTTTTTTTCTGTTCTTCCGAAAATTTACAATTATGGAGATACCTCCTTTTGATACCCGACTGACGATATGTTAAATGATAGGGCGAGGATTAATAAAAATATTATAAACGCAGTTTTTACTGCCAAATCCCATGTTTCACCTAATAAGTAGATAGTAATTTTGAGGAAGCACATAGTGTTTGTGACAAGTCAATCGTCACGGTACAGTTCGTGGTAACGAACTGTAGAGCAATTTTTATGACGATTGACGTGTCACAAGCACATTGTGCTTTCTCAAAATTACTCTCTAGTAGTCCATCGATATCTACATATCTACTATCATCAACAGGTTATTGCCAAACATTACGCCTCTACCCAAAAAACTGCTCTGCACGTCAGCCTAAGTTTAATCACAATATTATGCAATATTATGTGCGCAATATTATGCAATATTAAGTGCGCAATATTATACACGCAAGATTAACCACAATATTATGCAACACAATCACAATATTAATCACAATATTATGCAATATTATGTGCGCAATATTATGCAATATTAAGTGCGCAATATTATACACGCAAGATTATGTGCGCAATATTATACACGCAATATTATGTGCGTGTAAGATTTAACTAAACTTTATTTAATATGTCGTAACTAGCAAAAATCAGCTTCACTTGTATCGTAGCCAGTTTTTATTTGAGTTATTTTCCTAATCTTTACCCAATAGTCAAGCTTGTTTTTTCATATTGAGCAACAGATATATTCGAACATTTCAACCATTAAGTTCAAAATCATACCCAATAGTAAAACCCAATAATACCCAATTTTTCGATCATTTTAAATATCCAATTATTCGAAAAAAAAATTGTTTATATATTCGAATGTTTCAACCATTAAGTTCAAAATCATATCCAATAGTAAAGCAATAATACCCAATTATTCGAATATTTTAAATACCCAATAATTCGAACGAAAATTATTTTTGTATTGGAATGTTTCAACCATTAAATTCAAAATGATACCCAATAGTAAAGCAGTAACACCCAATAATTCGAACATTTTAAATATCCAATTATTCGAAAAAAAAATGTTTAATGTTTCAACCGTTAAGTTCAAAATCATACCCAGTAATTAAACCCAATAGTAAAGCAATAATACCCAATTATTCGAACATTTTAAATACCCAATTATTCGAACGAAAATTATTTTTGTATTCGAATGTTTCAACCATTAAGTTCAAAATAATACCCAATAGTAAACAATAATACCCAATTATTCGAATGTTTCAAATACCCAATTATTCGAACGAAAATTATCTTGTATTCGACGTCTCAAACCATTAAGTTCAAAATCATACCCAATAGTAAAAACCCAAAAGTAAAAAGTAATACCCAATTATTGGAAGGTATTTATATCTGATCGTTTCAACCCATTAGGCTCAAAAGTAAAGCAGTAAAAATAATTGGAAGGTATTTATATCTGTTATCGTTCTATCAACCATTAGGCCTCAAAATAATTAACAGAAACACCTCTAGTTATTTTCTATCATCTTGATTGCCTCTGAATTAGCTCAAAAACTCACAATTAGCTTCATTATCTGGTTTTGGTGTCTTTGAGGATCTTTATATTTTTAACAATTTTTCAGATTTTTGTCTTTTGCCTTTCTGTCTTTACCATTTTTACTTTATTATTCACGTTTTAGCCCTATTTTATAATTTCGTGCATTTCTAGAGTTTAATTGTTCTTCTTTAATATTTATTCTTTTCAAAATTATTGGTAAAAAATTACGATGAATTACGTGAAGTAGTGTTAGTTATTTTCATTATAATACTGTTAATTTACATTATTTTTTATCTTTAATATAATAATTTATAAATTAAGGACTTACAGCAAAACAGGCAGTCTCTCCAGGGCATATAAATTGAATATGGCCTGACACAGCATTCTCAGAAACTCCAGATTCAAACCAAGTCTGTCCCAATTCATTACAAGCAGTGTTGATTGCCATTCGCGCTTCAAAGTTTATCTACACAGCTTAGCACTAAGTCAACTGATCCTGATGTTAAGCTCCCTATCCTGCAATGATGTAACTGTACATTTACGATGTCAAATAATATGGCTATTTCTCTAAATAAAATAGGTAAAACTAAAAAAAGTAGGTATAAAACTATGTAAAAAAAAATGTAAAAAAAAAAGTGAAACATAAGTAAAACTAAAAAAAATGGATATTGATCCATTGATATTAATGCATAGATATTTATGCATGTGATTAAATGTAAAATATACCTTCCTTACAATTAAAAGTTCAAATTAAAAATAAAACCAGCATAAGTGACTTTGGTTCCAATAAATGCCATTTCTCAAAAATTGGTCGAATTATAAAAAACTAGCGGTCTACTGAAAACTCAACAAAACTCAGCAGATAAGCCCTTAAATGCCATATAGAAAATAAAACATTTACAAGATCCTCAACAATCTTTCACCAGCCAAGAAACCACTAAATTTAGGTTTACGATTTTAATCATTTCCAAGGCTCAAATAGAATCAGTCTTGAGCATAGCAATAGTTTTTCAGAATTTAAAAAAATTTGAGAAATAATTTTAATTTAGTTTATTCGAACCGATAATACAAATATTTTTGCATAAACTACAGAATAATATATTTTCATTTAGCTGTTGGAAAGTGAAGTCCAAAGAAAATATAATGCATTAGCCTATTATCTTTGTGCTATAAATTCTAGAAGGCCTTGCTATTCATGGGCAGAAACGATCATTTTGACAGTAACGTTTTATTTTACGTCATTTATAACGGTCATTTGAAATGTTTTATTCTTATGGAAAAAAAGAAGAAAAAAATGGAAAGAAAAAGTGAAGAGATTTTTATGCTGTTTTCTATCCTATAATTATGTTACTGTACATTTCCACTTATGATGTAAGTAAGTAAGTATTCGGATTAACTATGCTTCTTGACCGCAAAAGTCCCTGCGCCAGCCCTCATTGTTTTGCTTCAGCAATGTTCGATCCCTATTACCGATCTCAAACCCACTGCGCCACTACAGGACATCCAATCATGATTTCAAACAATATTGCTGTTTCTCAAAACGGAACTGGTTGAACTTAAATACAAATGATTTTTTTACCTAAATACAAAAAAAAAACAAACGATATGATAAGAAAAAAGATGGAGCAGAGATTTCGAGACTCAAAGCGGTTAAGCTAGTGTATTCAATTAGGGTGCTTTAAGAGATTATACAGGCTGAATAGAAAGACTCATTCATAGTTTTTTAAATGGCGATTTAAGGTCACTAAAGAGTTACAGACTCTCAATAATTAAATTTTGGTTGAGAGTTTAAATTGATTACACTAAAAGTTTAGAATACATCTAAGGATATCAAACTGAAAACTTTCCCACTCCCCACACAGCTTTTGTCAATTCATAACTAAAAATAACGATCGTCTATACTTTTTCTTTTGATTTATTCCAAATTATGAACTTTTTCCGATATTCCCACATTTTCCAAGCGCTTCTACAATGAACCCAAATACAAAATATCGAATTGACAAATTTTTTTCGTTCAAAAATTCCAGCACCTACAATCTCCTAGTTTCCAAAACCCACTACATCTCTTTCAGCTGCTTGGTGCCACACATTTTTAGCTGGTGATTCTTTACCTACTTTTCGTTTTAATTTCTTTTTTAGGACCTTTGCCAATAATTCAAATTGAGATATTTATAACATTTTTTAACTCTTGTAATTGGTTGCACTAAAGTTTTTACAGTATACCAATTAATATCAGACGGAAAGCTTTCCCACCCCTCACCCAACTTTGGTCTGTTAATAACTAAAGACCAAGATTGTCTATAGTTTTTCTTTTGATTGATCCAAATTGTGAAGTTTTTACGATATCCCCACATTTTCCCAATGCTTTCTACAATGAACCCAAAATAACAAACTAGGCAATTGAAAACTTTTTCGTCCAAAAATTGCAGGCACCCACAATCTCTTTTTTTCAGCTATTTGGTGCCAAATATTTTCAGCTGGTGAGTTTTTACCTAGTTTTTTCGTTCTTTTATTTTTTTTTATTTTTTGTCAACTGCTATCAAAAACAGTAAAACTGCATATAAAAAAAACAAAAATGAATTGCTGATGTTCCTCGTTTGTAAGATACACACGGCTTACAAGTTTTTACTTAACCAATTTAAAACCGTCTTATTTCATTTCAACCATTCTTTGTGCTTTTAGCTTTTACGTTTCTTCTTCCAGCAAGGTCCGTGGGTAAAAATTGGGTACTTGACAGTTATTGGAAGCACACCGAAAAAGTGAAGTTTGGTTTAATAATGAAAAATAACAAAACATGATGATACAATTTAACGCTTTCTAAACACTTTGTTTCTAAACACTTTAGAAACAAAATTAAGGAAACCCATCCTAACCTAACGCAACCCCCACCCCTCACATGATATAGCCAAAGTAATACAAGTCCAATGTATTGCATCATGCATTACTTATTTTTGTAGCTATGAAACCGGTGTTCTGAGATGTAACCTAAGCCTAATTCTTGAATGTGTTTCCAATGACCTACCAAAAACTGTAATATAAAAGCGGTCAGTTATAACATATTATTTTGCTTCAATTATAGATAGATAGATAGATATTTATTGCAATAAAAGCCACTTTGGGCCATGGCAAAAAAGGAAAATCTCACAAAATAATAGCACATGATTATAACACTCATAGCAAAGTATGGTAGCCTACATAACAATAACAACGCAAAATTACAAAAACATAATAAAGCACACAATACCATTAAACTAACATAAATAGATAGATGTATGTTACATCTATCAAGGGCCATGACTACAAAAATAACAAACAAGAAAACAACTTACACACATACAACAATAATTTCCACACTCACCCCACCCCCTTTACAAAAATCTATCTCTATGTGACATACCCAATTTTATATACTTTGCTATCATTCTTATTGTCCCATATTTTTTTGATCCCATTAGTGAAACCAACCACTCACTTGTCCCCACATTAACAAAAAATAATTCTTTCCTTAAATCCTGTAATTCGGGACAAAGGGCCATGAAGTGAAGCAGATCCTCACCATTTTCTCCGCACATAGGGCATGAGTAAGGACCATCCTTTACCCTTACCTTCCCTAAATATTTCCTCCTTTCTCCAAGTGCTAGAAAATTACCCCTCCCTGATATATACCACTTAATTTCTTCACTATTTAAACCCGCTTTAAAATAATTATCATATCCCCAGACCTCCTTCCATTGCCGGTAAACGCCGAGCGACACCGAGGCCGCGACTTCACACTGCCATTTCTGAATCTCCTGATCTTCAAGCACTCCCTTTACTAGTTTTGCTACATTTCCTACTTCCAGCCCTATCCCCTTCCCTTCATTCCAAACACCTGATAACCCACAACTATTTAAGATTGATTTCACCTGGGAAGCCCATGAACATTTCCTTCTATCCTGCAACACCTCCAGATAAGCTGCATTTACTAACCTATTATTCTGTAAACCAATCACCTTTTCCCCGTATCCTATCATTCTAACCAATCTTTTTACCCTCAATGAAAACAATCCTAGATCACCCTTTAACACCAGATTATTAAATATATAACAATCATTTTATATGACCATTTCATGCATGAGAAGCATAAATCAATTTGGGTAAATTTACTAGTTTCTTAGTTTCTTCCTACCCTTTGGTATACAGCCCAACCCAAATAAAAATTTGCTTTACTGGTTCAAAACATAGATTCTAAATTAATCAATATTTAGTCAAGAAACTAAATAGATTTCATACATAATGATGAACATTATTTCCAAGATACTATATTTCAAATACAATCGTGATTGATGATTATCATAGGCAGCACAATCGCGCTGCCTAAGTAAAGAACAATGTTGGCACAATGATTATTTTTTTCCATACCAGGAAACTTCGTGTCGAACTTCGAAAAGGGTTCATTCGATTGGAAATTGGAGTGGCTAGTGCCCTTTTTAATAGTCGAAAGTGATTGGAGGATAACTAACACATCTAATAAAAGTAGTTAATAAGTCCGGAAATTATGTTTTTGAGGATGACACTCCCCCCACAGCCCTCAGGGCGCGGGTTGTAAGTTATACCCTGGGGAAAATAAGGTTTTTTTTTTCATAGAAAGCGTTGTCGTAGAAACTTCAAAAAGGGCTAATTCGATTGGAAATTAAAAGGGCTAGTGCCCTTTTTAATAGTCAAAAGTGATTGGAGGGCAAGTAACCCACCATTTCCCCAAACACATCCAATCAAAATTTCGAGAAAGCCATTTTGTTCAACGTAGTTGAATGGTCCAGAAATTATGTCTTTGAGGATGACACTCCCCCCCCCCCCCTCAGGGCAAGGGTTGTAAGTTTTGTGCCCAGGGTGCATATAAGGTTTATAAGAAAGCGCTGTCGTAGAAATTTCAAAAAGGGCTCATTCAGTTGGAAATTGAAAGGCCTAGTGCCGTTTTAATAGTCGATAGTGATTGGAGGGCAACTAACCCCCCTCTCACGCCCATCCTTTCCCCAAACACTTCGAATCAAAATTTTGAGATAGCCATTTTGTTCAACGTAGTTGTAAGTTCTGGAAATTAGGTCTTTGAGGATGACAACCCCCTTACAGCCCTCAGGATAAGGGTTTTAAGTTATGTCATTGGGGCATAAAAGGTTTTTTATAGAAAGCGTTGTAGCAGAACTTCAAAAAGAGCTAATTAAATTGGGAATTGAGATGGCAAGTACCGTTATTAATAGCCAAAAGCGATCGGCTTTTCAGTAAAGTGCCAATTATGTTCTGGCCTTGGGAAGGCATAGGGGTTTTCGCGCCCAACTCATATTAATTTCTGCTCGTTTTAAGTTTGACTCGGTTATTTATTGTAATTTTGTTCGTTTTGGATTTCATTTATTTATCGATGCTGAGTTGTGGTAGTTTCACGCTTGGTAGATTATTTGATTTTATTTTTGCTCATTTTTGGTTTAATGGAGTTCTTTACTTTTCTTTGAAAACTTAGTCTAAACGTCCTTAACTGTTCATGTACGGTTTTCAGCTTACAATTTTATATGGCATACTTTTTATTTCAATATGACTTTATTATGGAAAGGTTGCAGGCTCGTCTTTAAGAATTCTCAAAAAGTTCTTCTAGTATTTAGAATGGAATTACAATTCTTGTTCTATTGAGTCTTAATATTGCAACTTAAAAATATTGTTGTTCGAGCACTGAAGTTTAAAAACTCTTCCCTTAAGATTCTTGAAAAAAAAATCCTTCTTGTAATCAGAAATATGAGAGAGTTAGAAATATGGATTCTCTCTCCATCAAGAGAGAGTTAGTCTATATGTAAATATATATATATATATATATATATATATATATAGATATATATATATATATATATATATATATATATATATATATATATATATATATATATATATATATATATATATATATATATATATATATATTATAAATATAGATAATCAATATATAACATCAAAAGAGAGTTAGTATTTCATCTATCGACATATATTCTATTGTGAAAATGGGAAACCTACTCACTCAGGTTGCATTATGCAGAAATACTCTATTAACTATCCATAATATAAATTTACACATTTATTTTTTAAATTGGACATTTGCTGAGAGTTATAGCACATACAAATTATCATAGGCATCGCAATAGCGCTGCCTAAGTAAAGATCGATGTGGGCTAAATGCATTATTTATTTATTTTTTGTTTTTTTTTTTTAGACCAGGGCATCTCGTACCGAAGGAGTTGTCGTAGAAACTTCAAAAAGGGCTCATTAGATTGGAACTTGAAAGAGCTAGTGCTCTTTTTAAAAGTCAAAAATGATTGGAGGGCAACTAACCCCCGTTCCATGACCATAATTTCGCAAACACAATCAATCAAAATTTTGGAGATAGCCATTTTGTTTAACTTAGTTTAAAGATTCGAAAATTATGTGTTTGAGGATGACAGCCCCCCTATAGCCCTCAGGGCAAGGGTTATATCGTATAAACGTATAAATCGTATAAACATCGGAGGGGGCTCATTGGATTGCTAATCAGAAGTTTTAGTGCCTTTTTGAGATACAGTGTGATCGAAGGGTGGATACCCCCCCCCCCTCACCTTGTATTTCCCCGAAATGTATCTGATAAAAATTTTGAGATGACCATTTTCTGTCGTAGAAACTTCAAAAAGGACTCATTCGATTGGAATCGAAAGGTCTAGTGCTCTTTTCAATAGTTAATAGTGATTCAAAGGCATCTAACCACTCTCCCACGACCACCATTTCGCCAAACACATCCAATCACAATTTTGAGATAGCCATTTTGTTCAACGTAGTTGAAAGGCTCGGAAATTATGTATTTGGGGATGATAACTCCCATACATCCCTCAGAGCAAGGGTTGTTAGTTATGCCCTGGGGGCATACAAGGCTTATATAGAAAGGGTGATCGTATAAACTTCGGAAGGCGCTCATTGGGGTTGTAATCAGAAGTTTTAGTTTTTTTTAGATTCAGAGTGATGGGAGGGTGGATGCCCCCCCCCCCCCACCTCGTATTTTCCCGAAATGCAGCTGATAAAAAATTTTTAGATGGCCATTTGTTGTCAATTGAACCCCATGCCTTCTCAAGACCAGAACACAATTTGCGCTTTACTGAAAACAAAATACATTTAAAATGTTTTCACTTTTCTTACTTTCATAAAAAAAATTATCGAAACTTTTAACGAATGAACATCAGTACATGTGAATCAACTGACAATCTATGGTCATTTGTTTTTGTTGTTTTGTTTGTTATGTTTTTTCAGTAAAGAACAAATTGAGTCTGAGTCTTGAGAAGGTATGGGGGGTTATCAGCCCTATTCATATTAATTTTTTGTTCGTTTTGAGTTTGACTAGTTTGTTTATTGTAATTTCTATTCGTTTTGAGTTTCATTTATTTATTGATAGTGATTTTAAGCTTGGAATATTATTTAAATTTACTTTTGCTCATTCTTGGCTTAATGGGGCTCTTTACTTTTCTTTAAAAAACTTTTTATGGGGAAAAAGTTTTTTATATTAATTTATATTAAAATGATTGATATTTTATGATTTGTAAAGATAGAAAGATAGGCAGAAATGGTATTTCAAAAACCCTGGGGCCATATAATGATGATACTAAGATGATTTCAATAAATTAACAAATGATTACTAATGGATATATAAACTCAACATTAATCATTAAAAAATAAAAGACAAAGAAATTACATACAGAACCATACCTAATTCTCTCCAAAAATGTATTAAAATTATCAAGGGTGGTAATATTGAAGTTATGAGTTTCTATAACGACATCTGGATTAATTTCCTGCAAGGTGGCAGCTGCTGCATCTACTTTTGAAAGTCCACACTGATGCGGTTGAAAAAACAATCGATTCATATTTGCCAATTCCACTTTGTCATAATCAAACAATATGAGCTAAAAAATAATTTATTAGATGACGCTTCCTTTCAAATTTTTATTAAGATGAAATGAAAATGACAGCAAAATGTTGAATATTTTTCTTGTCTGTTTTTATTAGCTTTTTAATATACCTTTCAATCACAGGACTTAGTTAAGTGATCGGACACCCATTCTCAAATGAAACATACAAATAAAATTTCAAAATAGGGATAAGTCCTTTTACTAGACAGGGAAAATAGATACAAAAAGCTCTGGATATTTTGATCTCATACAATAGTGATCGTCATCAGCAGATAAACTCTTCGTCATAGAAAGGCAGTGTGGTCTTCCAACAAATACCTACAAATGAAATATCTTTCAGGTGGCCAAGCTCTGAATCGAGGAAGACTGATGAACATAAACGTGACGTTTTATCAATTTACAGAAGCAACTGCCTCTTTTTTCACACACGGTGAATAATTAGAAGGATAATTCAAGTACTTCTCACCATGTGTAGATTTTCAATAAAATACAAGCTCGAAACATGTGTCATTAAAGTGTACCGCGACATTCAGAAATGAACTACGACTAATTTGCTTAGCTCTTCTTAAAGGGGGGATCAGTACAGTAATTTAGATTATGGGGGTCATGTGATTCAACATGTACTATCCTGCTGGCCCTTTTTTAAGACAAATTTTTTGAAGACAAAGCAAAGAAGGCGGTCATGAAAGACGATCTTCTTTACTAAATCTACGTTTCATATCAATAGAGCGAAGCAAGCAAAAGAAAGGTTCAAGAGATTCTTCTTCATACTGCCAATAGTGAAAAAATCCTATTTGAAAAGATCTCAAAATTTCAATAAAACTAGCAAAAAAATAACCGTAATTGAAGGTTTTCAGTAATAAGATCAGCTTCTTCTATTAGTGAAAGGGAGGTACTCATTAGAAACCCACGTTTTTTTTCTCTAAAAAGTACCTTTATATTAAAAATAAAAAGAAGTTTTGCTACAGAGGGTTGTTAGTGAAAGAAGCATCTGATTTGACAGTGCGGAATTTCAGAGACAAATAAGTTAGCGGTAAGCTTCCGCCCCAGGTTAAGTTCGGCCTTTTGGGGATCACAATTGGTATACATTGTTTTCATTTCATAATTATCAATTCTCGTTGAGACAATTTAGAGCTTTGAAAGCAACATTCGGCTATTAGACCGTGGTCAACTTTGTTAATTAGGGGTCAGAACTTTTCCTAGTTGATATACCAATTAGTGGCTCCTGATATGCATTCTATTCTAAGACAAATAACTTGTCTACATCTTCTTGCTTCTAATATGTTCCAGAGTAAGGAAAATTTATCTCGATAAGCTTACACAACGATTACAAATTAAGTTACAACGATGTAGTTACAATTATTATAGCAAAGATTAACCGCATCTAAATCTCAAAAGAAAAGGATAGATACATGGCACTAATTAGACTCCATAATATGATATTTTAAGTTTTGACCCATGACGTTGCCAACGATTCAAAATAATAAGGTTAACTTGGCTCAACGTGGGAATAAATAATTACTACGAAACATCTGAGTCTCAGACTCCAGGTGAGCCAGAACAAACCCTCGTTCTGTAAGTTCAACATCAATAAATATTAATTGTATTTAAGTCTCTTCTTATACAATAATCAACTATGACGACAAGGGGTTGGCTCATTTTATGGTAGGTGTACCTATTACTGGCTTCTGATGCATTTAAGGATACAAATAATATATTCTAAGTTCGGTATGGACAGGGACGTGAAAGTAAGAGCGACATCGTAGAGAACAATCCTCTTTGATGATTAAACGTTAGAGTCTTGCCTGAATCAGTTTTACCAGTTTTCAGGATTTTTTTATTCCTATATTCGCGGCACCAGGTACTTAAAAGGTATCTGATATACCGCTATTCAATTACCTCGTTTTGAAACCTCGAGGTTTCAAATCTGTTGAACCTTCTTTTGAAGAAGTCAACAGAGGGATTTGCAGGATTATCATCCCCAGGAAGATCGTTCCAGATAGAAGTGGAACGCCGAATGAAGCTCTTCCTCAAGTACTCGGTTCTTGGCGTGTCCTCTTTTAGATAATTGGATCAAGCTGTGTGCCTTCACGTCTGCCTTGTCGGTTAGACAAAGGGGGAAACAATACGAGAAAGGTCGTTTGAGGGAGGCAAATTCATGTACTTGTAGAAAACAGCCATCGACGCTACATCAAACCTTTCATTTAGAGGCTGGAGCGAGTCATGCGTAGAGGCACAGCCCGCCTTGTTAGCCCTATTTTAGAGCTTTTGGAGTGGTGCTAAAAGCATTTTCGGGGCACCAGTATATAGCGGGCATCTATATTCAGCTGTGGGGTCAGATACAAGACTTGTAAATTGTAAATTGGGATAATCGAGCTGGATTGAAGAAGGTTTCTACAGCGAAGAGTGACTCTGAGCTTTCTTGCGAAGGAGATTCTCACCCGATCAAGATGGTTATTCACATACAGATCGGTGGAGAAATGAATCCCCAGTAGACAAAGCTCGTCGACTCTCTTTATAGTTTCATTGTTGACAATTAAACTGAGGTGTTCACGCGGCACCTTTGATCCAGTAATAAGAAGCTCCTTTGTTTTCGATGCATTAAAGTTGATCATCCATGTATCAGACCACTTTTCGATTTTATAAAGATCCATTTGTAAGAAAAGGGAGGCTTGTGTTAAGTCTTCGTGTTTTGGAATGGCTGAGTGGGTCGTGGTATCGTAGTGAAGCGGAGGGCTTGCAAGGTTGTTTCCCATGTCATTCATATATATAAGGAATAGTCTAGGTCCCAAGATCCTGCCCTGGGGAACCCCTGCTGTCACTGAATATTCTCGGGATTAAACCCGTCGAGAACAACCTGCATTGAATGATCTGAAAGAAAGACCTCAATCACTCTTAACAGACATCTACAAACACCGTACGCATGGAGTTTGTTTAGCAGGCCACGGTGCCATAATCTGTCGAAAGCTTTAGCAATGTCGAATGATAAGAGCCTATTGTCATACCCCCTTGCCAGAATTTTGATCCAATCCTGATGCTGGGCCGCTAGGCAATCTAATGTTAAGCGTTTCCTCGGGAATCCATATTGGCGATCACCTAGAAGGTCATTTGATTCCAGGAACTGTTGAAATGTTTTATTGGAGACGCTTTCATTGACTTTGCCAACGCAGGAGAGGAGGCTAATAGACCTACAGGAGCTCAGGCTCGTTGGATCGTCATCTGGCTTTAGGGAAGATATAACATGGGGCGGATGTCCGTGTTTGTGGGAAGGTTTTGGAGCGAAAGCATATCCGGAAAAAAGCCATGACGATGGTCCAACAAGTTCTTAACTCTTAACAGATATCCAAAGACACCGCACACATGGAGTTTCTTAAGCAGGCTACGGTGCCATACTCTGTCAAAAGCTTTGGCAATGTCGAATGACAATAGCCTAATGTCATACCCCCTTGCCAGAATTTTGATCCAATCCTGATGCTGGGCCACTAGGCAGTCTAATGTTGTACGTTTCCTCCGGAATCCATATTGGCGATATCCTAGAAGGTCATTTGATTCCAGAAACTGTTGTAATGTTTTATTGAATACGCTCTCATTGACTTTGCCAACGCAGGAGAGGAGGCTAATAGGTCTACAGGAGCCCACGCTCGTTGGATCGCCATCTGGCTTTAGGGAAGGTATAACATGGGCGGATTTCCATGTTTGTGGGAAGGTTCTGGAGCGAAAAGCATATCCGGAAAAGCAATGACCATAGTCCAGCTAGTTCAGCACTGCAGGCGTTGAGGAAAGCCTTTGGTATTTTATCAGGATCTGTTACTTTGGTCACATCAAGATGCCGCAAAATGCGAAGGATTTTAGGAGCAGAGAGATATTCACACGATCCAGGGCGGTACAGATTCGGTCCGAGAAACTTGGCACTTCTCTATCGTCTTCATCAAGATTCGAAAATTTGGCAAAAGCCTTAGCAAGAGCTTCAGAATTTTCCTGTGGATCTTGTACCACAGTCCCGTTAATCTGTAGAGAAGGAATTGAAGTCCCGTTGGATGACGGTAAAGCTTCTTTGACAATTCTCTACCAACTTTTCGCCGAAGTATGCTGAACCTTGATGGCAAATTTCTCCTTATACTGAACCCGGGACTGCCGAATCGCATGAACTGGATCCTTGTGCTTGTTGATGAATGTAATCCTGTCCTCTTAACTCTTTGAAAGTAGCCATTGCTTGTGAGCCTTTTGCTCGGATAGTTCTCTTCCACCGGGCGTTGAACCAAGGTTTTGTCCTTACTGGACACCTGGATCCACTTTGAAGAGATATATTTTTCAGAGGAGTCAACTATGGCCTGCTGGTACTTCTCTGCAGCTTTCTCTGGGCCTTCAAGGAGAAAGGCTCTCTCCTACTGAGAACAAAGAGTGTTTCTCAAGTCGTACCAATCACCTCTTTTGTATAACCAGATTCTCCGCTCATGCTATATTAGAGGCAGAATACGAAGGTTTCCACGTACAATGATGGTAACATGGTCACTTGTGAAAGCATGGGCGTCTACCTTAAAGGAGTCAGGGAGATCTGTAAGAAAGAGGTCAAGACGAGATGATCCGTTTGGGCCGTTATACGTGACAAAATCAACAAGGTGTTCCAGCCCGTATGAGGAAGATAGATCATACAAGTCCGACCTCTCCTTGTCAGTATTTTTTCTGCGAAGCCACACGCTATGACGGACGTTGAAGACAGTTCGTCCTTGAGGACAGGACGAATGACCGTCAAATAAACCTAAGTTTTTATTCAACGATTGTCAATAATAATAAGATACAATAGCATATATCGTAAATTGTCATTAGTTTATTTATAGTATTATGATTCAGAAAAGCAACCAATTGTTTTATAGTGCTGATTTGGTTCATTATGATTTTATTGCAAGTTTCAATCCATCCAGTTTCAAAAGTTTTACCTTCTACTGTAACTGGCTATTTCTGCTCGTGATTTAGTTGTGTTTATCAATTTTTTTCGAAAGTAATTGACGCAAAGGAAAAAGCCAAAACAGGAAAAAATCAGTACTAGTGTCGATTTGTTTATATTTTATTTGTTTCCGATACATTTAAGGGTACAATGCATACATACATCTATGATTCACAGACTGTAAAGTCATATTATGTGTTTTGTTTTTGGCGATGTCGACAAAGGATTGCAGTAGTACTTCATGTTGCCTAAATAACATGAATCTAATCTCTTGTTAAAGACCCATAAGCATCTTTGCTGCTGAATCAATATCACCAAAAATATCAGTTCAATTAAAGAATATGCAGCTTAAGCTTGCTGCATCCGAACTTAAAGTGTTGCATCAAAGCTAAGCCAAATCGCAACGAACTGCAATTAATTGCATGACAGGATAAAAAAAGGTAAGGTAAAGGATGCGGCACTAGACCCTTAAGGTCCAAACCGGCGGTGCTGATCTCCGTTTCGTGGCCCTTCAGCCAGGAAGTGCAATGGCGGGCTGGGGGCCAGCCAACCTATGCTTTCGCAAACCCTTCCTGTTTACCTTCCCCAGATTTGTCCAGGTACCCATTTAGAGCTGGGTTGACTCTGGCTAAGCTTACAGGGTCACACCACTGACCCGCGTCCCAAACTAAGAAACTGACCACACCAGGGATCGAATTTGAATAAATCCAAATCAGTAAACTTAGAATATAAGAACCAAACTATAAAGTGATAAAGCAATTAAGCCAGGCGGTTCTTCAAAGGCAGTAGTTTATTTAGGAGGCACACAGCATTCAGAGGGGGGGGGGGAATATTAAAAACATTCCAAACATTAAGGAATATTAGGGGGAATGCGTCTTAAAATCGTAGAAATCCAAAGTTTCCAGGGAGGGAGAGACGGCCTTCATCCAGCGTAAATCTCTGGTTTAGCGTTTTTCAACTTGGGCATGGAAAAAAATATCAACTTGGTGGGGGCATCTTAAAAATATTTAATAAGAAACAGAAAGATCCGCAAAGATATAAAATAGAGGAATAATCAAGGCAAAGATAAATGAGATATTAAACAAAACATAGTTACTTTTCCAATTCCACATCTTGTCAACATTTCAGCAGTGACACTTCCAACACCACCAACACCGACAACGACAATGGTACATTCTCGAATGTGTTCATAATTGTCAACTATTCCCATTCGCTTCAATGCCATAAGACGACTAAAGCAAAGATAATCTAAATAAACAAGTTTGTATAGGTTCACTGTTTGGGGAAAATTTCACCTATCTTCATCGGCGGCGGAAAGTATCACACAAAACAGGGATAACAACTCGCCAAACGCGAAAAATAAAATAGGTGAAATGAAGAAATAGTAGTCAAACTAGTGTTGTAAAATTACCGTAAAATAAAAAATTTGTAAGTCAAATTAATTAAATAAGATAAAATTGGTCAAATAAGGTAAAATACGAAAAAAAAAAAATATGGTACTTCCCAGGAAATGGGGTAAAATTGGTGTTTTAGAGTTGCCCTGTGCTACATGACCAGTCGAGCATTTTTCTTTAAGGATCACTTTCAGCTTTTTAATGGATTTTTTCTACGATTCTGACTTTCCTAGCTTGAAAAAAGGTAATACACCTTCATCTAGAGTTTGATCAATTTAATTAGCAGTCGAATTTATCCCTTTGGTAATCTTGCACCTAGGGTAATACTACTTCAACCCTTGGACATCCATTTTGTGAAAAAAAATTCAATTTACCGTTATTTGGGAGTTAATTCATAATCCCATTTTTTTCCATGTTTAAGCTAAAAAATTTTTACCCCAACAACCTTGCATATTTAAATAGCCGTATTCAGCCATATTTCTGATATCTTATACATGTTTTTTTTTACTTATTTAAAAAGGACAGAATACAAGTCAAAAAGTGGTTTGTAACACTTTGATTAACTAAGCACTTGATTATAATAGCAGAACGTTCAGTCACTTTTTCTGTAACAGGATCTGCTAGCAAATCTAGCTACTCTCCTTCGGACTCGTATTCTAATTGAGGTGACTCTGCCTATTCCCAAGCCTTGCCCCCCCCCCGAAAAAAATACAACCCCCTCCACTCCTCAAACAACAGTCCTGGATACGGCCCTGAGGATTATATATCAATTTCTACCTCCAATCCCCAATTATCTGAAGATTCTTTCAAAACCACTACTTAAACACAAGGGCCGTTAAACTAGAATAACAATTTTTTAAAGACACCATAGTTAATAACAACTCACTTGGTGGCAATTGGTTGAAAAGCAGGCTAATTCTTAGAAAAGGGCACTGGAATTTTCAATTTCCAATTGACTGAGCCACCTTCAAAGTTTATTCCACCACCTCTTCCACATGAAGCGCCTCTGGGATAAAATAAATGAACAAATATTATTACTTTAAATCCTAATGGTTTTTTACTACAGGCAATACTAAACAATTGCCTCTGAATTTAACAGGAGAGTAGAAATTTTAAATTTCCTTGTAATGAAAATTCAGAATTATCCAGGGGGAATGGAGGAGGGGGAAAAATTTCCCGGGGAGGGTTCATTTCCGTCAGGGAGGGGGAAATTTCCGTCAGGGATGGAGGAATGCTCCACGGGGTCATTTTTCGGGGGGTGGGGGTAAACGCCGACTCCCGGGAGAACGGAGGCATGAGCACGAGATTTCTCTGAGATGTGAAATTTAAAATAAAAATTTGGATATTCATTCTGCTTTGGACCCCCACATCGTTGAAAATCTAGATTATATAGTTCTTTTTGATGACCCAACTTTAACATCTGAAGCAAATGGATTCCTACATTCTTTTAAGAAGGTAATGAAATTAAAAACTCAAAAGAGACCTTGCTTTAAATAGGGATACTGGAGACATTCCTATGAACCTAATTTACAATAGCTTAAAATTAAAGGATTCAAATAACATTTTTTCTTCGATTTAAATTAATATCATCTGACCACACTTTTAATGAAAGTTAGGTCAGTAGACAAGCTAAGTCAAATAAACTTTAAGCAAAAAAAAGAAATAAGAATTGAACTGTGACTCATTCGTTGACCTCTGAGAAATAATAAGGCAGTAAAAATAAAAAAATTCAGTAACATTATGGTATTAAAAAGAGGCCCTCTGCTTTTCTAAGGTCAGACAGGTGTATGTATCATTTAAAATAAAGATGAATACTTTTAACTAGCATAAAGATTTTATATTAAAATTAATTTTTTCAGTTGGCCTGAACACCGCCTTTAACTTGTGTACGTTTCTAGGCTGAGCAAGCTATTTTAAACTGAGCTTATTTTAAAGCTCAGGCTGATCACGATACAAGAAAAATCGATGTATTTGAGATATTCAGGAATTTTGAATAAGAAATGGAAACTGAATGGGTAAAATTCTTTATGACAGGCATTCAGCTTCTGACTAATCATACTTCCGGAATTTTTAATAGCTCAGAATTCTGAATAAAAAATTGAAAAGGAATGAGTCAAATCCTTTATGATAGGTATTTTTCTTCTGACCATAACCCGTAACTCAGGAATTCCTCAGAAATTCGGAACAACTCAGAAATTCATAACTATGAATTTTGAATAAGAAATTGAAAAGGAATGATTACAATACTTTATGACGGGCATTCTACTTCTGACCATAACCCGTAACTCAGGAATTCTGAATAACTCAGAAATTCATAACTAAGGATTTCTGAATAAGAAATTGAAAACGAATGGTTAAAATCCTTTATGACGGGCATTTTACTTCTGACCATAACCCATAACTCAGGAATTCTTGAGGAATTCTGATAACTCAGAAATTCATAACTAAGGAATTCTGAATAAGATATGAAAAGAAATGAGTAAAATCCTTTATGATGGGCATTTTTCTTCTGACCATATCCCGTAACTCAGGAATTTCTCAGGAATTCTGAATAACTCAGAAATTAATAAATAAGGAATTCTGAATAAGAAATTGAAAAGGAACTGTTAAAATCCTTTATGACGGGCATTTTACTTCTGACCATAACCTGTAACTCAGGAATTCCTCAGAAATTCTGAATAACTCAGAAATTCATAACTAAGGAATTGTGAATAAGAAATTGAAAAGGAATTGTTAAAATCCTTTATGATGGGCATTTTATTTCTGACCATAACCCGTAACTCAGGAATTCCTCAGGAATTCTGTATAACTCAGAAGTTCATAATTAAGGAATTCTGAATAAGGAATTGAAAAGAAATGAGTAAAATGCTTTATGTTGGGCATTTTGCTTCTGACCATAGCCCGTAACTCAGGAATTCCTCAGGAATTCTGAATAAGAAATTGAAAAGGAATTGTTAAAATCCTTTATGACGGGCATTTTTTGCTTCTGACTTTAACCTATAAATTTCATTATTTTTAAAGTATCAAAGACATCAAAAATGAAAACATTTTTTTTTCCCCCTGACTTCTTCTTGGGTCTATCCATACCGGAAAACCAGGATATTCTATTTTTCTTTTGGTTGTTATAAAATATCAAGGTCCGAATTCGTGCGCAAAATTTTCACCAGTGTTTCCAAACCAAACCATGAAAACAGAACGCAGAAATGAATTTGGTAAATTTGATAACGCTTTTTGCACTTAAAAGTTCAAAAAAGGTGCAGAAACCTGCAAATAAATTATCTAAAGATATGTTTTCAGTTTTCCATTGGACAATAGTTTATATTTATCTTTCATGGGGTTGTCTAATTCCTAATCCTGTATCTAGCGCTGGCCAAACTAGCCAAAAGGTTAATTCAATTAGTCTTTGTTACACATGTATGTGTCATGTCTTTTATTTTTTTTTTATTGTTATCTGAAATAAACAATAAATTTAATATTTGTACTTTATGCGATATAAGTCAAGCAATAAAAATAATACTTTTGAAATAAGTATTTGGAAGGAATATATATGGTAAAAAAGGATAATTGGTCTTTCCAAGAGATGCTTTTATAGGTAAGTCATCAACTAACTAATTTCAAACATTGAATAATTTTAATAATAAACAAATTAATGCCTAGCTTAGAATTTTAACTATTCCATGATATGTACATTTCTTTTCATTGCCTATTTGTTAACAAGATGTTAGGTTAACCTATATTTTGCTCATCTAATCCATGGATTCTAATGAACTTACTGCCAATTAATGGCTCTGTTTTCCTTATGCTATGGCAATCAGGACAGTTACATTTTCTAGAGCTCCAACGTGATATTTTCGTTCGCTCATTTTCTGCTGATTTTTAACACTCATTCTTTATTTTTAAAATTGGAAGGACCTTGTGTAAAAACCGAAAACAAAATTGAAGATCTTTTTCATTAAAAATTGAATTCCCGGTTTTTCCTAATTTTTTTAAGAGCTATACAATTGTCTAATTTTCCATTTAAGCAATAAAAAAATCATTTCATTTTTGATGTCTTTGGTATTTTATTCGATATAATTTCTTTTAATCTTCTATGTGGATTGTAAATTCTTTTACTTTTTCTGAATTGCCTTCCGCAATTTCGAGATGTTGTTACTAGTGGTTTCAAGCGATGAAAATGTAAGGGGAGGATATATTTTTTTAAAAAAAAAGGGGAGTAATTTCATTTTTTTTTTTTTTTTATATTTGCAGTGCACGACGAAATTTAAAGGTAATATAATATTAAAATTATAGCATTTCCATTAGATTCTTCCCTTAACGTTCTTTCCTGACATCTTGGTCGCTTTTCTCACAATACACCCCGCCTTAATGGTTCCATATATAGTCTCAAACAGTATAGTTCCCCATTAATTTGCATCTCTTGATGCTTTATATTTCTTTTAACAAGTTCCTTGACTAGTGAGGTGAAGGAACTGCTACCTGAAAACCTGACTTGTCAAAAGTATTTGCCTATCTGATTGCAAAAGAATCTAAGGTCGGTTTAACATAAAAACATTATTTTAAAATGTGTGTAACAATGGATAGAAATATTATAATCTGATTAATAGAAACACGCTGCATATTAGAAAGTAAAAATGTCATTGTTCCAGTGTTTGCTTTTAGTTTCGCAAACCTTCTAGGGCTACAACTATGACCATAAGTGGAGGGAAGGCCACTGTAGGAAACGTTATCAAGATATTTTGCAAGAGCAGAGGATAAGGTATTTAAGGGTAGTACTTTTATTTTATATGCATCTTTTCTTTATTGCGGTCATGTACTACATGTTTGTATAGTACATGTAGTACATGTTCTTACATGTGTTGTGCAGAAAAAATGCCCAAAACAATGTATTTTCACTGAAGATAAAAAAATTGAAAACCTCAACTGGGGGAAGTCAAATGACCACCCCCCACCCCCGTCCCAAAATCAGCACGACTGATTATTACTGCATCGCAACTTGACATATATATTAATTTGTAGAAGCCTCTTGCAAAAAGCATGTGGCCGTGGAAGCTGCTGAACTGATTTAAGATTTTATTTTGAAATAATGTTAATTTGTCAAGAATTGCTTCGTTAATTTTAGTTGGCTACATAATATGATTAAATAAAAAAAAATTAACTAAAAATTAGGATTTTTCTGAACAAAGATCTTGGTCAAACTTTCTGAATTAGTATCCGCTTAGTTTTTTTTAACAGTTCAGCATAACAACACTGGTGAAACTTCAGTGTGGCTTGTAAACTTCAAACAATTATGTGACAACTCCCAAAAAATTAAGAAAATTTCCTGTTTTCAGGTATGAATATATCTAAGTTGGAGCCAGGGGGCAAGAAATGTTTTCATTAACATCCGTGGTACTTTAAAATGTATACTTCTTATAGCCTAATTTAACTACTTAGCCTACAACATTACGTACGCTGTTATAAAGCCACTTAAACTGTTTTCCATATTCTTCACTCCATCCGAAACAAGACCAGAGGATTCAGTTAATTGTAGTATCATAGTAAAAAAGTTTGCCTTAATATCATTGATTTTGCTTTAGTGAAATATAATTGTAAGCCAATCATTTTGGAACATGTCCCAGAAAGGCAAGTATAGATGGTCCATTTTAAAAGTTGAAAACCTTTCGAAAATCTGATTTGCTTCAAAACTCAACATTAATAGTTCGGTCTCTTGGAGCAAAGGTGCTGAATCCCTCCCTGTGAGATGTTCCGAGATAGTTTTAACTTGAAAAAATAAATGATTTATTGATTTACATATAGATTTATTATAGGACACATTGCAATTAATAAGATTTTTTAGGGCGGCATCAGTGGAGTCAATTGGAGGGGGGAGACATGTGTCCCTCCAGGCTTTAAAAAATTCCCTTTCTTAGATAATTTCGAAGACCATACTGACTTTCCATGACGATAAATAAAAGTTCAAATAGGGATAAAACCCTTTTAATAGACAGTGTTTCACAAACAGTGATAGAAATTCACAAAAAATACCAGATATTTCGGTCACTGCATATGTGACCGAAATATCTGGTATTTTTTTTTTATTTCTATCACTGTTTGTGAAACACTGTCTATTAAAATGACTTTATCCCTATTTGAACTTTTATTTAAAACCCTCTCTTCAGGGTATTTTTTATATTGAAAAATAAATTTTTCAGTATTTTCTTTGAAGAAATTGAAAAAAGACTGACAAATTTGCCCCACTAGACTTTGACAATTGCATTTTGACCCCCAATCCCACTTTTACTTTTATTTCCCCAGTCTCCCTTTTTAATTTTATTTCTAAATTTCCATGAATTGACACAACTGGCAGCGTGGGTGCTCTACTGAAACAAAGCTTTAAAGACTTACCTATATGGATTTGAATCAACAACTTCAGAGGACATCTTGTCAATCTTATCTCTCTGTTTCCTGCTTTGAGCATCCCTCAGTTGACTCTCAAGAATTTCTATTTTCCTCATTAGGTCTTGAACAGTCGCCATTACTATGTCGAGTAATTTAAATCAACTGTGGACTACAATGGAAAAATATTTTTAAAAATACTTGGGAAAAGAATTGTTGATTGGTAATATGGAAAATGACATGGAATGCATGTTGGAATGTATTTTGGAGAGAAGATTATATTTTTCAACTATTCCCCGGAAGGGGGGGGGGGTACTTTATCATCAAAGCCATAATTTTGGGACTTTTCAACTAAGCCGAACAAAATTGTTATCTCAAGTCTTTGATCAGACGAAATTGGAAAAAAATAGCGTGGGATGGGAGCTAGTTGCCCTCCAATCTTTTGGTCACTTAAAAAGGGCACAAGAGTTTTTACTTTCAGTTCAAATGAGCCCTTTTTCGATATTCTAGGACCATCAGTTGGATACAATTACCCATGGGAAAAAATAACAAATAAACACATTTATGATCTTTCTCCTGAATAAATATACAAATGCCCCATTTTTGCAAATAGGAGCTGAAATCTCAACACTAGTGTTCCTCTGATATGCTGAATCCATTGGTATGATTTTCATTCAGATTCTTTACACTTTTAGGGCGTGTTTTCCCTTTTTTTCGAAAATCAGGCAAAATTTCTCAGGCGCATAGACTTCTATATGTAACACTAAGCGTAATCAATCTTATGTATTTGGAACCAGCATAATAAGCACTAATAAGAACCAGCAATAATAACACTACTTCCACCTAATTCCATTACCGGCAATAGATTTGGCGCGTATCAATTCAGCCAATCCTCCAAATTTTCATGTGAACCAGACTGCTGATCAATTGGGTTAATGGTTATTTCAGGTCGTCACTGACCCATTTTTAATAGTGTAAACAGAACGAAAAGTTTAACGTTTCTGCCAAGTGAGCTGGACCGAATCAAAAAACACAATTCAAAGGTGGAACTATTGATATATCTGTTGATATCACAGTTTCGTCTATTAGAATTTTTGGTTAGTATTGAGCCATGTCACTCCTTACCTACAGTTCGTTTCCACAAACTGTTTGATTATAAAAACCACAAACTTTTGATTCAGTAGCAGCAGAATATCTATTTGTTCTTCTGAAAAAGAATAAGTCTGAACAAGAATACAAAACAAGAATATTTTTTCAAAGTGATGGGTCTTTCACAAAGTTTTAAAGAAATAAAAAAAAATATGTAAAAGGGGATTAGCAAAAATAAAGATGAAGGGAAATGTCAGTTAAATACATCATAATAGTTTAATAGAAATACATTCTAAAACCATATATACTTATACTGTAATGAAGGAAGGAAATTTTGCATAATCAGCCCAATACAACTCTGAACTTTATAAATAAAGGTCAAGCAAAAATAGGCTTTGAAAAAAGTTAACAAGTCTATGATAGATTAGCAGCACAAAGAATCCATTCTGCTTTTGAAACATAACAGTTCCTTAACCAATATTTGATTTTAACATAGGGCATGCTTGACGTTTTTTTAAAGTTGATCTATTTGATAGAACTCGACATTTGATGAATTTGTATGCACAATAGCATACATACACAAATATCTTTACTTTGTTGCTTTGATGTTTGTGCTTTGCCACATTGGATTTTGCTTAAGTGCGAGTTTTCCTTTTATTTGTTTTTTGGTTTCTGCATAGCATCTGTTGTATTTTCTTAGGTAGCCTACTTTGCTTAGACAAGTTTTTTTTTTTAAGGCTAAAGGATCTGAAGCCAAAATAGACATTACAATTTTTTATTCTTTAGATGGGCTGTTCACAGCTGATACTGAAAAAATAAGATTGGGTTGTGACACATTTTTGTAGAGCTGATTTACTGTTGAAGCCTCTTAGAGCCAGAGGAGACTTCATTTTAACATAGGGCATACTTGACTTTGATTTTTTTTTTTTTTTTTTTTTTCAAAAGATTGTTTCATTTGATAGAATTCCATTTTCCATTCATTTTTCTTTTGGTATTAATTTAAAAAAAAATTCCGAAAAAGAAGTTTTTCAAAGAAAAGTAAAGGCCATTTTAACCTTAAGATCAGCAGATACAAATACCTGTTAAAATTCAGACTCAAAACGACCAGACATTACTATTAAAGAATAAATGGAACCCAAAACAAACAGAAATTAAATAAACAATCATAGCAAAAAAACATACAACTAGCAATAATATAAATGAATAAATAGATCTCAAAGCAAGAAATGCTTAAATTGAATATGCAAATCAAGCTTGAAACGAAAAACAATCACTTCAAACAAGTGTTTGGGTATCGCCTCCATCTCACTGTAAAAGTCGAAAACCTACTATGTCATTGGCGCTTTACTGAAAACGAATTTTGTTAAAGATATTTTCTTTTGTACTTGATATTGAAAATAAACATTAAAACTACAGTAAAGTTTTGAACTGATGAGCTTTCAGCAATTAATATCATTGTACATCAAATATTCAGTTTAAATTTACTAGTTCTTTCTAAAATTGTTCAAGACGAATATAATTTCACTAAAAACAAGAGTTTGGATACTGCCCCCTTCCTTAACTGTAAAAACCAAAAGCCTACTGCGTCACTGGCGCTTCACTGAAAACGAATAATATTACAAATATTTTCTTTTCCAGTTCTTACAGTATTGAAAATTAAAATAAAATTAAAGTGAAATAAAATCTTGAACTGATGGATCTTTCAACAGTTAATATCATTATATATCAAATATTCAACTTGATATTGTTAATAGACCTACTTTCAAAGACTGTTCAAGACACATATAGTTTTCAGTAAAGCGCAAAAGATGCAGTAGGTTTTAGAGTTTTACAGTGAGAAAAGGAGGTAATACCCAAACACTTGTTTGTAGTGATTTTTGTTCGTTTCAAGCTTGATTTGCATATTCAATTTAAGTTTCACTCGTTTTTAAGATTTATTTATTCATTTACATTAATATCAATTGTATATTTATCAATCAATCAATCAATTTATTCAACCAATAAATTTACGACAAAAACAGTTCAACATAGAATCCCCCGTAAGGGTCTATGGCCAGGAAAAAAAAGGGGAAAACAGAAATGACACAAATACTAAAAAAAAAGAGAAGAAAGGTATTTTCAATATAATGCATTTCAACCTTTTAAAGACTCAACACGCAAAAACACACACACACACAAAATAAAACAAAGAAAAAAAAAAACAATATTTAAAAGATCCATACAAAAAAAAGACCCCCCCCCCCAAAAAAAAAGAAGATGTAGGATTTTATATATAGAAACCCCCCCCCCCAAAAAAAAAAGAAGATGTAGGACAATCCAATGAATTAAATTAAACCAAAATTCCAAATATATATTTGAAACCAAACCACAAAAAAATGTTAAAACAAACTCAATACCCCTCACAACAAACATTAATAACCCAGGCTAGGGTTACCCGTATATATGCCCCAGAGCCCCCCCCCCCCCCCCCCAAAAAAAAAAAATAATAATAAAATTTAAAAAAAATATACGATCTCTTTTGACTCTTAAAAATTGAACAACAACTTTCAATTTCCATTCAAATGAGCCCTCTCTGAAGTTTATACAAGCATCCCTTCCATAAAAACCATTTATGCCCCCAGGGCATAACTTGCAGTGACTGTCCCCGAGCCGTGGGGGTTGTATCGACCCTGGAATTTTAGTTATATGATCTTTGAACTATTTTTTTTAAAAAAATGGCTATCTTATTCTTATTGGATGGGTTTGAGGGAAAAAAAGCATGGAGGGGGGGGGGGCTAGTTGCCCTGCAACCTCTTTTGACTCTTAAAAAGTGAACTAAAACTTTCAGTTTCCAATCAAATGAGCCCTCTTTGAAGTTTATACGAGCATCCCTTCCATAAGAACCATATATGCCCCCCAGGCATAACTTGGAACGCCTATCCCAGGCCTGGAAGGATTATGTTGACCCCGGAGTTTTCATTTCTTTGAACCATTTTGAAATGGATGGCTCTCCCAAAGCTCTTATTGGATGGGTTTGAGGAAAATAGAGTGTGGAGAGGGAGAGGGGGGCAGGCTAGTTAACCTCTGATCTCTTTTGACTCTTAAAAAGTGAACAAGAACTTTCAATTTCCAATGAAATGGGCCCTCTCTGAAGTTTATACAAACATCCCTTCCATAAAACCCGTATATGCCCCAGAGCATTACTTAGAACGCCTGCCACCGGGCCCTGGGGGGTTGCATCGACACAGGAGTTCTTCTTATCTGACATTTGAACCATTTTTAACAAAATGGCTATCTCAAAATTTTCATTGGATGGGTTTAAAAAAAAAAGGCCTGGGGGGCTACTTGCCCTCGAATCTCTTTTACTCTTAAAAAGTGAACTCGAACTTTCAATTTCCGATCAAATGAGCCCTCTCTGAAGTTTATACAAACATCCCTTTCATAAGAACCATATATGCCCTGAGGGCATAACTTACAACGCCTGCCCCCAAAGCCTGGGGGTTGTGTTAACACCTGATTTTTTGTTATCTGACTTTTGAACTATTTTTAAACAAAATGGCTATCTCAAAATTGTTATCGGATGCACTTGGGGAAAAAGGGGCATGGGGGGGGGGGGCTAGTTGCCCTCCAATCTGTTTTGACTCTCAAAACTGAAGTGGGCTAGAACTTTCAATTTCCGATCAGATGAACCCTCTCTGAAGTCTTTACATGCATCCCTTCCATAGAACCATATATTCCCACAAGGCATAACTTACAACGCCTGCCCTCAGGCCCTGGGGGTTGTGTTGATCCCAGAGTTTTTTGTTATATGATTTTTGAACCATTTTGGAAAAAATGGCTCTCTCAAGGTTCTCATCAAATGGGTTTGAGGAAAATAGGGCGTGGAGAGGGGGGCTAGTTGTCCTCCAATCTCTTTTGACTCTTAAAAAGTGAACAAGAACTTTCAATTTCGAATCAAATGAGCCCTCTCTGAAGTTTATACAAACATCCCTTCCATAAAAACCATATATGCCCCCAGAGCATTACTTTCAACACCTGCCCCCAGGCCCTGGGGGTCGCGTCGACACAGGAATTTTTCTTATCTGACCTTTGAGTTATTTTTAACAAAATCGCTATCTCCAAATTTTCATCGGTTGGGTTTGGAAAAAAAGGCGTGGGGGAGGGCTAGTTGCCCTCGGATCTCTTTTGACTCTTAAAAAGTGAACTCGAACTTTCAATTTCCAATCAAATGAGCCATCTCTGAAGTTTTTACAAGCATACCTTTCATATGAACCATATACGCCCCCAGCACAACACTCACAACGCCTACTCCCAGGCCCTGGGGGGTTGTGTCGACACCAGTTTTTTGTTATCTATTTTTTTGAAAAATGGCTATCTCAAATTTATAGCAGATGGGTTTGGGGAAAAAAGGGCGTGGGGGGAGGCTAGTTACCCTTTGATCTCTTGACTCTTAAAAAGTGAACTAGAACTTTCAATTTCCAATCAAATGAGATGGGTTTGGGGGAAAAAAGGGCGCGTGGGGACCAATTAAGCTTTGGTCTCTTTTGACTCTTTAAAAATTGAACTAGAACTTTCAATTTCCAAATCAAATGAGCCCCCTCTGAAGTTTATACAAGCATCCCTTTCAGAAGAACCATGCATGCCACCAAGGCATAACTTACAATGCCTGCCCCATGGCCCTGGGGGGTTGTGTATCAACACCAAAGATTTTTGTATCTGACCTTTGAACTATTTTTAACAAAATGGCTATCTTAAAATTTTATCAGATGGGTTTGGAAAAAAAAGTCATAGGGGGGGGGGGGGCTAGTTGCCCTCGGATCTCTTTTGACTCTGAAAAGTGAAGTCAAACTTTCAATTTTCAATCAAATGTGCCCTCTCTGAAGTTTATACGAGCATCCCTTTCATAAGAACCGTATATGCCTCCAGGGCATAACTTAAAACGCATTCCACCATGCCCTGTTGGGTTGTTTTGACACCTGAGTTTTTGTTATCTGACTTAGAAACTATTTTTAACAAAATGACTATCTCAAAATTTTTTTATCAAATACATTTGATGAAACGGTGCATGGTTTTTTACTCACAAAAACTGAACTAGAACTTTCAATTTCCAATCAAATGAGCCCTCTCAGCATTTTGTACAGGCATCTCTTCCACAAGAAGTATATATTCCCCCAGGGCATAACTTCCAACGCCTGCCCTTAGGCCCTGAGGGGTTGTGTTGACCCCGGAGTTTTGTTATGATCTTTGAACTATTTAAAAAGAAAGGCTATCAAGAAAGTCTTATCTGATGGGTTTGAGGAAAAAGGTAATAGAGGGTCTAGTTGCCCTCCGACCTCTTTGACTCTTAAAAATGGCACTAAAACTTTCAATTTCCAATCAAATGAGCCCTCTTTGAAGTTTATACAAGCATCCCTTCCATAAGAACCATATATGCCCTCAGAGCGTAACTTATAACGTCTGCCCCTCTGCCCTGGGGGGTTGTGTTGACACCAGAATTTTTGCCATATGATCTTTAAAACATTTTTAACAAAATTGCTATAACAAATTTTTTTTCAGATGCATTTGTGGAAAAGAGCATGGGGGAGGGGGCCTGGTTACCCTCCAATCTCTTATAACTCTTAAAAAGTAAGCTAGAACTTTGAATTTCCAATGAAATGAGCCCTCTCTGAAGTTTATACAAGCATTCCTAACATAAGAACCATATATGGTCCCAGGGCATAACTTACAACGCCTGGCCCTGGGTCCTGTGGGCTTGTGTTGACACTGGATTTTTGTTATATGATCTTTGAACTATTTTTAACAAAATGGCTATCTCAAAATTTTTATTGGATGTATTTGAGAAAAGAAAGGAAAGAAAGGCGTGGGAGAGGGGGGGGGGGTAGTTGCCCTCCGATTACTTGTGACTCTTAAAAAGGGAACTATAACTCTCAATTTCCAATCAAATGAGCCCCCTTTGAAGTTTATGCAACGACCCATTCCATATGAAGTACCTCTGGGAAAAATAAAATAAAAATAATAAAACATTGGAGCTGTATGGGCTTTACTATAGGCAACACTATAGCATTGCCTCTGATAGCATCTGTTGTGTTTTCCTTTTATATGTTCTGTTTAGGCTAGTTTAATTTTATAAAGGGTGTGAAGCCAATATACTAAGACTTTTATTGTATTTTTTGATTTGGTTGTTTCTTGATGGGCTGTTCAATGCTGATACTAAGCAAAGTGAGATTAAACTATGAGATGTTCTATTACATCTGATTTAATACTGAAGCCTCTAAGAGAAATTGAGGGACAGAGTAGCATCAGAGGAGATGTTTATCAAAAAGCAATCCTAATTTTGTCCTCAATGGTACCAGAGTCCAACAATGAGAGTTCCTGAAGTATCTTCATATTATACATAGACAGACATTTATCTGAACAAGTCAACTAGAGGTTTGTGTCAACATTTATTTGTCAACTGAAGGTTTTTTTCAATATTTATTTGTCAACTGGAGGTTTGTTAACTGCATCAGTCTAAAAGTCAATATTCTCTGCATATGGGAGAGCTGTCAAATATAATTTGGTCATATCATGAATTCACTATTTCCAAACTTCTGAATGATGTTGCCTTTCCTGTAATTTGCTAATATAAAATACTATTTGCTCACTGAGCACAAAAAAAAAAACATAAAGCACATATTACAAGCTGGTCAATTTTTTGTAGACTTCTCCTAGAGTTTTCTAACACACAGTTCACATCTACAAGTTACAGTTAATAAAAATAATTGGGCATTATTTACAATATCCAAAAACCTGATAATTTGAAAAATTCCCATTGGATTTAACATTTAATGATGACAAATTAAAATATATAGATTTTGATTATTTGTTTAGACATTACCTAGTCATTAGGAACAATTCTAGGAATCAAAAGAGCAATTTGAGAAAATTGTTCTTCATAATACTAATTCGCCTATCTTGTAACTACTTACTGATCAGCCTAAACAAACTTGAGATCTAGAGTGCCTGTTTTTACTTAGTATCTATTTTACAGCTAAACTTTTTTTTTTGTAGACATTACTTTTTTTGGTTAAACTTACAATTTAACATGTTGGAAACCTTTCTCTTTGTGATGTTTTTATGCATTGAACTTGTTTTTCTTTTTCTGTATGATTTCAACCACCATTCCTCAGTGCAATATGTGCGTCAGATAAGATTTGAAATGTCTCTTCCCAATATACATAAAATGTCACCTCACTTTTATTTTCCTCTACAGAGACTATCTACTTTAACATCCCTTCAATGTTAATACCCACATCATTGATAATGATCCACGAGTCTTTCTCTTACCACACTGCAATTACATATTTCAATTCTTTTAATTAACTAAGGATTGTGGTTATGTGACAATTTGTGTATTCTCAACTTTTGATAAGCATGATTCATTTGGTCATTCATTGAAACAATGCTTCATATTATGCACATCCATTAAAAACTGCTCTTGTCCTTTATATTTTAGAAAAAAAAAACTAATACTTAATAAATAAAACTCAAAGTCAAAGAAAACAATGAACATTCATTGCATATAAGCTCCTGTTATGCACTTTGCAATCTCCTTTCTCAATGCAGTTTGCCCAGCATATTTTTTACCACTATGGCAACCTGCTGTATCTGTCACTTGATATCCCACCACAGGTTGTATTCAATTAAAGTGCACTACACAAATGGAAAGGTCCCAGCTGAAGCTCCCCACTAGGTGGAAAGACAGAGCCAAGGAAATCATTGCCCAAGTCCACATCCTAGTGGAAGAAGTTGAAACCATGGCAAGTGAAAGGTCAACATTGAGGTGCCTGGTCTCATTATTCTCTAAGCTGTCCTGATAGGACCAATAAATCAAGCAAATGTGCTGCATAGCATACAAAGAAAACTGTAGAGTAATATAGAAATAAAAATTGACCCAGCAAAGAAATGTAAAAAGTCATAAATTGTTAAAGTGCAAGATGGTAGAAGCAGCAAGCCACCTTGAATGGTTACTGATTGGCCAACAAGAATCACACCAGCAACATGTTGCCAAATTGGAGTCAATTAATTGAAATTACCAAAGAAATAATAGCAATGTAGATAACAACAAGGCAATGTAATTAAATAACCTAGATGGTTTTAGCACATAAAATTGTTAAATTACATGATTTTTTATACTCAGGGTATAAAAAAAATTGAATCCATTAACAAAGGCAACTACTACTACTACTACTACTACTAACAACTCACTGCAACACCAAAACGCCTGAGGCCAACACAACTACACATGTTCCTTCTGCATCCCAATCTAGGCGTCCCTCTTTACAACCTCCCAGGGATTTCCCCAATTCACTTAAATCTTTCTCCATTGCTCATCCAGTTGCTTTACCTCCAGGTATGAAAAAAACTTTCTCCCCTTCATTACTTATAAAATAAACCACTAGGTTTCCCTTCTTTTTTATGGCACTGTGTGATACCAAAGTTTTATGTTTGTTTGATTCTTTTGTTCCATCCCCCTTTTTATATGTTCTATTTTAAACATTTTTAACATATATTTTATTTTGCTCTTTTTTTGGTTTTTACTTTTTAACTTTCTGATATTTTGCCTCTTAATATTTTTGACTAATGAATGGTTTCAACATTCTGATATTGTTGTTCTGCCTGCTTTTTAGTTGTGCTTTTTTTATGACTCCAAAATAAAAATTCGGCCCTTCAGGGTTTGTGATAGAATTTTTTTGAAATAAATATCTGATCTTATCCTAGCAGCCCAACAACAGGCAACCTGCTTTCTGGTTAGACCTAGACGGATGGAAAAAAAAACAACATACTTTAGCAATTTGTCATTATTCATCATTAGAATGTGCCCTAGCCATGTCAACCTTTCTCTCATTATAACCCTAGAAAGCAGGATTGAACTACACTTTTTGTAGAGCCTATGTTTTGAGTTATAATCAGTCAGCTGGGTACCCAGAACAATCTGTAGGCAATTTCTCTGTTTAAACATATAACAAATCTTCATCCGCATTTTGGTGTGCCCATCCTTCAGAACCATATTTGACCACTGTCATTACTGTAGCTTCCAATATTCTAATCTTGATTTATAGACTTATCTTCCTATTTTCGCATTTTTTTTCAACTGTGAAAAAACACCTTGAGTCTTGGCTATTCTACTTTTAAAACCTTCACTGCTCCCAACGTCTTTACTAATAATATTACCAAGCTAAGTGAAGATGTCCACCTGATCAATCTTTTCATTACCCAACATCCCCTTTTCATCTTCACTTATTCCTACCCTTAGCAACTTATTCTTCTTAACAATAATTTTTAAACCTATTCTAGCACTCTGAACTTGCAAAACCTCTAAAAAATCATTCATTTTGCTCACACTTAACAGATGATGAAGTTTGATGAAGGATGAAAATTTCTTTTGGCCAACTGTCTAGGACTAAACAGAAAGCAAGCTGTCCATGGCTGGGTTGGGAGGATTTCAAAAAGAAAGATTTAAGGGATACGACCAGATGGCTAATTTGACAGTGTATATATATACAAATCTTTAAATTAGCCAACCAGTATTTTAAGCCTAAGAGTCCAGCTGGACATAAGGAAACATAGGCCTATTAAGAAAACAATTCTTACTCCATAATATGCAGCATAATCCTAGTTAACACATTTTGCAGGGGGAGAGCCTTTATCGTCACTTCTTTCCTTGTTTTTCCAGTTTTTCTAAGAAATTCATGAATTTCTTAGGACCTATATATTCATACAATATATACCCCCACCCCCCTAATATGCAAATATATACCTAGAATTACATCCTCAATCTAAATATAACATCTGTTTGCATCACAAATGACCTTTATTCCCATATTAGCCATGTGGTGGATGTTCAAGATTTAAAACTATGAATAGACATGGATGGAGGAGGAGTGTACAAGGTAAAATTCTGCTTTAGCTACTTTTGGCTATCTTGGAAAGGGGTTAGGTTGGGAAAATGAAACTATCAGGGATGGGTCTACAGGCTATAGTATGTCCTGGGAAGGTGGCCTATTTTCAAATACCTACCTCTACTCCTTCTCTCTTCAGAGGGTCCTGAAAATTGCCAACATGACAGGTTGACCTATTAAAATTTTAACAAAACAACATTTTACCTTAATTTTCAGTTATGTTTCTTTTTCTCTGGCTTTAGTTCTGAAAACGCAATTCCTGTTCTTTGAGTAGAATTTTAAGCCATATCAATGTATTTTTTTTTAATTTACAAAATGCATTTGAATATGTTTAAAACCTTATAAATTGGGATTGAGGAAAATTGTGAAGCTGAAAACAATTTTGTTGTAGGCCTATGGCATTTAAACAGAAGATCTATTTTGCAAGGTTTTACTAACATACAAATTTAAAGATCATCAAAGGTCAGGACCCTCTAAAGGGAGAAGGAGTAGAGATAGGGGTAAATATATACCAAATCATATTATTGACTTACACACAAAGTGAATATACCACTTGATGCCTTTTTTTTATGCTGGTTACAAATATAATAATCATTTCTATCGGAAATGAATTTCAGCCCCCCCCCCTCTATATATGCCAATTCAGGATATATATTTCTACATTAGGGGGGGGGGGGATTTTGTTTCTGATGTAAATGGGAAGTAAGTTTAAACTTTACCCCCCCCCCTAATGTAGAAATATATACCCTGAATCAGCATATAGGGGGGGGGGGGCTGAAATTCATTTCCAATAGAAATGATTATTATATTTGTAATTGGCATAAAAAAGGCATCGAGTGGTATATTCACTTTATGTGTAAGTCAATAATATGATTTGGTAGATATTTACCAAGATAGGTGCTTAAAAATACCAGTAAATATATACCAAATCATATTATTGAGTTAGGAATAAATGAATACACCATTCAATGCCTTTTTTCATGCTGATTACATATATAACAACCACTTCTACTGGAAATGAATTTTAGCCCTCCCCCCTATAAATGTCAATTCAGGATATATATTTGCACATATGGGGGTGGGGGTTAGGTTAGGGGGGGGCTGAAATTCATTTCCAATAGAAATGATTATTATATTTGTAATCAGCATGAAAAAAGGCATTGGGTGGTATATTCACTTTATGTGTAAGTCAATAATATGATTTGGTAGATATTTACCAAGATAGGTACTTAAACATACCAGTAAATGTATACCAAATCATATTATTGAGTTAGGAATAAAGTGAATATACCATTCAATGCCTTTTTTCATGCTGATTACAAATATAACAACCTCTTCTATTGGAAATGAATTTTAGCCCCCCCCCCCCTCTATAAATGTCAATTCAGGATAGGCTATATATTTGCACATATGGGGGTGGGGGTTAGGTTAGGGGGGGGGGGCTGAAATTCATTTCCAATAGAAATGATTATTATATTTGTAATCAGCATAAAAAAGACATCAAATAGTGTGTTCACTTTATTCCTAACTCAATAATATGATTTGGTATATATTTACCAAAATACCTTCCTAGAAAATACCTTAGCCTGTTGACCCATCCCTGAAAGTTTCATTTTCCTAACCTAAACCTTTACGTGATAGCCAAAAGTAGCTAAAGTAGAATTATACCATGTACGAAGCTGTGTTGGCCTCCTACAGCTTTGACTTGATTGTATTATATCTATAGTAGGCCTATTTATAGTAGGGTACAAGCATCAATAGGCCTAGTATCTATATCTTACTCATATTAATCAGGTCAAATGTAGGACGTTGAAGCTTGACATGTAATCTGAATAAATATAGGCATAGTTGTCTACCCTTTATTTATGATCCAATAATTATTGAAATTGACTAATTTTAATTAATTTCTTCTTTTAGAGAAGTACAGCCATAGTGCCAAACTCCTACAGAAATCGAACTTGTTTGTATGCCATAAGAACTCTTAGCAAAATTATGGACAGGTTTTCTAAGCCGAAATTGATTTTACACAATAGATTAATAAATATTAAAACTGAGCTTGACAGTTCAAAATCTAGCTTACACAATTTTTTTTTATTCAACCTGGTGCTGTTTCTTCTTGTTGATGAAAGCATTATCTTTCGATTTTGTGTTTTCTAACGTTTTGTATGTTGAATGTTTTATTTTCTTTACAGCACTTGCTGTAAAGAACACACTTCTATTTAACTATTTAATTTACAGCACTTGCATGACGAAATATATGCAAATAAACTCAGGTGAGTTATGCTTAAGAAAATATCACCACTGTGAATAATTTGTTAAATTTAGCACAATGCTCCTGCTTACTCAGAAAGCGATAGGGCCTAATTATATTATTTTTTTAATGTCAACTCGTTTGAAAGGTGTTCTGGTAAAAACATCAAATAAACCTTATTCTTTAAAAACTGAAAGTGCTGATGATTTTTTTCAAATTACGAAATTAACCGAAAGTTTAAAAGCACCAGTCCCATGTGTTTGCAACAAGGTGAAAGACCTCCTTACTCCAATCCCACAAGACTTCTGACAAAATTTGTGATTACAATTTGTTTTTAAATAGTTGAAAAGTCCCACAACTATACTTCTGAAATCAGTAACACCGTAAGTCATTCAAATTTCCACTGTTAAACTATTTGGAACGATTTTCTTGTTTTTTTCAAAAAAGTAATTGCTGACTGATGATTGATCAACAGCTTTAGTAGTTTTTACAGTACTAACGTCTTAAACAGTCAACAGTATATAAAATTACAGCGGCCTTCACGTCACGTCAAATTTTAAAATTTGATTCAGGTGCTTACAAGTGATTTTTCAAGACTTGAGGGGAAAAGGCTAGAAACATCTTGTTTTAGACCAAGCAAAATGATTTAACCACCTTAGAAATCACATTAAGTAATAGTTTGATCCTATTGTTATAAGAATTAATGTTTTGCAGAAACAAGTGCATAAATATGCCTGTTTGGCATGAAATGATTTTTATTGTAACTTATAAAAGTCATTATCTGGTGATGATTAATTAGCAGCTATAATGCTCACTGCAGCAATAATGTTATTACCAGCTAACGATTGATAAATTTAGGATTGATTGTAATATTCACGTTACTTCTTAGAGCTGATTTTTCAGGATGGGGGGCTGAAAACTTGCTAAATAGGATTATAAAAAATGAAAATAGATTCTCTATCATAAAATTTAGTTTTCTTGATTTTTGATCCTCTATGGGTAGTAGGTAAAATAAACATAACCCTTTGCTATTGCGCAATCTCTTTGTATTTATATTTCTTATGATCTATAATAGGAAATGACAAAGTTTTTTTATCGGTTCATTTAAACAGGAGCATGTGTCTTTCTGTTAGAAAATATAAAATCTGAAATCTCTCTAAAGTGATCCTGCTCATGTTAATTGAAACTTCCTTATGTATCTAATTATAAGCAGAATTAAAATTTATAAACAACCAAACAAACCATCGTGTTGAATTGATTTGTTTTTCATTCCCATGCAACCAAATATACATTTAAGTTAAAGAGTTAACAGCCTTGTTACTTGTCTTGACAGCTTGTTTGTTCCCTACCATGCGCAAAACAATTTTGAAAATTTTTCACAAAGATATTGATGGTATAATTTAGATTCCCCTTTAGTCAAGTTTTTAAGAGACTAGTTATTTTTAACTGTTTCCACAAAAGAAGGTTCTAAAAGAAAAGTAAAGATTTGTATTCAAGAAGAAGAAGCACTAAATTTAAGACGATGCAAATACAGTCAAATAGAAATTCAAATGTAGAACAAACGAAAATAGCTATTGATAAAGAAGTGCAAACCAAAAACGAAGATACACCAAAACAAATAATCAAGTTTAACTTCAAACGAACAAAAACATCGGAAAATAGCAGTAAAGCTAACAAACATTACCTCAAGAACAACAATAGGGAATTTTTTCGCAAGACAGTGGAATTCTATATTTTAATGAACAATTCGACCCTATGTCCAGGGGCAATAATTTGCATAAGATGATGCAACCATTAAATTTTTTCATTTTAGTTTTAATGGTCGTATTGTATTGTAAGTCTCTTTGCTTTTATAAATTCATGCTTTGCCGAGGACGTTCCTTGGATATACAGTCGAAATATTCATTCAAATATAGAATTCAACTGTCTCCCGAAAACAATTCCCTATAGTTTTTTTGTTGTTGTTGATGTTTATGATGGAAAGCCAGAGTGGTCTCGGTCGGTATTTAATTAAGACTAATACAACTCATTTCTAGAAAGACTGAAAGTTATTTGTATTTTACACAAAACAGTTCTTACTTATAGCCATGACTTTTTATTTGTCGTAGCATCAACACAAAAATCTATCATTGAAAATGTTGAATAAATGTGAACTGAAAGTTTAATGCATGTTAAAATATTCATTCCTGTAATTCCTAGCAATTTTGAATTTATAAACAATTTAAACAAAAATACTTTAAAGTTTATTTTGTGTTGAGTAGGGTGAAAATGATGATCTGGTCTGTACATGGCATAACGATAGTTGTAGTAAAAGTCAAAGTAACAGTAGTGGTACATGCAGCTGTTCTAGTGGTAGGCAATGACTGCCACCAGATATTGGCGCAAAAATGGTGCTACACCACTTACTAGAGGAAGGAGCCTCGCTGGCGCCAAATATTGTAATGGAATGCTCACGTTTACCACTTACGCTATAGCGTTGTCTATAGTAAAGCCAATAAGGTTCCAATGTTTTATTATTATTTATTCAATTTTTTCCCAGAGCCACTTCATATGGAATGAGTGACCGTATAAACTTCGGAGGGGGCTTATTCAATTGAAAATTGGAAGTTCTAGGGCCCTTTTTAATTTTCAAAAGTGATACAAAGGCAAATAGCCCTCCCCCATGCCAATTTTTGCCAAGATGCATCTGATAAAAATTTTGAGATAGCCATCTTGTTAAAAACAGTTCAAAGATCCGATATCAATAACTCCAAAGTCGACAGAGCCCCCCCCCCCCAGACCCTGGGGCTGGCGTTGTAAGTTATGACGTGGAAAAAAATATGGTTCTTATGGAAGAGTTGCTCGTATAAACTTAAGAAGGGCCTCATTTGATTGAAATTGAAAGTTCTTTTTCACTTTTTAAGAGTCAAGTGAAATCAGAGGGCAACTAGCACCCCCCACGCCTTTATCCCCAGACGCATCCGATAATAATTTTGAGATATCCATTTAATTAAAAAGGTTCAAATATATAATGAAAAAACTCCAGGGCTTACACTCACCCCCCAGAGCCTGGGGGCAGGTAGGTTATGCCCCGGGGCCATATAAGGTTCTTATAGAAGGGATCGTCCTATAAACTTCCAAGGGGGCTCTTTTGATGTAAAAATGAAAGTTCTAGTTCCTTTTTTAAGAGTCAAAACTGATAGGAGGGCGTCTATCCCCCCACCCGCTCTCTTTTCTTCAAATACATCCCATCAAAATTTTGAGATAGCCATTTTGTTCAAAATAATCAAACGATCCGAACATAAAAATTTCAAGGTTAACTTGACCTTCCAGAGCCAGAAGGAAAGGTTGTAACTTTACCCTTGGTGTATATTAGGTATTTATGGAAGAATTGGTCATACAAGCTTTGGACTGGAACTCAAATCATTAGAAATCGAAAGCCTCAGTCCGCTTTTTAAGAGTCAAAAGTGACCAGATGTTAACTAGCCCCCTACCCTCATGGCGTTTTTCCCCAAATATATCTGATGAAAATATTGAGATTGTCATTTTATTCAAAATAGACCAAAGTTCATATAATAAACTCCGAGGTTTGCACAGTCCCCCAGAACCTGGGGGCAAGTTTTGTAAATTATGCCCTGGGGGCAAAAAAGGTTTTCATGGAAAGAGTGGTCGCATAAACTTAGGAGGGGACTCATTCGATTGGAAATTGAAAGTTCTAATTCTATTTTTCAGTATGAAAAGGGACTAGAGAGCAACTAGCCGCATCCATACGCTGTTTTCTCCAAATCCATCCGCTTGAATATTTGAGATAGACATTATGTTTTATCATCATTAAAGAGATTGGAGGGCAACTAGCCCCCCCCCGCGCCCCTTTTTCCCTAAATGTATCCAATAGAATTTTGAGACAATCATTAAGTTAAAAATTGCTCAAAAGTCAGATAACAAAACTCAGGTGTCGTCACAACCCCAAGGGCCCGGAGGCAGGCGTTGTAAGTTATGCCCTGGGGCATATATTGTTCGCATGAAAGGGATGCTCGTAAAAACTTCAGAGAGGGCTCATTTGGTTGGATATTGAAAGCTCGAGCTCACTTTTTAATTGTCAAAAGAGATCCGAGGGCAGCTAGCCCCCCCCCCCCACACCTTCTTTTTCAAAACACATCTGATGAAAATTTTGAGATAAACATTTTGTTAAAAATGGTTCGAAGGTCAGATAAGAAAAAATCTGATGTCAATAGAATCCCCCAGGGCACAGTGAAAAGCGTTCTAAGTTATGCCCTAAGGACATGTATGGTTCTTATGAAAGGGGTGCTCGTATAAACTTCATAGAGGGCTCATTTGATTGGGAATTGAAAGTTCTAGTTCACTTTTTAAGAGTCAAGAGAGTTAAACTATCCCCCCCCACGCTCTTTTTTCCCCAAACCTGTTCGCTGCAAATTTTGAGCTAGCCAGTGTTTTGCAAACTGTTCAAAAATTAGATAACAAAAACCCCACAGAGCCCGGGAGACAGACGTTGTAAGTGTTGTCCTTGGGGTGTATATGGTTCGTATGAAAGGGATGCTCGTAAATGCTTCAGAGGGGGGCGCATTTGATCGGAAATTGAAAGTTCTATTTCAATTTTAAGAGTCAAAAGATATGCGAGGGCAAATAGCCCCATCCCCCGCACACACCCTTTTTTCCCCAGGCCCATCCGATAAATTTTTATAATACCCATTTCATCAAAAATAGTTCAAAGGTCAGATAAGAAAAATTCCTGTGTCGACGGAACCCGCCAGGACCCGGAGGCAGGCATTTAGAGTAACGCTCTAGGGGCATATATAGTTCTTGTGGAAGGGATGCTCGTATAAACTTCGGAGAGGGCTCATTTGATTGGAAATTGAAATATCTTGTTCACTTCTAAAGAGTCAAAAGAGATCTGATGGCACCTAACCCCCCTCCACCACACCCTAAATACATCAGATAAAAATTTTGAGATAGACACTTTGTTAAAAATAGCTCAAAGTTCTGATAACAAAAAACTCCGGTGTCGACACAGCCCCTCAGGCCCGGGGGTAGGCGTTGTAAATAATGCCCTCGGGACATATATGGCTGTTATGGAAGGGATGCTCATATAAAACTTCCTAGAGGGCTCATTTGATTGGAAATTGAAAAGTGTAATTCACATTTTAAGAGTCAAAAGTGATTGGAGGGCAGCTAGCCTCCCCCCACACTCCATTTTATTTTTCTCCCAGAGGCATTTCATATAGAAGGGGTCTTCGTATAAACTTCAAAGGGGTTCATTCGATTGGAAGTTGAGAGTTCTAGTGCCTTTTTTAAAGTCAAAAGCGGTCAGAGGGCAACTGCCCCCCCCCCCCCCCCCCCCAATTTGAGGTAGCCATTTTGTTAAAAATAGTTCAAAGATCATAGAACAAAAGCTCCTTTACGTGTGGCCATTTTGTTAAAAATAGTTCAAAGGTCAGATAAGAAAAACTCCTGTATCGACCCAGCCCCCCCCCCCCAGGGCCCGGGCAGGCGTTGTAAGTATTGCTCTGTGGGCATATATGGTTCTTATGGAAGGTATGCTCGTATAAACTTCAGAGAGGGTTCATTTGAATGGAAATTAAACGTTGTAGTTCATTTTCTCAGAGTGAAAAAAGATCGGAGGACAACTAACCCTTCCCACGCTCCACGCTTTTGGGTGTAATTGATGGACAAACCCATCTGATAAAAATTTCAGGTGATCATTTTGTTAAAAATAGTTCAACCATCAGATATTAAAACTCCAGGGTCGACACACCCCCCCCCCCCCCCCCCCCCCCCCCCACCCCCCCCCCCCCCCCCCCCCCCCCCCCCCCCCCCCCCCCCCCCCCCCCCCCCCCCCCCCCCCCCCCAAGGCCCAGGGACAGGCGTTTAAAGTTATACTCAGGGGATATACATGGTTCTTATAGAAGGGATACTCATAAAAACTTCTGAGAGGGCTCATTTGATTGAAAATAGAAAGTTCTAGTTCACTTTTAAAGAGACAAAACAGACCGAAGCTTAATAAATCTAAGGTCGGATAAGAAAAATTTGATGCCAATAGAACACCCCCGGGCACAGGGAAAGGCGTTCTAAGTTATGCCTAAGGACATGTATGGTTCTTATGAAAGGGATGCTCGTATAAACTTCATAGAGGGCTCATTTGAGTGGGAATTGAAAATTCTAGTTCACTTTTTAAGAGTCAAGACAGTTAAACTATCCCCCCACGTCTTTTCCCCTAAACCTGTCCGCTACAAATTTTGAGATAGCCAGTGTTTTGGAAACTGTTCAAAAATTAGATAACAAAAACTCCCCTCAGAGCCCGGGAGATAGACGTTGTAAGTGTTGTCCTGGGGTTGTATATGGTTATTATGAAAGGGATGCTCGTATAAGCTTCAGAGGGGGCTAATTTGATTGGAAATTGAAAGTTCTAGTTCAATTTTTAAGAGTCAAAAGATATGCGACGGCAACTAGCCCCCCCCCTCCCCTCACCTTTTTCCCCCCAAGCCCATCCGATAAATTTTTATAATATCAATTTCATTAAAAATAGTTCAAAGGTCAGATAAGAAAAATTCCTGTGTCGACGGAACCCACCAGGACCCAGAGGCAGGCATTTAGAGTAACGCTCTAGGGGCATATATAGTTCTTATGGAAAGGATGCTCGTATAAACTTCGGAGAGGACTCATTTGATTGGAAATTGAAATATCTTGTTCACTTCTAAAGAGTCAAAAGATATCAGAAGGTAACTAGCCCCCCTCCACCACGCCCTAAATGCATCAGATAAAAATTTTGAGATAGACATTTTGTTAAAAATAGTTCAAAGTTCTGATAACAACAAATTCCGGTGTCGACACAGCCCCCTAGGGCCGGGAAGGCGTTTTAAGTATTGCTCTATGGGTATATATGGTTCTTATGGAAGGTATGCTCGTATAAACTTCAGATAGGGTTCATTTGAATGGAAATTATACGTTGTAGTTCATTTTCTCAAAATGAAAAAAAGATTGGGGGGGCAACTAACCCTTCCCACCCTCCACGACTTTGGGTGCATCGGATGGACAAACCCACCTGATGAAAATTTCAGGTGATTGTTTTGCTAAAAATAGTTCAACCATCAGATATTAAAACTCCAGGGTCGACACAACCCCCCAGGGCCCAGGGACAGGCGTTGTAAGTTATACTCACGGGATATATATGGCTCTTATAGAAGGGACACTCATATAAACTTCAGAGAGGGCTCATTTGATTGAAAATAGAAAGTTCTAGTTCACTTTTAAAGATTCAAAATAGACCAAAGCCTAATCTAGTCGTCCCACGCCCCTTTTCTCCAAACCCATCCGATAAAAATTTTAAGATAAAAATTTTGTTAAAAAAAAATTCAAACATCAGATAATAAAAAGTCTGAGGTTGACACAAACCCATTTTTTCCCTTTGATATTGTTACTTTGATATCAGTTTTGATACTTTGATGAATATTTGATTTTTTTTACGTTTGATTTTGAAATAAAGAATTTTTAAAAAATCGAAATTTTTTGCAATCAAAACGAATAAAAATTGATTAAAAAAACTTTCCGAAAATAAGTTTTCAAAGAAAAGTAAAGGCAATTTTAAACTTAAGCTCAGCAGATACAAATGCCTTTAAAAATTCAAACTTAAAACCGCTAGAAATTACTATTAAAGAATAAATGAAACCCAAAACAAACAGAAATTAAATAAACAATCATAGCAAAAACATACAACAAGTAATAATATAAATAAATAAATAAATCTTAAGGCGAGTAATGCTTAGATTAAATATGAAAATCAATCTTAAAACGAAAAAAAAAGTTTCTTATTGAAGTATAAATGAAACTTAAAACGAACAGAAATTAAATGATCAATCAATGCAAAACAAACATACAATAGATATTAATGTAAATTAATAAATAAATCTTAAAACAAGTGAAACTTAAATTGAATATGCAAATCAAGCTAGAAACGAACAAAAATCACCACAAACAAGAATTTGGATATGACCTCCTTCTCTCAGTGTAAAAGTCTAAAAACTCCTGCGTCATTGGCGCTTTACTAAAAACCAATTTTGTGACAAATATTTTCTTATATACTTAATATTGAAAATAAAAATAAAATTATAGTAACATTTTGAACTGATGAGCTTTCAGCAATTGATATCATAATACATAAAATATTCAGTTTAATTTATTAGCTCTTTTTCAAGTTGTTAAAGACGAATATAGTTTCCCTACAAACAAGTGATTGGATACTGCCTCTTTTCCTAACTGTAAATAAAAACCAAAAGCCTACTGCGTCATAGGCGCTTTACTGAAAACGGATTATATTACAAATATTTTTTTTCCAGTTCTTACAGCATTGAAAATAAAAATACAATTATAGTGAAATAAATTCTTGAACTGATGGATCTTTCAATAATTAATATCATTACACATCAAATATTCAATTTGGTGTTGTTTATACTTTCCAAGATTGTTCAAGACGCATATAGTTTTCAGTAAAGTGCCATGACGCAGTAGGTTTTAGACTTTTACAGTGAGAGAAGGAGGTCATACCCAAACTCTTGTTTGTGGTGATTTTTGTTCGTTTCAAGCTTGATTTGCATATTCAATTTAAATTTCACTCGCTTTAAGATTTAGTTATTAATTTACATTAATATCTATTGTATGTTTGTTTGCATTGATTGTTTATTTAATTTCTGTTTATTTTTAGTTTTTGCTCGTTTTAAGTTTCATTTATACTTCAATTGGAAAATATTTTTTTCATTTTAAGCTTGATTTTCATATTCAATCCAAGAATTACTCGCTTTAAGATTTATTTATTCATTTATATTATTACTTGTTGTATGTTTGGCTATGATTGTTTATTTAAATTCTGTTCGTTTTGGGTTTTATTTATTCTTTAATATTTTTTTCTGGTCGTTTTGAGTTTGAATTTTAAAAGGTATTTGGATCTGCTGAGCTTAAGTTTAAAATGGCCTTTACTTTTCTTTGAAAATCTTATTTTTCAGAAAGTTTTTTTTAATTAATTTCTATCAAAGATAAATTATAGGGACTCAAAGAGTTCGTACGCATTGGTCAATTTATTCATGGGAAAACAAAGTCTTTTACCAAGTCGTGACGTTCGAGAGGTATTTCACCATCAATCTTGAAAAACCATCCTTGTGGGCCATTTTCTTCAACAGTGTATTTGTTGGGGAAATTTGGAGAAGATGGATTGTCAAGCCATTGTTAATTTTCACTCGGCAAACAATAGTTAGACATTGCCGATGGGTAAAGGAAACTCATATCCAATAAAAGGGCATTTGACTTTTCCCCGGTGTGTTTTCCGGTCGGGTCGGTTTCAAGGATACAATACCCGTGGAAAATCTACCCTCCCCTCGTGGTTCTCTCTACAAATAGACGCTAATCCAATTCGGCAATCACACCTATTTCAGCTCCTCTAATTTGAAGCATTAAATTCATCAACAGATGAGGAGTTGAAAAATAGTACCCAATATCTAACCCAAATTCTTCGTGAATTTTTTCCTTATTTTACAGATAATCTGCAACAGCATCAATACATCATTTGCCATGCCCTTTGACTTAAATCCCCCGCCCATTTTTACAACTTCCCTTACCCCAAACCGTTTTGGCAAATTCATAATCGGCAGTGGGGCATTTATCATTGCGAAGTGAATCATGAAACTGCGATGGGCGGTAATATTTCCTCACATAGCTTCGAGGTAGAGCTGTAGTACTCGTAAGGATATATGCCCTCACAAGTTAATAATCGCAGTTTGAATTGTGCATGTAAGCCAGTAGAAAGTATTGTTGTCTCCCTCATTAATTTCCTTCTTAAAAACCCATCAAATATCTTTGTTTTTAATTGTCAACTCGTCTTCTGGTGATAGATTCCTTGGATAATGTGTATGGCGCAGCTGTGAAATGGCCTCATTTGCTGTTTTAATGAGAGCAATCATAGCTGTGCCAACACAATCTTCCCCACCCAATGTCTCAACTAAATCTACCAGTGTCATGGTCTTACTAGAGTCTCTTCGCACATGGGCAAAAGAGATTTTAATGGCTTCATTTTCATTAAGACGATTCAAATTTGATGGATTGGACACACCCATGAGTGCAGCCTAAATATCTAATGACACCTTGTTGCTCTGCAAGAGCTGTGTTCTGAAAACTTTTGAACGGCAAGGACGCATTGTCTCCTGAAACTGTCTCCACGGACTGGTAACCATGACACTTGCAGTGTTTCAAAATATTATTGAATTTTAATTCGCTACGAAATCTTGAATGACACACTAGACAGTAATAGCAGGTTCCCCCTTTGTTCCTTTACCCTCACTTAGAACCCTGCTAATATGGGGGATGGGAGAGAAATCCCAATTGACTCAGGATATTTGGCAGGCTCGTAGAGAAGCCATACCCAGTATTTCACTGATTCAATGGACGGTGCCCTTACGGAATGTATCGCCCCATTTTTATCACTAAGTTCCCCTTCTTAATATTCTTTGTCAACTGCGAAACGGTAACCCCAATATTTAAATGTTCGCTGGTCCTCTAAAAATATCAATTCCCTTTAGCATTACAGGAAATTGCCCTTTTAAATAATTAAAATCTATTTTCGGAAATTCTACCCCCTCCCCGTCGCCATTAACTTTCCAATTGTCCAAAATTGACTTATTAACATCAATTTTCTTGCATTTAAGCCCCGAAACAAGGACGGAATACTTGAAACACTCCGTGGCTGTGTCGAAACGAAAGTGTTTTACGCATTCAGTATCCCTCAAATTTGCATTATATTTTGTTAGAATAAGCTTCCCGCTCCCCCTCCCACCTCACAAATTGCTTTTTATATTTGGTTATATTAAATTCTAACTTTTCTATAAATAAAAGTACCAACACACTCCCATTTTCATTATAACCCTCGATTCCATTAAAAATTTCACCCATCCAATCCGTAAATACACCCTCTGAATTATGCAAGTCCGGATGAATCGTCTGCATCTTTGTTTGTATATGACACAGATACAAATCACCCATACTTTTATTTAAAAAAAATTATTTAAACTGTAATTGATGCTTTAATACTAAAACGCCCTCCCACCTCCCGAATATGGTATTTGAGAAGTGCCTGAATCTTCCTGAGATACGAGTACACTAGGTTAATAATATCTGTATGGATACTACCACTCACTAGGGAATTGAATGGATCTCCAAACTCAGCCCTATACACATGAATGTTACGCAAAGCGGTATCAGCTAAATACAGATCAGGTAAAACTAGAGGTCATCCGACTCCACTTTGCTCCCCTAAATCTCTGTCCAGTGTGGGTGTTGTTTCGGCCTCGCTTACTAGTAACTGTTCTATTACACTGTCCAAAAGTTCATTGGTGAGGCCGAAACCCCTTATAAAGGCATCAAAATGAAACCCGGGTGGAGGTTCTACACCAGCTGAACTCACTTCTGCACTCAGACTCCCTCAAGTTAACGTTCCGTCAGGTTTTTCCTAATGGAATTGGTGGGGACACTGTGTGAACCTAGAAGAATAATAAGAGTATAAAAGTTCACTGGAACACTTTGCCCTATGGAAAAGAGAAGGGTTAAAGAAGTCATAGATAGCATACTACTCGTTGGAATGCATCATTGTATTTTAGGGCTTAGAAAGGTACCTTGAGCTCTTGCATTCATAGACACTATACTACTCGTTGGAATGCATCATTGCATTATGAGGCAAAGAAGGGTACCCTCGGTACTGTAATCCCCCTTACTAGTGATAATGGCCAAACTACTGGTATGTGTAAAACCTTTTCGGATGTATAATGTTTTTAAAAAGTCTTGGAAAACTCACTGAGGGTGGGATTCCTTCTGGCCATTTGGCTATAAACTGATCGGCCCTTCCCATTAATTCGCTATTGGCGTATACCAGTGGTTCAGCTCCTCCCCCAACGAGTTTGGATACTAGCCGATCGATCTGGTTAGCAACCTAGATAAAAGAATTATCTATTTAGCATTTAAGGACAGATGGAACTAATAGGGGCTGGGACCCATGGATTGGATGGATGCCCCCCTCCCACAAAAACTAGCGAGTAACGCTTAAAAGAATTTAGATTTAGAACAGAAAAAGACATTATTATAGGAAATGATGAAAAACAGCCTTATATCTGAGGGGCTGAGTCTTTTAAAACTAAGGGGAAGGGGGCATAGAACATGAACCTTCAATTCTCCGGCACATTAAAAAATAGTGAAAAGACGAAACTAAAAGGTAAGCGCTTAAAAGAATAAAATCTCCTTCAAGGCCTGAAAAGGCTCTCTGACAGTAGACTGGAAAAAGTTACGAAAAATATCATAATTAGATTGAAAAAAAATTTTTGAAAAATGCCTTTATTGGTGAAAATTCCCTTTATGGGCTGAAACAGGCAAAATTATTGATAGAAACAAACGAAAAGTGAAAAAAAAAACTATTGATAGAAAGTAAGGGTTTAGCACTTCGATATGTCTTAGGGACTGTTTCTTTGACAAGTAAAAAGAGGGAAAATATACATGTTGTAGGTTGAAAAAAAATTACTCATATTTGCAAGTGCTGGCTGCACTTGGGTGTGGACTCTTGAAGTCCCCAGTGGTGCATGTTGGAGGGTGGAGGGGCTGACGAGGTTATGGGGCTGTATAGCTGGGCTAGCAACGTTACGGATTTGTGCAACCAAGGCAGTGAGATCACGGGACTAGACACCTGGGCTAGTGATATCACGGGTTTTCGTAGTAGAGACAGTGGGGCTCACCATGACATAAGAAGCTACCCACTTTCTTTTCAATATCCTGGCAGGTTAGACTCGGGATTACACTAGCATTACTGGTCTGGTAGGGGCGTGAGAGGCTCCGGGTATTACAAGATGGGAGGCCAATGGCTGGCCCAAAGCTTGTATAGAAGGCCTGGTGTACCGTGTGGCCGATGCCCTTGCGGCTTTCACTGGGATCCGCTCGGTTTTAAACAAACATAATTTCTCTGTTTCTTTCAAAACTGAACAAACAGTTGAAAACTTTATCCACTCAAGAAAAGATAAAACTGACCATGTACTGGGTAGTGGTGTCTACAGAATCCCTTGTTCATTAGGGAAATTTACATTGTTAGGACCCATCAACAACTTGGTGAACGTTTGCATGAAAACAAATTTTCAATAGATAAGTCCCTGGGATTGGAAAATAAAAATGACAACTTTGATCTTGGCTGCATATCTTTGAAAATCCTACACATCTGGTTCTTTTTGAGGAGATAACTTTAATATCTACTCTGAATGGCCTACCGCAATCTTTTAAAGAGGTAAATGAGATAAAAAGAAAATACATAAACAGAAATTTGGCTATAAATAAAGATACTGGAGGTATTTCATTAAGCCAAATTTACAACAATTTAATACCGAAAGCCTCAATCCGTATCTTCACTCAGTCTAATTTTAGAGAACCTATTCGCATATCCAATGAAAACCAAATTGTAGACCGCCTAAAACTATTTAAAGACAAAAAGTTATTGCTCAATCATCTTGGTAAGTCCTTCTTTATTGATTCCTGCCTGGTTTTTATTTAGTGTCTGCTCTGTCTTTGTCGGGTAAACTTCGAAAGGTAAGATTTTGTTGTTTTTTTTTCTTTTTTTTTGGTTTTTCTCTATAGTTTAGAACTGAGGACGACTTGGTGGAGGTCCTTGTCAAAATATTTGCTTTCTCTTGGTCATCATGTTTTGCCACTGCCTGACAAAATCCTCGTTTTCTCACCGATTTTATTTTATTTTTCATTTGTTATTTCCTTTCTTCTCTGAATTTCATGTGTCATGTATAGCCAGTGTGGTCTTAGAATGTATTTACGAATATCTTATTTAAGGTCAGAAACAGATTTGACTTTCCCTGTTTAAATTTGGGGGGTGACGTTACGGAGAAGCAACACATTTTAGCATATCGTGTCCAGAAAATTCACTAAGATTTGGAAAAAAAGAGGAATAAGATTAAAATTTTGTAAAAAATTAAAAGGTTGACGGGCAAAAAATGTAAAATATATGCCAACAAATTTCACGTTGGGATCTCCAGGAACGGTTGACGGATTGAGAAAAGGTTGACCTGTACTTTGATTTATTAAAAATAATCGACATGTTCACAAACGTTTGTATGTCGTTATCCTTAGAAATTTATAAAACACCAAAATTTGCTTGTTCAGCAAGGTTTTGGATGTACAAAAGAAGCTGTATTTAAAAGCTTCTTTAAAAGAAGCTGTAAGATGTGCACAGACAAACTAATAATAAATTATTTTCAAATTTATGGTTCCCTGCGATAGCTGCCAATTAATAAAGAGTGATCCACGGCCCGTAGCAGCTGAAAATCAAAAAATCTTTTTGGAAAGGAATTGTCTAATGTAAAAGGATCCCGATTTCGTCAGGGAGTCTTTCGCCAAAAACGGGATTTGTAGGTGATTAGTGAGTAGTAGAAGAATGAAAAATGAGGTAATTGATTACACTGATTATAAATTTAAGCGTTATATAAATGGCCAGGGGGTGGGGTGGGGGGGGTCCTCGTCTTTGAAAACAAAACAAGTTTTTTGATCTTAGATAACACGTTTGGCTAAAAGTTTCAACAATGTTCACGCAGCCAATAATAATGTTACCACTATTTACGAGTGCTAAGCAATGCTGATGACCCTGAAACTTGGAATTTTATTCTTTTCATTCAAAAAAAAAGAAAAATAAGATAAAGAAAAAAATCTAACATTCAGGTTCTTGGCGAGTTACAGAAATTTACTTTCTGACTATTTCTAATAGCGAGTAATAGCTATTCCATGTAATTAACTCATTAACAAACACATTTTGAAAAGATATTAGCTCAGTATGTGAAATTTTCCGCCCGAGTCTGAATTATAGATAGAAGAAAATTTATAAATTAGAGAACCCGAAATATTGATTTTAAAGCATAAAAGAAGCATTCAAACGTTTGCCACCACGCCCAGAAAAGTAAATTACCCTACGTTTTCTTTGTCATCATTTTGCACACAAATATAGAAACCGCTACCAAGTTTGTCGTCACTTAGTAAGCAGGTCTCCAAATTTTTCTTAAGCTGAAGCACCCCATTCTTCTGTCACAAACAAGTTCATTTTCAAATAAAACCTTTCTCAGCTTTTTCTCAAATCTAAAATAAGGTATATTCTTCCTTCCTCGAACTTAAACTCTATCTCCTCTACAAACTAGTTGAATAGTGCTTTGTTCAATTCAGGCAGATTATCACATTTTGGCTTAGTAGTCATAAATTTTTCAATGCACTTTTTATGATATTTTACCTCAGCTGCCATTACATCAATCCTGCTAGCTCTGCAAAATTCTTCTGGCTTTTTGCTCCAAAGAAGATTTGTTTTCAAACACAACAGTTTCACTGTTGAAAAAATTTCTATAGTGATAAGTTCAAGAGAGGCTTTTTTATTACTCCCTGTTTTAGAGAAAAACAACCAACAAGTTTTATATGAGGAGTAAACATCTGGAGTCTCTAAATAAAAACTTTTCTGGTAGTGTTGACATTTTCAGAGCTTGTAGATAGCTCTGGGACAGAAGATTCTTTACTGAGGGCATACATAAGCTGGCAGTGACAGCTGCTATGCCATTTTGGATTTTTCAACAAAAAGCTCTCTTTTGATGCTCCACATCAGTAATGTTCTGTATTTTGTATCACCAGTTTTTTTCTTGTTCTGATTTTTGTTTCTTAGATTCTTTTTTTCTTATAGTGGCAAAGAAAGCGCGAAGGAAAATGTGTCCTCCTGATTTTTGTGGACTTTCATGAAATCCAACTTTTCTCTGTAGTTTATTCATCTGAAAGAATTAACTGTTGAAGAACTTGATTATCTTATATAGTCATTGTTATAGCAGAGCAAACAGTGCTGGGGAAGAACAAATTGTTTGCAACTGAAGAAATCCTCCCAACATTCAAGTAAAACTTTGGACAATGAATTTAAAAAAAATCATGTTGTGATACTCATTGTAATGTCACATATATAAGCAAACACAGAACTTAATGTTAACTAATCTTGTTAAGCATTTCTAGATACAAAAAAAATGCTATTCCTGACCCTTCGTTCATTTATTATCAAATAAACATAATCGGTTAGTTCATTATGAGATAAACGTAATTGCATTTCATAATGCTGAATTTGTTAAGACTCAGTTCCTTATTAGCACAATATTCCTATAATGGGGAATTAAAATCAAATATATCAGAATAATGCACTTATTAGTGATGTGTTTTCTTTTTTTTGGCTCATTTCCTGATTGGAAAGTTATTCCACTCCAAACCTTTTTCTCTAATATAAAATTATTTGCCTGATTTGACCTTGTTGTCAAAATTTGGTAGTTTCTTCCCAAAGAAAAAGGAATAGTGACATCCTTGGATCCAAATAGAAGTTCTTCGTAGCCTAGTTCTATGTTTGAATCTGTCAGAAATTCATTTATAAATCCCACTGGAGTAGATGATTTGACAGAGACTTGGCCACCTGAGCATGAAAAGCATAAAAAACAAAACCTTTATAAACTATACAATGTTCCGATGTGACCTACACGCACAAGGAAACAAAATCATTATAATTTTTTTTAATTAGGATCACGGGTATCGTGGGTGTTAATTGAGAGGAGACTCTGCCGTTCTTAGATTTTCTACCCCCCCCCCTTCTATATCCTGAAAAATAACTTATTTGGGATATTTTCAAAAAATGCTTTTTTCGGTATTTTCATTGAAGAAATTCAAAAACACGACAAATTTACCCCTATATATCGGAAAACACTTTGATTCTCTCCTCCCTAAAATTATTTTGAATTGACGCCACACTTTGCCTATGTATCCATGAAAATCGTTGCAAATTTGCATTGTTATCATTGCATGATTATTTTTATTTTCAAATTTTAGTTGCCAATTGCCCCTGACTAGTTGCCAATGGTGTTCTTGATTCCATTTTCTGTTACACATTGCTTGTAGGCAGTTGCCCATGACCAGTAAAATGAATACAAACTGCTTAATGAGAACTGCTTGAATGAAACTGCTTTGAATAAAAACTGCTTGAAGCTTTCAAGTTATAACTTAAAGTTACAATAAGGTTATTTACCACCAAAAAAAAATTGAAATCAGCATATGGCAAATTACAAAGCAAGAAAAAAAAATAAAAAAACAATTAGGTTGGGGAAGTCAGCGGCAATTAAAATTGTAGCTATTAGCAATAGCTGCATTTTCAAGTACCAGTATAAAATTTGACCAACTGTCAGTGATAGCTTATATTCTATTTCAATCTACAAGTTGCTTTCAGCCAGGCAGCAGTTTCCAGTATATTAAAAACAGCGTTAAATATTTTCAATACTTATTCAAATTTACCAACTTCCAGAGAAAATTATTGTTATATTTGGATATAAAACTGAATCTAACGGAACGTTGATTTTTTTGCTATCTCATTATGGTCCAGCATTCCAAAGTAATTCAAAAATCAACTGGTTATAACCTGGTTCCAGGTCTGGCAACTGAAAATATGGTTAATAATCCTTTAAATTCCATAAAAAAAGGTAGAAAAAGAGGAATATTTTAGAGTGAAGAGAATAATAAGAGATTCAAAAATATTAAAGGAGAAACCCAATAAAGTGAAGAAGTTGTAGCCCTGAGTTAGCCCAATAGCCAAATGAGGAGAAAATCCGATAAAGGGAAGAAGTTGTAGTTCTTAGTTATGTATGCAAATGATTGCAAGAATAAACAAAGAAAGACGCATCAAAATCTTTTGCACTGTGAGTGATGAATGCCTTATAATTATCGCATGTAAAACTTACCTTCAGTAATTATATCTCTTGCACCAGGTTGTATTGAAGTAGCAGCAGGATGCTCAATCATATATTCTGTTGCTTTGCCAGAGTTTTTCTCTTCAGCTAAGCTACGGAGATCTACCGGGGCATGCGCATTCATGCTGGATATATGCCTCTTGTTATCCGAGCAACTCCACTTTTTTCATTATGGTACAAAAACGAAAAGGGTTAGAGAATTTCAAGATCACACATTTTGTAGAACGATAAATTTTATACCGAGTCCATCAATAAATAATACATATCATGTAGACTAATTTTCAAGATGAATCAAGATTATTCCCAATGTCCTATAAATGATGCTATCTTTTTTGTCTATTTTTTTAGATAACAATTAAACAGCCAAAGATAAAACAATTTTAAAAAAAGGACAATGAACGTTATTCAATTTCCCTTGACTTGACCTTTAACTGAGCACTTTTGGAAGAGTTTTGAATTTTGTATTGATTTTAAGGGAATTTTTTGGCAGCTCAGATTAATTATTGGGGATTTTGAGGAAATGGGAATATAGCACCCATTTGTGGACTATATAAAAAGGATTTTTTCATTCGGCATGGTTGATTATGCCAGGTGGCATTTCCAAGCCTTCAGCTGCTTGCTGATCACCCAAAACCTCAAATATAAACATAGCTCTCATGTGGCTCTCTAACTGATTTGAATCTGATCAGGAACGGCTGTGATTATCTGGACTACACTTGACAGTACAAAGTAACAACAAAAATACCATTTTTTAAGTTAAAAAAGGACTAGAAACCCGTCAAAAATGGTAGTGGATCTAAGAAAGGGCAGAGCCTTAAACACTTATGGTCAAAAACCCTTCGCTTGATGTTTTCATAACCCCTCTCTTCTTAATAGCCGAAAAAAAAAATAATTTAGCCTGTGTAGCACTGATGAGTGAATTTTTCTCTCCGTAAGTTGTCTCCGTGAAGTCAGTAAACACAGTATAGTCGGATATTTGTGATGTGTAGTTAAAAATTAAGCTTTATTTTAAATATATATTTTTAAAATAACATATATTTGAAGTTGTATTATATCTTTTACGTATCCAATGAGACCTATTATTTGCAATACAAATATTAACATATTTCAAACGATACTGTATGCATAACTCGATTGAATAAATTTTCCGCTGCCCATTAGTTTTGTAGATATTACCCTATCTCCGTTGATTCAAATGTACTGAATCTGTGAAATTCTTTTAAACAAGCTTTCCTTGTCCTACACTATCTACAATTTTCAGTTTTAGCCTCTGAGCCAATTCTGAAAGTATGCATAAGATATTGTGATTATGCAAAAAGCGTTTTGCCAGATCAAATACTATGTCAAGACTTTGCAGACTCCTTTTGCATAAGAAAAACTAGTTTTTTTTGCTTTTTTTGGCCGATATTTTGTTTTTGATGTAGAAGAAACAATCTTTTTCTGGATTTTGAAAGCATTTTTGAAAAGTAATTCTTAATAGGTTTTTTAAAGGTTTTACATTTCTAGGCTGTATTTTGTCTTTAGATTAGTTGTGGGTGTTAAATTTGTACAAGTAAAATTGTAACATAAATTTTTTGAAAACATTAGTTTTTGTGAAAGAATGGATAAAAATAAACTCCAGAATAAAGCACCAGATTACCTGGTGCTATAAGCGCTTTTTTTAAGCCAAAAATTTTCTCTAAATGCATTTTGAATCACCAGTTAGCCTGATGCTCTAAATAACTGAAAAAACCCCAACGTCAGGGAAAGTCTCACAATCTCCTAAGGGTTTGGTTGAGTTTAGAAACCTATTAAGTTCGATACTTAACAGATTAATTGTATATTTGTTTTTGAAAATTTTGATATAAATTATTTTTTTCCGATACCTACAGAAATTTGGTCAAGTTACAAAATACCTTGGATATAGCGCTCTTACTGACTTCTTCCCAACACACCAAATACTACCTGTGAGGATTCCTTTTGTCAAAAGCAACAAAAGACTAAAAAATAAATTGAAAAACCCATTCACACTCTCGTAAATGAAAGTGCTGTGGTCGATTAGCCAAATAAGGAAGTTGCTAAAGGACTTGGTTAAACATATGAATTACCTATTACTGATGGTGCCACTGAAGAGCCTGTAGTTCAGGTAGAAGGGTTATCTTGATGATTTGATGACAATATTGAAATCCTGTTAATAGTGTTTTAAGTGATAATATTTTTTTCTTTCAAAGATATTTTACTTGCTAATATTAGGAGACAAATGATAAAAGGGTTCATTATTGAAATTAATATCAGCTTTCGTCATATTCAAATAGTCTCGTAATAGCTAAGGCCAAGCATTTTTTTTTAAAGCAAGATTATAAATTAGCGGATCTGTAGAAGAAGTTGTTGTAACCCTATTTTTACACGATCAAATTTAAGAGGTTTTACTTATAGTTTATTAATTTCAGCTTTTCCCCTCAGGTGCATCACTTCTCAAAAATCCTTTTCTGAAATTTTGATTTCAGATAATATTTTCAGAGAAAATAATAAAATAATTTTTTCATGTTTTTTTGACACTGAAAGCTGTAGCCTACTCAAAACTACTTGTACTTGTACATGTTGCAGGACCAGACGCGGACGCCTCAGCTGGCATCTAGAAGACTACGTATGATTGAATCCCATTTGTCGTGATCTTGTGCCAGCTCTTCAGCAAACCGAAGCCAGTATCTCTCCTACTTTCTGCCAAACTTTCGTAATCGTCAATGGGATCGAGGACATTTTTGGCAGTTATCCACGAATTCTTCAATTGACCGCCAGGTAGCCTGTGCCAATCTGGCAACGGGGCAGCTAGAAGCACTTGCTTTATGATTCAGTCATTGGGTCTTTTAAAAACATGACCAAGCCAACGCAGTCTTCTCTGTTTGACAATCATGGCAGCAGGTTTGATGCTACAGCAGCAGTGGCACACATTGACATTTGAGATTCTGTCGGAGTATCAAATCCTCAGGATTTTTAATAGACAGCGGTGGTCAAAGTTTTCCAGATCATGGAGATGAAGCACCTTTAGTGGCCAGGTTTCGACTGCATGGAAGAGAACAGATCTAACAGCCTCTTTAAAGACAGAAATTTTTGTCTTCATGCTGATCTTCCGCTGGATCTACAAATGGCAGCGGAGATGTGAGAAGATGGCTTGGGCTTTGTTGATTCTGTCCTGTACGTCTCAGTCACAACCTTCACAAGGGTCTTTTATTGAGCCAAGATAGGTGAAGCTATCAACTTTTCCAATTCTTGCCCGTAAAGCACAAGCTGAAAATCCGAGAGTATATTTAGGTCCATGACTTTAGTTTTGGCCGTGTTGATCTTCACAACCAGTAGCTGAGAGAAGTTTGCTATTTCATTTAACATAGCTTTGACAGTTGCTGGGTTAGCAGCAAGAGCATTGATATCATCCGCGTAGTCCAGGTCAGACACGTTTATGCCCAATCTCATAACAACACCATCAAAACTAGAGAGTTCTCTTTCTAGAATCGAGTCTATACAGTAGTTAAACAAAACAAGGGACAATATACACCCCTGTTTGACACCACACTTTCAACATTAAAGGGTTCAGTTTCTTCGCCCAGCACTCTTACAGTTAATTTGCAATGCTCCTAGTAGGCCTTCAAAAGCTCTATGAATTCAAATGGAATACCATACTCCAACATGATTTGCCAAAGGTTTTTGCGGGTTACAGAGACGAAAGCAGCCACAAAATCAAGGAACATTTTAATTATGGGGAGATTGTAGCGTTTGCACTGTTGGAGAATAAGGCGAAGAGTGAAGACCTGGTCAGTGCACCCTCTCCCTCTTCAAAATCTTCACTGGTTTTCACGTGTCTGCTCATCCCTTGCTTCCTCGAACCTTTTAAGCAAAATCATCGCAAATACTTTGGTAGCCCTATCCATGAGTGATATCCGCCGGTAGTTCCGGCTGTCTCATTTGTCCCCTTTTTAGATACTGGGATTATTACTGACACTTACCAATCAGACGGGAAGGTATTTTCCTTCTATATTAGACTGAAGAGGGTGTCTAGTTGCTCCGTTACAACGTGTGTCGAGGCCTTGTAGACTTTTTGGAGGGATAATATCTTCCCCAGGATACTTGTTGTTTTTTAGCCGTTTGATCGTGTTTAGTATCTCTGAAGCTGAGGGTTTGTGCCATGTCGATTTCATATGGTGGTCTTTCAGCTTGTGGTGGCAGCATGTGCGTTGCTGAGACCTATTTTTGATAGCTTATTTTTTGGAATTTGCCTTCTGGAACCTGTTCTCCAGGGGCTGGTTAACTTTAAGGTTAAATTTAGCCCCATTTGTTATTTTTATTTTCCGGGTTGATTTTTTTTAATTTTTTCAACGATTCTTAACTGGAAACTAATGGCAAAAGTAAAAAAGATCAATTTTAAATTTTGAGCTTTCCGAAACAGAATTTATTTTTGTGTTTATATAGACAGATTTACCAACTATACATGCTTAGACTTAACGAAGTTCTTCATATATTTTAAATTCAATATTTCAAAGATTGTTCAATCAATGTGAATGAGTAAGAATTTTCCAGAGGTTTGACTCGTTAGGAGCAGAGTCGTTCCTAGGGTTGATGGTGCAGAGGGATAAATTAATTGCAAACCCCCTCCTGTCTAAAATATAAGCGAAAAAAAGCCGAATCAAAGTGAAAAATTTGTTCCATGTAGACGTCCAGTCGTAGAACTCTGCTCCCCGCCATGGCAGCCGAGCCTTTTGAACGGTTCTGGCTGGGAGAGGGGGAGGGGGTTAAAACGTAGATGGTGGATTTAGTTCTTAATGTTTATGCCCTTGTGCTTGTTCTTAAGAGACGAATATTGGAGTTCTTCCCATCCCTACAGTGTGCAATATTCTATTCAAATGTATTGCTATTCGGGTTAGATGGTGAAACTCTTAAGATGTGTTCAATGTGAAAAATAAACTTTAAACTGTTTGAGGTGACTTAGTGTAAAAAAAAACAAACAGTTTTAACTTATAACCCTCCTCAATATAATTCGTTTATTGCTGTAGTAGATTGGATTATTTAGCAGTACTTTAATAATTGAAAATACATGGGAAACTGTTAAAGTTTTTGGTGGCATTAGCCTGTCGGATCTCTTTTAAGAAGTTTGTTACGCCGATTTAACTCCGTTAAATCGGGCTTTTTAAGTGAACAAAAGGGTTGGAGGGCAACCATTCCCCTTACCACCTCCCCCCTCTTCTTACTTAAAGTCATCTGATTAAAATTTGAGCTAGTCATTTCGTTCAGTATAGTTGAAAAGTCCAGTAACTATGCCTTCAGAGATAACTTGACCCGTTAAAGACCCTAGGGAAAGTTTTGTAACTCATGAAATTCACTTATTGTTTAAGTATAATATTTGTTATTGGGAAGTATACTGATTTTTTGGGAAGCGGGTGGATTTCTTGTTTGGGGGATGTTTCAAAGGAAGAATTTTTCGAGGGGAAGGAAGTTTCCAGGGCGTGAATTTTCCAGTTTACACGGGGGAAGGTTTGCCACAATTGCTAGCCTAAACTTTTGTTTAGTATTTTTGTATTTGTCTTACTTTCGTTTTCCCTACTCAATATCACGTGTAGAGATGTTGAAGGGAACTACCCTGAGGAAAATTTTTAATGGGTAAGAACTGTCTAGATTATCTTTCCGTAGGGGCTAGGGATTTTTCACGGAATAAATTCTCATGGGGGATTTTTCCATGGGATAAATTTTTCAGAGAAAATTTTTCTCCAGGAGCAACTTCCTAGTAGGAAATAAATCTGTAATTTATTTACTAGGGGGTGGGGATGTGCGGGAGGAATTTTCCTTTGAGCAGGAAACTCCTGCTCAAATTTGAATTTCTAAGGAATTTCTTTAAGTTTCTTTGAATTTCCAACGAAAAAGAATTTCCTTAGGAAATTTTACGTTTGAGCAGAAACTCCCCCCACAGTCTTCAGGGCAAGGATTATAAATTATGCCCTGGGGCCATATAAATTTTTTATTGAAACCTTTATCATAGAAACTTAAAAAATGACTCATTCGACTGGAAATTAAAAAGGCTTGTGTCCCTTTTTAATAGTCGAAAGTGATTTGAGGGCAACTAACCCCCCTCTCACGCCCAATTTTCCCCAAACACATCCAATCAAAATTTTTAGATGGCCAGTTTATCCAACGTAGTTGAAAGTTTTGGAAATTAGGTCCTTAAGGATGACAACCTCCCCCCCCCCTCCATAGCCCTCAGGCCAAGGGTTGTAAGTTATGCCGTGGGGGCATATAAGGTTTTTATAGAAAGCGATGTTGTAGAAACTTCAAAAAGGGCTCATACAATGGGAAGTTAAAAGGGCTAGTGCCGTTTTTAATAGTCGAAAGTGATTGAAGGGCAACTAATCCCCCCCCTTACGCCCACTATTTCTCCAATCACTTCTAATCAAAATTTTGAGATATCTATTTTGTTCTACGTAGTTGAAAGTTCTGGAAATTAGGTCTTTTAGGATGATAACCCCGTCAGAGCCCTCAGTGCAAGGGTTGTAAGTTATGCCCTGGGGGCATATAAGGTTTATTTAGAACGTTGTTTTTAAAAGTTCCAAAAAGGGCTAATTTGATTGGAAATTGAAAGGGCTAGTGTCCTTTTTGATTGTCGAAAGTGAATGGAGATTAATTAACCCAACTCTCACGCCCACCATTTCCCTAAACACATTCGATCAAAGCTTAGAAATAGTCATTGTTCAACGTAGTTGAAAGTTCTTGAAATTGTGTATTTAAGGATGACAAACACCCCAAAGCTGGGTAAAGGTTGTAAGTTATTCCGTGGGGGCATATAAGGTTTTTATAGATAGTGTCGTCGTAAAAACTTCAAAAAGGGCATATTTAATTGGAAATTGAGAGGGCTAGTGCCCTTTTTAACAGTCAAAAGTGATTTGGGGGGGATGACTAACCCCCTTCGCACGCCCACCATTCCCCCAAACACATCTAATAAAAATTTTCAGATAGCCATTTTGATCAACAAAATTGAAAGTTCTGGAAATTAGGTTTTTTAATATAATAACCCCCTCAGAGCCCTCAGTGCAAGGGTTGCGAATTATACCCTGGGGCATATAAGATTTTTATTGAAAGTGTTGTCTTAGAGACTTCAAAAGGGCTTATTTGATTGGAAATTGAAAGGGCTAGTGTCCTTTTTGATTGTCGAAAGTGAATGGAGATTAATTAACCCAACTCTCACGCACACCATTTCCCTAAACACATTCGATCAAAGCTTAGAGATAGTCATTGTTCAACGTAGTTGAAAGTTCTTGAAATTGTGTATTTAAGGATGACAAACACCCCAAAGCTGGGTAAAGGTTGTAAGTTATTCCGTGGGGGCATATAAGGTTTTTATAGATAGTGTCGTCGTAAAAACTTCAAAAAGGGCATATTTAATTGGAAATTGAGAGGGCTAGTGCCCTTTTTAACAGTCAAAAGTGATTGGGGGGGGGATGACTACCCCCTTCGCACGCCCACCGTTTCCCCAAACACATCCAATAAAAATTTTCAGATAGCCATTTTGATCAACAAAATTGAAATTTCTGGAAATTAGGTCTTTTGATATAATAACCCCCTCAAAGCCCTCAGTGCAAGGGTTGCGAATTATGCCCTGGGGCATATAAGATTTTTATTGAAAGTGTTGTCTTAGAGACTTCAAAAGGGCTTATTTGATTGGAAATTGAAAGGGCTAGTGTCTTTTTTAATAGTTGAAAGTGATTGGAGAGCAACTAACGCCCCTCTCACGCCCACCATTTCACCAAACACATTCAATCATCAAAATTTTGAGATAGCCATTTTGCTTAACGTAGTGGAAAGTTCTGGAAATTAGGTCTTTGAGGATAGCAAACTCCCTAACAGCCCTTAGAGTAAGGGTTGTACTTTATGCCCCGGGGGCATATAAGGTGTTTATAGAAAGTGGTTTCGTAGAAACTCAAAAAGGGCCTCATTCGAATGGAAATCGAAAGCCCTAGTGCTCTTTTTCATAGTCGAAAGTGATTGGAAGGCTTGATATTTTTATTGTAAAGATCGATGTGACTACATCGTGTTTTTTTGTTTGTTTAGATCAGGTCACATCGTATCGAAGGAGTTGTCGTAAGAACTTCGAAAAGGGCTTATTCGATTGAAAATAGAAAGGGCTGACTTCCTTTCTAATAGTCGAAAGTAATTGGAGGGCAAATAATCCCCTCCCACACCGACCCTCCCATTTTCCCATTATGTTTAGAAACTAAATGTTGCCATAAGATTAAATCAACATGCACTGTGTTAATGCTAATTCTCAATAAGGCATCTCAGCAGTATCCCAAAAATGACTGAGGGTATTATGTTCAAACTTGTTTCATTTATTTATTGATGTTGATTTATGGTTGTTTAACGCTTGGTAGACTATTTCATTTTAGTTTTGCTCATTTTTGATCAATGGAGTTCTTTACTTTCCTTTGAAAAAGTTATTTTGTAGAAAAAGTTGTTTTAATTAATTATTTAAAAATTTAAAAATTATTTAAGCATTTTTGTTTATTCTAAGTTTTGATGTTGCTCCTTATTTTCAGTTGAAAAAACTTGTTTTTTCAACAAGTTTTGTACCAGAAGATCCAAAAGTTAATTCTAATTTAATGTCCAAAGTCTCAATTTCAGAAATTAAAAAGAGACTCCTTGTTAAAGAGAACAACAGTGACACCCTTTGAGTTCCCAATAGCTCTTACTAAAGCATTTGGGAAAGAACAGTCTTTCCCACTTCAAAGTATCTACAGCAATATTATTAAAACTGGATATTTCCCCAAAAAAAGTGGGAAACTAGATTCATCACTGCTATTCCAAAAAAAGGGAACTATTCTTTGGTGTGAAGCCAATCTCTGTTACATTGCTCTTCATCTGAATTTTTGATAGTTTTGTTGCTCGGTGTTTAAAGAAAAAATCAGAAGCAAAAGATAAAAAGCTATTTGGTAACATCCCAAGGTGTTTAACTATTCGTCATCTAATTAATCTGCTCGATGTCTTTTTAAAACATCTAGACAAGGGCAGAAAGTGGATAAATTTATATTCTTATTGATTTTAAGAAATCCTTCGATCTTTTATATCACGTGGAAAGGATCTTTCCACGTGGATCTTTTATATCATGTGAATTTCCGATAGCTTTGTTGCTTGGTTTTTTAAAAAAAAATCAGAAGCAGAAGATAAAAAGCAATTTGTTAACATCCCAAGGTGTTTAACTGTTCGTCATCTAGTTAATTCTGCTTGATTTTGTTTTTAAAACATCTAGACAAGCGCAAAAAGGGGATGATATTATATTCCTATTGATTTCAAGAAATCCTTCGATCTTTTAGATCACTAGACCCTCTAATGTTCTCGACATATTAAAGAAACATCTGCTTTTAGAACTGGATGCACATATTGTCTTTTGATTTAGTTTAAGATACCCTTAAACATTTTAATCAAAGAGCAAGAATCCCTGCCCTTTGTACACACCGCCCGTCACTACAACCAATTGAATGATTTAGTGAGAATTCGGACGGCTCAGTAGGACAGCCCCCGTGCAGCTCGTTTTTTTTCATGAATATAAAATGAGTCGGAGGTAATAGGCTTGAGATTGTCTGTGCAGGATTTCGACTCTTGTTGATAGAAGAGCACCGCCAAGTACTGAAAACCAAGTTGTGACCAAGATGGGTCCAAGATTGCACAAAGCCTTCATTTTAGGAAGGTCCCAGGTACTTCTTGCTGTCAGGTTCTAAGGCTTAAGCACTTTGGTGTAGACTTGAGAATATATGTGATCCCCGTCCTGCACTGGTATCCAGGATTATTGCTTTCCTGAGGCTAAAATAATTTCAATGATTTAAATAACACGAAAACTGGAACTTGGAATGTTGCGACGTTAAAAAATGACTATAGTATCGACATTTTGACTGACCCAGACGATTCGAACTGGATTTTGTAGGATTTTCAGAAACTCATATCCAAGGGGTAGGAAGCATGAAATTAGGAAGCATGAATATAGAATTTGTTTACTCAGGCAGAAAGGATGGGGTACATAAACAGGGAGTAGGGCTCATGATGAATGAGCAAGCTGCTATGTCTTGTTTAGGCTGGGGAGGTATTAATAATAGAATACTAATTGCTCATTTTATGACGAGAAAGTCCAGGGTATTAGTTATAGTAGTATACGCCGCTGTAGAATCGACTGACGGAGAGAATCTAGTGACTCATGAATTTTAATTACAGTTACAAGAGCAAATAGACAGGGTCCTGGGTAGAAATATGATGTTTTTACTGGGAGATTTTAACGTCCAGGTCGGTAGAAATGGGGATAGATGGTATCCTTGCCTAGGTAAATTTGGTGTAGGAAAAGAAAACAGTAATGGATACAAACTTTTGCAATTTTGTAGGTATAACAATCTAGTTATAACCAATACGGTGTTTGGTCATAAAATAGCTCATAAGTTAACATGGTATTCACGTGATGGTAAGACAACAAACCTTATTGATTATGTTATAGTAACCGAAGACTGGCAGGATCAATACAAGATAATAGGGTGTATAGGAGTGGCGTTATTAATGCTAAAAGTAAAGATCACCATCTAGTAGTGCCAAAGGTTAATTTAAAGCTGAATCATCGGAAGGGTAACTACCTCCAGGGAAGTTATGATGTTGGTATACTCCAGGATGAGAATTTGAGAAAATCTTTCCAGGAACAGTTCAGTACTAAACTTGAGAGTTTAGAATTTGATATGGAAGATGGTTGGAGTAGTTTTAGAAAAATAATTTGTGAAGTTGCTGAAGGTGCCTTCGGAAAGAAAGCTAGAACTGAACCTAAGAATATTAGCGAAAAAGCTTTATGTTTAATAGAAAGGAGAAAGGACTTGTACGAGAATTATTTGAGTGATAGATCATATGAAAACAAAAGGAATGTCAAGACAGTGGAGAAAGCATTATAATATGAACTAAGAAGGTGTTAATAGGAGTACATGGATAAAATTGCCGGGGATCTGGAAGATACAGCTAGATGGCATAATAGTACAAGATTGTACAGGCATGTTAACAAATTGAGAGGGAGTAGTCAATCCGGACTTGGCCCAGTTAAAGATAGGAATCGGGCTGCAATTAGTGATAAGGAAAAAAACTAAGGAGAGATGAGACGAACAACTTGAGAATTTTCTTAACCGAGATAGAGTTGCAGGAAAAAAAGTAGAGGAGGGGAAAAAGAGTTTGAGGAGGAATTAGTGACAACACTAAAAGGACTAAAAATAATAAGGCTCCAGGTGTTGATAGGGTGGTATATGAGTTTCTTAAATATGGTGACTCTGAGGTTGGAAATAAGCTACTGAAGATTATGAATATGATTTTTGAAAAAGGGGAAGTACCTAACGATTTTAGGAAAACCTTAATTAAGCCACTTTATAAGAAAGGTGCTAAAAGTGAGTGTGGTAATTATCGGTGAATTTGGTCTGGTCTCTGTAGGTAGTAAATTAATTAGTAATATGATACTTTTTAGACTGAGAGATTCCGTAGAAAAAGTTTTAAGAGAAGAACAATGTGGTTTTAGAAAAGGTAGAGGATTTGTCGACCAACTTTTCGACGGAATCAAATTGGAGGAAAAAGTCTCCTGGACTTAGATTATGCTGATGATTTAAGCATCCTAGATGAAAGTTTGAGCAAAATGAATGAAGTTTTGGATGTTTTTGCGAGTTCAGGGTCCTAGAATAGGTTAGAAAATTAATGCTAAGAAGACCAAGTCACTAAGGCTAAGAATAAGTGAATATGAAAAGGTGAGGTTGGGTAATGAAAAGATTGATCAGGTGGGCAGCTTCACTTACCTTGGTAGCATTATTAGTAAAGGTGGTGGGAGCAGTGAAGATGTTAAACGTAGAATAGCCAAGGCTCAGGGTATTTTTTCACAGTTTGGAAGTTTGGAAGATAAGGAAGATAAGTCTGCAAACCAAGATAAGAATATTAGAAGCTACAGTGATGACAGTGGTCAAATATAACTGTGAAGCATGGGCACTCCGAAAAGCGGATGAAGATTTGCTAGAGGTTTTTCAGAGAAATTGCTTAAGAATTGTTCTGGGTACCCTGCTGACTGACCGTATTTTAAACAATAGGCTATACAAAAAATGTGGTTAAATTTTGCTCTCTAAGGGTTATAGTGAAAGAAAGGTTGAGGTGTCTAGGGCACGTTGTGTGGATGAACGATGACAGATAGCCGAAAAATTTTCCTTTTGGCCAAACGTCTAGGGCTAACGGAAAGCAGTTCGTCCTCGTTTGGGGTGGGAGGACGTCATAAAGAAGGATTTAAAGTAAATGGGAACTTCTTGGACGGGTGGAAAAAGGGAGGCTTTGAATCGAATGGGATGGAGGAGGAGCGTGCGTAGCTGTGTTAGCCTCAGGTGGCTTGGTTCTGTGGTGAGTGTTAGTAGTGGTAGTTGTACGGATGAAGAATGACAGATTGCCAAACATTATCTGTTTCGGCCAACCGTCTTGATCTGAACGAAAAACATATTTTTCTCGGTTGAGATAGGAGGATGTAAGGTCAGGTTTAAGGGAGATCTTAAGGAGAGAGAGGGAACCTTCTTTAACGGTGTAAAGAGAGTGGTTTTGAATTTATTTTGAGAAGGACATCCGTGGCTGTGTTGGCCTCAGTTACCTCGGTACTGTAGTGAGTTGTAGTAGTAGTATCTATCTTTATTTAATGAATCCCTTCACTCCAAGATCTTACTTTAGTTTTAAAGAAAGAGGTTGTCTCTGGGAAATTTCTCCAGGGTTAGAGAAACCATAGTAATGTTATGGAAAAAATAGTTTTAATGTTATGATCAAGTCTGTGGTATGATTATTTTAAATTTTCTTGTGGGGGTGGGGGGGGGATTAAAAAATATATGAGCGCAGAAGTAGTAGGGGGAGAGGTATTACCGCGACGAGTACAAGATCATTGACCCCCAACGAGGTAGAATCCTACGAGTACAAGATGACATGTCTCTTTCTAGGCATGTTTGATGGTTAAATGGTTTGATGGTTTTATGGTTTGATGGTTATATGATTTGATGTTTTTTCAAGGCTCTGTTTGTTGATGGTTATTTGGTTTGATGGTTTGATATTGTTTCATGGTTCTGTTTTTTGATGGTTTATATTGTTTGAAAGTTATGCAATTTGATGTTGTTTCATGGTTCTGTTTGTTGGTCAACTTGTTTGATGTTTCTAGGTCTAATGGATACAGACGGAAGTTTACATTATTGCTGGATAAGAGTGAGTCTTACGGTACAGGATCACGTGTCTCTTTCTAGGCCAATCAGGAGAGTCGGAAACACTAACGGAACGAGATCGCAGTGAATATAAGGATGGATTTTCGCTATAGTTGTTATTATTGTGAGAATAGAATTCAAGGAGTGAGAACAGTTTGACTTTATTCATTGAGATATGTTTACAATAATGAGTTGAATGTTTACACTATTAGAAGTTGATAGTGGAGTTGGTAGCAATGATACAAGAGCACCAAACATGGCGGTAGAAATCACAAGAAGATCACGGCTTTGTCTTGAATGGGATCAAGTATATGCAAGATATGTGTTATCTTTGAGCAAATTTAAAATGAAGGATCAATTATGCTTCGCTGCAAAAGTTGATATAGCAAATGTGAATAGACTTCAAAGTGCTTTTAATGCAATATTGAAGCATATAGAGGACAATGAGTTATATCGCTAATTGTACATGTGTAATATATATTATTGTTGTAATTATACACGCTCAATAAAATTGTTTCAAAATCGAAAATGTCACCCTTTTCTTTATGTTAGGTTATCGAATATTCTTGAAATAGAACAAATCAGTGTTAGTCTAGAGTCAGCACTGAGAGTGATAGGATTGAAAAAATGAATAAATTTGAGAAAGAGAGAATTAGGTCGAATCTTGTGATTATGGAAAAACATTTGATTCTGGATGACGATTTTCTCGAGTTATCCCTTCAACGGAAGATATTCTCATGGGGGACACTTGACAACACAATGAAAACTGATTCTCCCCCATTGGACTATTGTATGAAGCTTTTACAATGTGGCTCAAATGCTTTTACTAAATTTATTGATATACTAATTGAAACAAAGCAGAAAAATATTGTGGATATACTTTTGAAAATATTGCCATAGATGAATCGCCCTTCGAAAGAGGTTATGCATCATCACAGACTTACTCCTCTCCCATTCCCCTCTGAATTTATCGAACGTGGATCATTTTCTTTTAGCTTTGAGAGAGTTGACATCGGAAACTAAAAATATTCTATACATGCCCACTATGCATGTACACTCTCGGCAGTTGGTCATCATGTGAGAATTGTACAATTATTGATGAATAAAATGAAAAGTGTAAATTATGCAATCCCTGTAAATTACATAGAGGATATGCTATACAAATTAAAGGCTGTAATTCATGTCTTGAAGAGATTTGTGACTCTTATCCTAGAGGACATCTATGCTCCAATTGCCACAATGACAAATGTGATCAGTGGAAGAATACTTACCCAGGTATGATTGGAAAGAACCACAAACGTGATTTTAGCTTATATCCACGAGATTGGTATCGTCGTGGATTAAAATTATTTTGGGAGGAAGAATCAGGTCTACGATTCAACTGTTGGGGTAACAAGACAATTTGGTTTCTACGTCATCGTTGTGACGACACTGCCTATTATGACTAAAAACCTAGTGATTTTTATTTGGCAGTTACCGAATGTAATTCACCATTTGAAAACACTGTATGTGATATTGCTTCAAATAGACAGACTAAAACACGTAAGTTTCACAATATGAATGCAAATAGTATCATTGACTACACAAAGAGATACGACAAGAGTGAAGTTATTGTACTGTAGAAAATGTGAACCAGACTTTGCAGCCAATTAAGATCAATATACAGTGAATTCAAATGATCTACCAGCATTAGTGGTTCTCGACAGTTGCCTATACACCGAAGAAGAAATCTAAAGTGAAGAATATAGACATTGTTGTATATATTTTTCTTTATTAATAAATAAATTCGCTTACATTTTTTAAGCACTTGACTCGTAGGGCACTAAAATCAATATTATACAAGTCTGAGAGGATATTTTCCACCATAAAGTCGTTCAGACGTGGATTGTCTACATAAATGTTGAAAAAACTGCTTGTAAGTATAGCCGCAACAACTGAACACGAAAAAATAGTAGCGCATGGAAACCACAGCCTTTAGTCATCAGATCATGTACTCTCTTCCGATTTTGAATAATAATTTTCCCACTGCTCTCAATATAGTTGCTGATGTGTGGAGTGTAGAATATATAGGGTAGGCCAAGAGGATCAAAAAATTCAATCGTCTTCATTGTTTGAAAGATGCACAACCAATGGTCAGTATTCACAGTCAACGGACTGGTATTAGCAATGATTAGGGTATTGTTGACACTTTGAATTTTTCCAAGAAAGTCCGAGGGCAGACAATAGGATCTGTATTTGGACATATAGGGGTCCATATTAAATACATTGATTATTTGACTGGTGTTCATGGTGCAAGGTCTAGTAGAACACTGCCTTCGGGAGTGATTTGCCAACAGGTTTCAAATTGATTTACTGAGATTAGTGCAATACTCTCAGCTAATGGGTCGGCAAATATACACTCTAAACGCACACTCCCCGTTCGTACTATACTCATATCCTGGGTGCCAGACAGGTCTAGTACAATGATTCTATGTGTTTTAGCGAACATTTTTTCGGTTATACCATTTTAAATAGTTGTGAATCATGATCTAGGGTTTTCATTGTCAACTCATACAATGTCCTATAGGATTTATCAAACGGTAGAATGTAGATTGGGATTCTATTTATTTTGCCGACAAGAGATGAAAGCCCAAACATCTCAAATTTATGTGGGTATCCAGTCCATGATCCTATTGCATTAGCGGTTTTTACAAAAGCCAATGCTAATTTTGACGGAATTTCGCCATTGATAAAGGATGAGTCGGTGAAGGGGCGTGAACCTGTGGTAATATGACGTTGATTGGTGATTGTATGAGGAACAAGTAGTTTAATATTATTTCCACTAGCTGTCAGTTTTTCCACTGCCAAAGCAACATAACTCATAACCTGCTTTTTTCGTACATGTAGCATTGCCGATGTGAGGGAGAGAGTTATATCAGGATTGGCAGCAAGTTCCTTTCATAAAATGAAATTAGATGGAGCAAGCGTCAATTTTATATCCACTTTAATATTGGGTGGTAGCCATTGGGGTATATTAAATATTTCATGATAAATTTTTCCAACTAGATATAATTCACTAATTGTAGCATTTTTAAGTGCATCTGCACTATCAGTATTAGTAATATATTCATATCCATTGGAGGTGCCTCTCAATTCCTTGTATGACTTGGGTGTCATCACCTGAATTGCATATAGCTTGTATAATTCGAGAGATTGTTGCTTGTGCTCACCAGTGTGCCATTTATGTAGACACTAATTTGACGAAATAAATTAAGTAACATACAATTTTCAGAGGATATTCCATCAGCAAGAATTGGCAATGTATTGTCGGATTTCTAGACTTTCATTCGTAAATCTAAAAATGTCGAAGACATGTCCATAAAGTAGTCTTCATTGAAATAAATTTGAAAATGGATATTATCAGAGAGGGGTTGTTGTGGATAAAATTGTTCATAGTATCCATGTTTTACACTCACATCAACATTTTTTACATTGAATAGATTTAAAGATGAAGTGATTGAAGGTTGGGAATCCTTATGCGGTAGATATGCCATCTATGAAAAGAAATTCAGTTTCAATCTAAAAATTCTCTTCCTGGGGGCTTCTTCTTCTGTTTACTATGCGTGTCGCCTTTTTCCTTCTTTTCTTTGACAGGGGTGATGTCTTTCGTTTTCTGACCTGAATATAGACTGATGAGGGGTGCACTGTTTTTCTCGACCTTTTTAAACCTTTTCCATTCTGTTGAGATTTCAATTGTTCGCCAAGGGTTCACGCACTGGACCTAAGATTTTCTGAAGCAATTTTTTAAAATCCTTGCCAGAGCTCCAATTGTATAGTGTAGAGGATGCAAAATCTGTCGCAGCCGGTACAATATATTTTCTAGCCAGAGGTGGTGCAGAGCAAAACAGCTTAGGAAAACAACTGCCAAGATCATAGCCAGACATTGATGAACGACCTTTGTAATAGTCAATTCCATTGCCCAGTTGTCTTGGGCCAAGAGTATTAACATAGCAGTCAATATAAGGATAAATGAATACCACTTTTCTATTAGACATCTTGTTGCTGAATAGGTCGAAAATGGCATGTAATCACAGCCAAACTTTTGATATTGCTAGGAGGTCACCTAGTTCGGTTCTTAGTGTTAACTGACAGAGTTCCAAATAGGAAGTGTTTACGGGGATATACTGAAGATGCTTTATATTGTAATGGTGAATATATTCTTCATTGGTTTTTCGTTCAAGAACTCGTAGGAGGGGGACATTGCTATTGCCATCTCTGGAAGTTTCAACAAATGAAGCGTAGAGAAATATACAAGTGTCCATGGAGAAGGCAGGTGGGTAGTCAGCAAAAATAAAATTAGTGTTTCCAGCACTTTTACCATTGATTATATTGAGCTTAAAACCAAGAACATCTTTTGAGAATAACCTTTTTTTTTCGGCAATGGGTGAACTAATGTAGATCTTGCCCTCCTCCTTTGAATAGTTGAAAGGAAAGGCTCCTTTTTTACGAGCGGAAATTCGTTATATCGATAGAACGACAGAAATCATTCATACAGGTGAGTTCTTCATAAGGTAATTCAATATATGGATAATTCATCCGATTTATCTTTTGAATTTGTTCTTGATCACCTGGGGGTGGCGGCCAATCATAGGGTCTAATTTTGATATCATATTTGTGATCTTTTCTCAGGATGTCGTGTGTATTTTTTGAGAATACAGTCGACAAGAGCCACTTCATACGCACCATCGAATTTGATGGTGGGGGAGAGTTTCGTCCAAAAATCACTTGTTCTATTCAAATCATTGTAGAGAGGATCGAAAACATTGGACATGAATGTCACATAGAAATCATTGGGCATTGTTAGTGTCTTCAACTGCAACCCAAGAATCAAAATCAGAGTTGTATCCTAGCCAGCGAACAAGCAACTGTCCCTTGCCCCTGCGAGTACGATTGTTTAATATCTTTTCAATTTGATAAATTTCACTACTATTTTTAACTTTTTGTAGTTCATATTCATAAGAACTGCCGAAGATCTCATCATATTTGGTGTCTCGCATCCGATATGTCGTGGGTTCAGTGTCTAGGATTTTTCAACACTTTATAAAGTTCAGTGCTCCATAAATAATTCTCCTTTTCAAAAATATTGGTGGTTCTATTAATTTGAACAGTATCGCAAACATTGAATTTCTTCTTCACAATTTTTTTCACTGGAATATTGCTATAGAAAAGCATCAAATGTATTTTCACAGCAATGAACTTCCTGAGGGCTAACATTGGAAAGGGGTCGATGTGGTCGTTTGGTTATATATTTGCATGATTTTATCTAAATCATGAATAAAAGCAGCAGTATTTTTCAGCGTGCAATATCTTGAAACTAATAGACGAATCGTTCTTATTAATCGTTCAGCCAATGCAGCCTTTATCGGACTGTGACTATGATAGAGCGTTGTATTATATTTCGATAGAACCTTTTGCACATGAGGATTTACAAATTCGATACCGCGATCCGATTGAATTTTTCTATAGCAATCTTATTCAAGAATACTTTCTAATTCCTGAGCAGCTTCAACAACTCTCTTTGTTCGCAATGGAATGGCATATGCATAGCGATTAAAGACACTAATTGCCACTAGAATGTAATTGTAGGGTGTATTGTAACGCCGTTGAATCGCGTCGTCTAGGGTTAAAAGATCAGTTTGCATTACATGCAGAGGGAAAAGGCTTTAGCTTGTCGATATTGTTTGCCACGAAGCCTGCGATTCTGATGCAGAGTGTAACTCGGTTCATTTTCTAGATAATCTTTTGCATTTTTTAATGTGCTGCCATCTATGTCAGAGGCAACTTTAGAAAGTGTTGTGGGGGAACTTAGACTTCCCACTTCACCAATATTTTCATAGACATGTTTTAAAACTTAATCCATTTTGAACGCAAACATGTAGTGTAATGTCCACTCCCCTTTTGCACACTGGAAGGTGAATCAATACGTCTTCGCTTTTGTATAGCCTTCGTCATTGGTGTTATCAAATCATTGCTGCAACTAGGAGTGCTAGTATTTTCCAAGATTGAATTAAAATCTTTTTTCTTCTTCTTTTTTAAATGGTGTTGGTGTTAGCGGACTAACACTTCTACTATATTCTCTTAATTTCTTTAGATTTTCCTTATTGCCAATTAGACTTCTGGGGAAGTTTGATGCATTTAGAAAGGTGTATAGATTATTGTCAAATGATAAAAGTCCTTTACGATTCGTCAACATATCACAAATTAAATCAAGTATATTACTACTTTTTCCCTGAATTATAATTCGTTTCCGAGTGCTATCAATTTGAACTTGATAATCACCACAACTTTCCAACATGAGATATGTTAATACTCTTTTATTCTGTTCTTGATAGGTCACTGGCAATAGGTTTCCAATTGATATCACTATGGAATTCAATTCCTTCTCCTTTGATTGTGCTGAATCTTGAGAAGATGTTTCTTGTTTAGGGGATTTGTGACGGCAGATCTCCCACGATAAGGTCTATGTTTGTCTACTCGACACAATACTTCTTGAAGTAAAACAATCTTTTTGTCATCGGCAATATTTTCATAATTAATGAATTTGCTTAGATTGTCTGAGATTTGTCTTAGATTTGCTAGATTGTCTTCAAAGTGTTCCACGGGTGAAAAGACAAGTTCTATTGGAGTCAATTTGTAGGGTTTAGCCATCTAGAGAAAACTGTTTACAAGTCCTGCGATTATTGGCAGTAAAAGTGTAAAAAAGCTACCGCCCGCTTGAAGTAGACGTTTTCTTTTAAAAAATTTTCCTTTGTTTTTGCAAGCCAATGCACGTACAGTGGAACGATGTTGCTTTGTCTGTTGTCTAACACCTTCTGGCAAGTGTACATTGCTTTCAGTTAAATTAAACAAAGTTCAGATATTAGATTAATGAAATCATTGTCAACGCCATGTTTGAGTTTGGCCTTCCTGAGTAGGGGTTTTGAAGTCCCTAGAACGGAAAATAAAATGTCTATTTTCATGTAGTTCCTTCAGTGTCATGATGGCAACTAATAGCCTTTTCTACTGTTGACGGGAAGATAGACAGTAATTTCTTTGTCAAAAATATATGTGACTACACGTAGATCCTCGGGTGTATTCTGATTAAGATCTAGCAAAATGTACCCATAGGGCTTATTTGTCGCCTGACTGTACGCTGACAGCAGAAATATGGGGGAACCTGGATCCATTTGCTGATTGAGAGTTATTTGCGAGCTAGAATCAAGAGCAACTTGGTAGATAATATAGATGGTGCAATTCAAAGCAAGGGTTCTCATACATTTGCTCTGATGAAACAGTTTGTGTAGAACTAGGTTTTTGAAATGTGTTCATGATGAGAGTGAACAGTAAACAGTTGTAGCATTTCCTGTGAGAACTGTTCAATCGATTCAGCCAAATCATCAATAATCAGCCATGAGTTTGGTTCAATACTATTGAAAACATCAAGTCCCCGTATGAATTGTATTGGCATGGACGTGGCAGTGACAATAGCTAATATTTGGTCGTGGGATTCCTGCCAAATACTATAGCAATAAAAAATTTTCTTTGGTTTTTCCAAAAACATTTTGTTACAATTTTTAATTATTTTAGATAAGAATGTCGTTTTCCCAGACATTGACGGGCCACACAGAAACGACTTGAATGGGTTTTTTAAATTGATACATATTGCTGCATTTTGTCAAAAGTAGGATACAACTAGCTGTAAACCATACTTGTCTAATGAATAAATAATAATTTTCCCATAGGTCTATCTAGTACGTTAACAAGAAGAACAAAAATATATTTTTTTTTCTTTATTGACAAAAACAACTTGAAATACAGCACGAATAGCAATAACAATATTTTTCACTTATTGACAAAAAAACAACTTGAAATACAGCATGAACAATAGCAACACAGTTGAACAAATTTCTAGACTAAGATATGAGAAAATTAGAACCCCCCCACACCCTCCAGGGCCGTGGGGGGCTCCAGCGCCGTTGGGGGCCGACTGCGGGTGGGACCCCCCATACCCCCGGGGCCGTGCGGGTGGCACGGGTCGGAAAGGGCAGCGGAAAAACAAACTCTGTATACAATAGCCGCTGCTGCAAAATGATGTTGTCCCCCCACCCACAAGTATTATAATTTGAATTTAAGTTAACTTATCCAGACCGAGTTGGTTTTGATAGTCCACACATTCAACTCGATCTGAAATTCGATAGTGTCCGTGGGGGAGTACTTTTACACCATTCTTGAGCACATAGACCTTGTCGGATATACATGACATGGTATTTTTTTCCACTCTAAGAGTATAGTTTCTATACTATAGAGAGCGAATTGCTAGCACTTTTGCTCTTGGCACTAGACAGCTATCTACACAGTTTCTGTAGACACTCATGTCGAAACTATTTTTTACAAAGTGTGTAGGCACCCCTTTTCGTGCTTGCTTTATATCCTTGTCGTGTGTTTCTACACAGTAAACCTTAGGACAGGGGAACACCCCTTTGGATATTAGATCACTCCCCGTCTCTGATTTTGACATTAATAGTCGATTGGGGGCCTGACGTTTCACCGACTCGGGATAGAGGGACTCATTCCAGTTAGTGTAACCCATCCGCGACCTGATGAGCACCCCATTTTCCAAATCATTTAATAAATCCCCGGTTTTAACTTTTAACAACAGAGAATCTCTGTCCCCATAGAAAACTTGAACCTCCCCCTCCCTTGGCCATTGTACCCTGCACACATTGTAAAAGAACGACATGAGTTTTTTGGAAATTTCCAGTACTGAACTGCCCCCCGCTATATTCTTATTCAGTACAACATTTCTCTTTTTTCTGTGTAGGAGAACCATATTCGGCTCTATACTCGTGAATGTTGTAAAATTTGGGTCGGCAATAGTTCGTGCATATTCTTTGGGGCATGTTACGACGTCACAACGTGATATATTTCGTATGCTTTCAAACATTTTCCCAAAAGCTGAATTTAAAATAAGTTTGTATATTTCTTTTTCGACTTTACTTTTTGCCTGTGACCCTTTACTGACAAAGGTGTCAATAAACGCTTTCAAGTAGGGTTTGTGGTCAAATTGCAGGGTCCTGTTTATTTTTGTGACCTTGAAATCATTGCTCACCATCCATCGCAAAAGCACATGGTTAACAACACTAATCTTTTTTGTGTCCAGATCGACAATTAATTTCTGTTTGGAGGGGGTCCAGGGCATGCCCATATCCTCAACCAAAGACCGATTGTATGGGCTCAATGAGTCCTTGGTCACAGGTCTATTGACGCACGGAAACCCAAAATTTTTGACGGAATCGTGAAGTTCCAATGGTGTTTGCCCGTCAATTTCAAAGAACCATACTTGTGGATCATTTATCTCGACTGTTAAAATGTCGGGGATGTCACAAGGATTCTCAAGCCATTTATATTTGACACATGGTAAACAGTAGTGAGATATTTCCGAGGGTACAATGAGTTCCTGTCAAGGAAAACTGCATGATACTTTACACTGATTACTTGTCCAGTTGGATCCGCTGTTAGAACGCGATCCCCATGAAAAACATACCCACCCCTCATCGATCTTTCTACAAAAAGGTCTTGATCCAGATCAGTGATCAACCCTATTTCCTCACAACTAATTTTTAGAATGATGTCCATCACCAAATGAGGTGTGGAAATATAATAGCCATTGTCTAACCCAAACTCTGAAAAAATTTGATCTGTGTTTTTGCAGACAATATCTAATAGAGTTAACACATCACTGGCCAAGTACATTCTACAATAATCCCAACCATTTTTACACCCTCCCTTTAGCCCAAACCCTTTTGGCAAATTCATATTCTTCGGCAGTGCATTCACTATTGGTAAGTGAATTATAGAATGCTTCAATTGGGGGTAGTTTCTCCTCACTTAACCCTGCGCCAGAGCAGTAATAGTCATACGCATATATGCCTTTAGAGGTCAGTAAATCATACATTTCACTGTCTGGAAAGCACTGTTTAAGCAGAGGAAAACTATCAAAATTGTCACTTTTCTGCACTTGAATGAGTTGACTCAAAAGCCTTGGGGAAGAAACTATATGAATCTAAAAACCGGATTTTATTCCAGCACATATGCCCATTATTCACTACCTGCCATTTCAATTTTAAAGCGCCTGCTTCTCAGTAGATTTAGGGATAATATTGTAGGTAAATGAGTTTTATTTACCCATGGACTATCTGCTCCCCCTTCCTCCCCGCGCATACGTGCCAAAGCCGGTAAAATAAATTCTAAATCATAGTTTTAATTTTGAATGAAAACCGGTTTAAAAAACAGCTGGCTTACATTCACATTGCACGATTGGTGTGCTACACCTCGAAAATTACTACCACCTGACGATATTTCCTGCCAAAAGTGACTATGATCCCTGAATTTCCCCTTCCCCCCTCTTTTCCTCCTAGTCCCTTTCTCCTTAGTCCCCTCTTCAAATTCCCCCTTACAAATCCAGCATATTTTTTTATTTTAATAGCCAGAACATTCTCTGCTGACAATAACATCGGGTAGTGAGTATTTCTCAAACAGGAAATAGCTCCATTTGCAGTGACAATTAATTTAGTCAATACCTTGATCATGAAACTCATTCTCATCCAATGTTTCGACTATTTCTAACAATCGCATTGTGTTGGAATTGTCTCTTTGTGCGTAGGCATATGAAACTGCTATGGGTTGATATTCTTTGATATGATTCGGAAATTGTGGGTCGTTAACATTCACTAGCTTAGCTTCACAATCGAAACTTATTTATTGCTTTGCTGGGGAGTATTCTGGAAATCTTTAAATCTCAAGACGGCCCTATCACCCGAAACTGTTTCCACCGATTGATAGCCGTGACACCTACAATGCTTCATGTGATTTTGTAAATTTAATTCACTACGAAATTGAGATAAACACATTGGGCAGTAGAAACGTACACCCCCGCCCCTTTTTACCCTCCCCTAGAACTCTACTAATGTCCGTAATAGGATTGAAATAGCCAATTGAACTGGGTTCACTAGGCGGTGTATACAACAACCAAACCCAATATTTCACCAATTCGATTGACCGGCCCCTTACTGGGAATATTACACCCTTTGTGCTAGAGCGAATACCTTCTTGAAATTCTGTTTCGTATTGGAGCACAGTAACACCGATATTTAGATGGGCGTTGGCCCGTTCAAAAAATATATTGCTCTGAGTGTTACTGGAAATTTTCCCGCTAAACAAGCGAAATCGACAGGGGGAAAATCAGACCCCTCTTTCTCATGCACGGTCCAGTATTCCAAATTTTTCTTTGTAGCGTCATCTGCTAGAGGTTCAGAGTTCAGAGTTCATTTTATTAAACAATAAACGAATACAATAAAAGGAAAAAAACCTTCCACATATAATTAAACACAATAAAAAGAAAGGGAAAAAACACTACAACATATTCCCCCTGCAGGACTCCATGGCCTGGAAAGCAGAAAAAAAAAAACATACCTCAATATCACTAATACGGATGACAGACTGTCGCCCACCACTCAAAATCCGCCGAAACCAAGCCAGGCCAGATGCTGCACACATGGTAAACACCACACAAAAACAAAATATCCAACTCAGCCCAGACACGTCCACCCAATCATAACATAAAAAAAACAAAAGATCTTAACATAATAAAAATAATAATATTACTATAAACAACTTTAAAAAAAAACTTAAACATAATTCATCTAGACATTAAAATATCTTTTACAGTTCTTCTGAAGGTACCAAACGAGTGACATTTTCGAGCTGATTCAGGTAGGGTATTCCATACCATATGACATGCGGTCAGCGGATTAAAATCTGACCTCACTGATGGAGTAAATGGTAATGTTGCTTGAATTATGAAGATGATACGTAGACTGATCAGTGACGAAAGATGGAGTAGCTCTTAGGGCCGCAGGAACATCCCCATGGAGTTCAAGAAAAGTGAAAGACGCACACGACAAAATGCAAAAGCAAATCAAGTAATGAATTAGGTGCAGAACAATTTGTTTCCTGTACAAGGCTCCTTGCATTATCATATATCTTAGACAGTGGTTTCAAAAGAGAAGAAAAAGTTGAAATCCATATCGTAAGGCAATAAGAGACGTAAGACTGGACTAAGCAATGAAACAGAATTCTTAGAAGCGATCCAGGAAAGATATGTTTAAGCTTCCTCAAAATTCCAAGACTCCTGGAGATCTTCATTTTAATTAGACCAATATGATTCTTAAAAAAAGATTTTCATCGAGAAGAATACCTAGAAATTAGACGGACCGATCCTTAGGTCTACTAAGAGAACCCCTAGATAGATGGATTTCAGATAACTGAGGGCAAGCCTGAGAAATACGTGAGAAAATTAGAAAACTCGACTTAGCAACATTTAGGGCCAGGCAGTTAGCATCAAACCAAAGTATAACTCTATCAAAAAGGTCCACTAGTTTGGGATTCATCTCAGGCTCCGTTCTTACTGCAGTACCAAGGGTACTGTCATCTGCGAATTCGACGAGAGTGTCCTCATCCTGTGAAGGCGATTTTGACTGTTGATCATTAAAAAATTCAGGATGACATAGCCGACAGCAGACTGTAGGTTTCTGTCTCGTAACCACCACTATAAGGTCATTAACATCAATCAAAATAGAAGCGGCCCAAGAACAGAACCTTGAGGGACACCAAACTCAACTTCAGAAGAAGAACGGAAAAGAGAATCTACGGAAATAGTTCTACCTGACAAGTAAGAATCAAACCTGGCATGAGTGTGGCCTCTTACACCATAATGTGATAGCTTGAAAAGCAGAATTCCATGGGTTAAAGAATCGAAAGCTTTACGGACGTCAAGAAATATAGCAGCAGGAATCAAACCAGAGTCAAGGGCCGAGTGGAGAAATTTTAAAAGAGTTGCACATGCATGCTCGGTTGAATGCTTCGCTCGGAAACCAACTGAAAATCATAACAGAAATTTTTTGCCTCTAAAAAAGAAAATAGACGGGAAAGCATGGCCTTTTCAAAAATCTTGCTAAAAACAGACAGCAACGATATAGGCCGATAATTAGCTGGATCATTCCTTGGTCCACCTTTATATAAAACGATGACTCTAGCTCGCTTGAATGAACTGGGGAAAACCCCATTTTCGTAAGCTGATATGAGGAAAGCACACATGAAACATTTTTGGCCTGTTTCAAAACAGATTCATTGAACGCCCTCACATCTTCTAAATCGGGATTATATTTTAAAACTATTGCCCTTGGCCCATCAGCCCCCCTCTTAAAATAAAATCTTTTTTAAATTTATATATATTTACACTTAAATTTTCAATAAATAAACTACAGAACCAGTACCATTTTCATTATAATTTTCGAGATGCGTGATAATAGTGTCAATCCATTGCATAAAGACTGTCTCATAATTCTCCAAATGAGAGCGCAACACCAACATCTTGGTGTTTACATAATGGTCGTACACCTCACTATGACCCTCATTCAAATAAATATATTTTTAAAACAATAGAGGCGTTAATGGAGTCCCTACCCCCCCCCCCCCCCCCCCCCCCCCCCCCCCCCCCCCTCAAACTGAATCTGATGCTCAAGAAGTGCAAAATTGTCTCTACATATTCGTGAACGATAAGAATGGGGTCGGTTATAAAATTTCCCCCCCATAAGTGAATTAAATGGATCCCCAAATTTTGCAGTATAAACGACTATTGTATTCAATATCGAATTTATTTGATGAAATTCTGGTAGTGACGTGAATTGTATATCATGACCCTCCCTGTCTTGTATATTAGCATCACCACCCCCCCTCCCCACTTTGTTCAACATTAGGGCTGTGAGAATCCATCGCAGCCGTTTCATTTTCAATTAAATTTGTTCGAATAGGGGACTATATTCATTAAATCTGTGGGGGAAGGGTTCTCATTTAACTCTCTGGTAAAATTATCTAAAATTTGTATAGCCTTCGGGCTTACTAGTTCAAGTTTACTAGTGTCTACACTGAAATAATTACTCAATAAATTGTCAATATCAGAAGGTATTTCGTCTAAGTTAACACTACCATCGCCATAACGTAAGAATTTACCATATCAATCGAGATCTTGTTTATCGATAGCTGGTATTTCAGTGACCTGATTGTCACGAAACTCCATTGGCGCGTCAATGCGAACACATAGTTCGTGAATTGTTTGTTCAGTTGGTGAGGGAGATAGTGTATATGGAACCAATGGAACCTATAAAAGAAAATAGCTTATTTTCAAAGTGTCTAAAACATCCTATTTTTAAAATTGGATCATTATTTTCATATTATTTAAAATATGTGCTTTAAAAAACACTTAGTAGTAGTAGTAGCAGCAGCAGAAGCAATATCTGAGTGCACATAGTACCATTTGGTTAATTCACTGTTCTCCACTCTATATATCCTGAAAGTTCCAATTTAATAGCCACCCCCCATATGCGTTAGTGATATAACATATTTATACAATCTAAACAAGACATAGTAGGTTTTGATTTGTTCAAACAACCTCCAAAAATTTCATATTAATACTCTTTATCTGCTTTGGAAAAAAACCGGGGTCTTTACTTGGTAGCCTATCCCTTTCAGGCCATCTCCTGAAAATAGCTTATTTTCAATGTATATAAGCCACCCTCCTTTTACCTTACATTTGTTAATGCAAGTCTGTTATTTTCATGATTTTCTGGAGCATACGATAAAATTGAAACCGTTAAGTCTCGAATCTCTTATCAAAGTCAATATTACGCAAATTAGAATCTGGAATTATTTCGTCTAACGGTACAATCTCTATCCTTCAAATTGACTTGGGAGAAAAATCATTAGCGGAAATAAAATATAAAAACTCACATTATGATTTGTAGCTGGCAAGTTGAGGACTGAAGGAGGCTCATTCTCGCCTTGTATAGACAGTAAAGTCCCCGGCAATGCTTCATAGATGGTGGAGGGACCAGCAACATCATAGCCATGTATAGGCAGGGTACACTGAGCTGAAGATTTTGGCCAACGGCCATACTGGACAACTGACGCCCTCACAGGGATTTTATCAGTGGTTCTAGCCTTCTTGTCAGGAGGAGGGCATTGCTCAAAATTGTCCTTAAAAAGAAGAGAAAATTTAGTATAAAATGACGTCCCCCTTTTACAGAAGGAAAATTAGTACCCCTTTCTTCAGAAGAAAAACAGAATTTATTGGAAGGCATAATTTTGTCTAGAAAGCATCTGCCATTGCCCAAAGAAGCCCTCCCGCTTTTAAATAAGTCCCCCCTTTCAGCAAAGCAAAAAGTAAAATTTGCGAGAAATGCACTGTGACAGTCAGTAGCTCTATGGTAGAAATGCTCCTATTTTTACTATTTAGAAAAAAATTTTAATTCACTTCATACAAGAATAAACCCGTCAGAAAGTAGTCATGAGTTAGAAATAACTGTTCCTATTTTTATCATTTAGAAAAAATTAAATACATGCCTAGAGATGCAACGTATTCAAAGCAAAATGAGCTGTATTTTAAAGCTTAAAAACTATCATTATTCCTCTAGGGTCAAAAGATATATAAATTTAGATCAGTTAAATGGACCCGCGCTTCAAGAAACCTTCTTGTGGCAGGTATGTATCTTTTTCTTAACCCCCTCCTCCCCCCCCCATATAAACACTGAGTACTCAAAATGGAAGCAATTAAATTTAGTATATAAAATATTTATCATAAGCAACACCTGCCCCTTCTTGCAATTTCATAAGATTTACTGTAGAAAGATATGTCGCTAATTTGACCGGAAAAAAAAACGTCTTTTTTGTGAAACCATTGCTATGCTTAAGCTCAAATTTATAAGATTTAGCAGGCCGGATGTACATTTGAGAGGGTGCGATAATTAAAGTTTTAACCTGTTTACTGAGCTGATTAAGCCACCCTGAAGTATTAGCGGCTTAGCTTCATAGGAGAGCGATACACTTAAGCCAAAGAGTTAACAGATGTTAGTTGATCCTTTTAGCTAGAATATAGAAAACATAAAAATTGCACATATTTGGCAAAACAGAATTATTTCCTTTGAAAGAATTAAATGGTGATGAATGGTAGGAGGGTGGAGGGAGGAGGAGGGAGGAGGGGGTTAAATAGTGAAAAAAGAGCGTATTTACGCTTTCTAACGACTATAAACATCGCGTAGAGGAGGCATTTTTTTGGGGGGGGGATGTATACCCTGAATTTGAATATATTGGAGGGGGGACTACAAAAAAAGATTTTATTTGGAAAAACCAAAGAAACATTACTAAACAGAACTCACATTATAAATCTGTGCAGCTAGAACTTCTAAGTCCACAATATTCGAAAAGGCTGAATTGCGATGTAAGAGAAATCCATTGACCTAGAAATTGGTGTCATTGATCCTGTCCTGTTAGACACTCTTATCCATCAATGAAGTAAACTCCTGTCTGTATCCATTAGGCTTAGAAACATCAAAAAAGTTGACCAACAAACAGAACTATGAAACAACATCAAATCATATAACCATCAAACAATAAAACCATCAACAAACAGAACCATGAAACAACATCAAACCATAAGACCATCAAACCATATAACCATCAAACATTCCTAGAAAGAGATATGTCATCTTGTACTCGTAGGATTCTATCTCATTGGGGGTCAATGATCTTGTACTCGTCGCGGTAATACCTCTCCCCCTACTCGCAGATTCATCTTCAGTTAAGATCTTCAGATTTATCTTCACTCTCCTCGTGAATAGTCAGCTTGGTTTGTAGCAAATGATAATCGTACTCTTGTCCTTATATATCAAACCACCTACCCAAATTTATCAATCATTATTGACATTAAAATGATCAGTGATTTTCAAAGTTTTTTTAAATTATCAATTCATCCAAATTTTTCTATCGATTTCCCTGAATACCACATTAGAATCGGAGTCACCGGTCATAGATACGTTTCTAGGATCCCAAAGTTAGCCTACTATAACCCCAAGTTAGATTTGAAGGTCCTTGGGCATTGAACAAAATATTTCAGTTTTACTGAGTTAAAGTTCTAGCATAACACAATGTAAACTAACAAAATTTGCTGTAGAGTTATTTATTTATATACTTTTTTAGTGAATAAACTTATTATTATTTAGCTATTATTATTTTTTTAAATAAATAAATAAATTAATAAATAAATTACTTATTCATTACGTTTTTTTTATTAATAGTTTATCAATTTAAATAAGAAAATTATTCAATTATATAATTATATAATATAAAACTGTTTAATCACACAACGTGAATAAAACATTTGGATTATTTAAATCCATCAGAAAACAGTAATGTAAATGAAAATGCAATATTCTTGAGTAATTTTTATGCGTTTGTGTAACTCATGAATATTAATAAGCAAGTCATTCTATGTTATTACTTCTCTGCAAATAAAAGTGGCATAAGTCCTTGTTGTAAAATGTTGAAAAAGCTACGAACCTGAGTTTCGAGCAAACATTATTATAATGTTAATGTCAAAACAGTTAGACTAAAAAACACAAATAAACAATCGATCTTGAATTTTGTGGTTCCAGCCTAACCAAAATGGTGCTAATGTATTATATAAAACACACTCAAAAACTTGTATTTTGGTAAATGCTAATGAAATAAATAAATACGATGGAAATATAGTACTAACAAAATTGTGAAAACTACCACAAAGAACTATGGAAAGGGGGCCACCCAAAGCAAATTATATTAAATATGTAACCAAACCTAACTTAAACAAAAAATACCAACTAAATATTTAATTTGAAGTATAGATATAAAATATTTTCCCAACAAGCCGACGGTAATTATCTGGTAAAGACAATCTCAAAACCGGGTATCGTCTTATCTATGCGATACAAGTTCTCGAGTGTGTTTTATATAATACAGAAGTACCACCGATAGTTTTATATGCATGTATGTATTTACAATATTCAACTATATATTCCGAAAGTAACCAAAATTTTGAAATCTTTAGGGTTAAATCATCAGGACTGAATCCAAAACTAGCTGGAACTTCTAAGGTCCAATTTAAAATTGGCTCTTCTTTCCCTTGGATTTGGTTATAGCAACAAGCAATGATTTTGGCACCAGATTTGTCATTGAAAAATGATATCAATTCAAGAGCTGTTCAAGCCAAAAATCTGATATGAAAACTGGTATCCGAGAGCCTCTCTAATTCTTTTAAAATCGTATGAACTGTGCTTCTCCAATAGGACTTCTAGGCTTTTGGCTTGTTTATCATTTATTCCATCTAGCCAGCACATTTTGTCCATTGTTTTTTTCTCAAAAACACGAATAAACATGCCTATAACAAAAAAAATAATATAAAGGGGTGGCTTACAAACTAAAGCATTGCCTATTTATTGTTATAAATTTCTGGGTTATCAAATCTGTTCATAAGAACTTAAGGGTTGTTAAGTAAAAAAAGAAAGATTGTTTTTAATTCAAATGTCTGCAGAATAATATAGAAAAATTAGGCTTGACTTTCTAGTTTTTGGAATTACTGAGAATGAGTTACTGTTATTTTCAGTTACTTTTTGCAGAGAAAGGCGTATCTATGAATAGAGAGAAGGTAAGAAGGTTTTAAGGCGAAATACTTCATGAAGATCAAAATAAAGTTGAATATAAGCAAAATAAATATGTTTTGCTAGCTCGAGTGTGAATAATATATTTATATTTGTCTATTTCTTTTCTATGTTTTTATTCTTTATTCAAACTGCAACTTCATTAAATAAAAAGAACAAGTTTTTTTTTTAACTGAGAGTAAGGAGCGACATTGACACTTAAAGCAACAGAAATTATTCCGTACATGAACGGGCTGTCCCCTCCTCAGTTTTTTGCACTTTATGCTAAAGTTTTATTGTTTTAAAAAGTAGAATTGTAACTAAGAATCAAACTTTAGCGTAAAGAGTGAGGTGTTGAGTTAGGGAGAGCCTCTTTCACCTGCATAATAATTGTTGTTCGTTTTAAGTTTTAATTTCACTTCTTACTTTCAGTAAAAAAAAGAAAAATTTTTTACATTTAATGTTTGAGCGTTTTTCAAGTAATGCAAGTTTGAATTTGTCGCACCGTACATGAAAAACTAAAATGAAATTTGCATATAAATTTCGGTAGATTTATTCTGTATATGAAGGGTTGCCCCCCTCCTCAATATCTTGCTCTATGTACTAACACTAAAAGCCCTTTTAAAAACGCTTCCTACTCTAATAAAAAGACCTCATGCTTCAGTAGATACTCTCAAGAAATTTGGACAAACAGTAAAACTTTATCGTAAAGAGCAAGATATTGGGGAGGTCAGCCCACTCACATATGCAACAATTTATTTTTGTTTTTCAAATACTAAGGGTAAACCAGGCTCACCCTCAATAAAAAAATATACCCTCCCTCTCACAGAAAACTCCTCCGTGGAAATTTTATCTAACATAAAGTACATCTCCTCGTCAAATTCTACCCAGAAAGTTCCATCCTTTCTGTGAATCTCCCCTCTTGGAAATATTGCTTGCGGACGATTCAGCTTGAAAAATTCTACTTAGCAAGACTTCAATCTCTAATCAGTGCCTCGATCACTTCAGAAATGCTTCCTTCCGTTGAAACTATTTCCCAGAAATCAAAACACGCGGAAAATAGCCCCCGGATCAATCTCCCAGACCATCTTCACATGAAAAATTTGGCAAAAAGCATATAGGACAATTAAAAAGAATTTCGTATAGTAATTCTGTCAAATCTTCTGGTGTAACTTTTCCTCTGGAAAATTCTCCTCCTAGAAATTTCTCTCCTTAAGGAAGATTCTTCCTATAGTAATCCATCCCAAGAATAACTCCCTCCCCCCCCCCAAAAAAAAAATGTCTGCATACTTCCAAATAACAAATATTATGCGTAAGCAATGGGTTTCCGTCATATTTTTAAGAAACACATATTTAACAATACCATTTTTATTTCAAGCCGCATCACATTTTGAAGAAAATATTTGACATTTTGACTAATTTATTTGCTTTTGTTTTCCATTTTCTTTCAGGAAACAATATATTTTGAGCAACACCATGGCTGATTTGCTATTTATGTCAAACAGAAAAAAAAAATTTAAGAAAACATTCGGTATTTGAATAATGTATTTGCTTATTTTTCATCTCATTTCAAGAAACTATAAATTTTGAGCAGCACCAAAGCTTATTTCTTCATCTTATTTGAACTAGCAAAACATTTTGATGAAAATATTTGGTATTTTGAATAATGCATTTGCTTATTTCCAAACCTATTTCAAGAAACAATACCTTTTAAGCAACACCAGCGAATATTTCCTTATCTTATTTCAAGCAGCAAAACATTTTGAAGAACATTCTTTGTATTTTGAATAGTACATTACTTACTTCCATCTTATTTCAAGAAATAATAAATTTTGAACAACATCATCTTAAATTTCCTCATCTTTTTCAAGAAAAAATCATTTTAACTAGCACCATTACATAATTCCTTATCTTGTACCAAGCAGCAAAGCATTTTAATGAAAACATTTTGTATTTTACATAATACATTTGCTTGTTTCAATCTTATTACACAAAAAAAAAAAAAAAAAATATATTTTGAGTAGCACCATTACATATTTCTGCATCTTATCTCAAGCAGCAAAACTTTTTGTGAAAATATTTAGAATTTCGCTTAATGCATTGGCTTATTTCCATCTTATTTCGAGAAACAATTCGCCCTCAGCAACACCATCAGACGTTTCCTCGTCTTATTTCAAGCAGCAAAACATTTTGTAGAAAATATTTGCTATTTTGAATAACGAATTATTCATTTATTTGCTTATTTTTTCTCTTTTTTTCAAGAAAACATAACATTTTGAGTAACACCATCCCGTATTTCCTCATCTTATTTCAAGCTGCAAAATATTTTGATGAAAATATTTGGTATTTTGAATATTGCATTTGCTTATTTCAGTCTTATTTCAAGAAACAATACACTTTGAACAACACCATTGCAAAATTTTTCATCTTATTTCAAGCAGCAAAACATTTTGAAAAACATATTTGGTATTTTGAACCATGTATTTTTTTTATTTTCATGTCATTCAAAGGGACAATACATTTTGAGCAGTGCTAACACATATTTCCTCATGTTATTTCAAGCAGCAAAACATTTTGTAAGAAACATTTGTTATTTTGAATAGAGCATTTCCTTACTTCCATCTTAGTTCTAGAAACAATACAATTTGAGCATCATCCTCTCGTATTTCTTTATCTCATTTCAAGCACAAAAATATTTTGATGAACATATTTGGTATTTTGAATAATGTATTTACTTATTTCCCTCTTATTGCAAGGAAAAATATATTCTTAGCTACACCATTACGTATTTCCTCATCTTATTTCAAGCAGCAAAACATTTTTAAGGACTATTTGATATTTTAAATAACACTTTTGCTTATTTCCATCTATTTCAAGAAGTGGTAGATTAAAGGCAACACCATCACATATTTCCCTATTTTATTTCAAGTAACAAAATATTTGAAGAATATATTTGGTACTTTGAAAAATGCAATTCCTCATTTCTAATCTTATTTCAAGAAACAATACATCTTCAGCAATACCAGTGCATATTTCCTCATTATATTTCAAGGAGCAAAACATTTTGAAGAATATACTTTGGTATTTGAGCAATGCATTTGCTTATTTCTATCTTCATTCACCAAATAACACATTTTGAACAGCACAATCGTAAATCTAGTTTACGAAGTCTTTTGAAGTCTTTTGAAGTCTAAAACTTCATCTAGTTTCAAGCAGCAAAACATTAAAAAAATATTGGTTTTTTGAATAATTTATTTGCTTATTACACTTCTTTTTCTAGAACACGAATATATTTTGAGCCACACCATGACTTATTTCTTAATCTTATTTCAAGCAAAAAACCTTTTGTCGGAAATATTTGGTAATTTGAATAATGCATTGGCTTAAATCCATCTTATTCCTAGATATAATACACTTTTAACATCATTATTGCATAATTCCTCATTAAATATTGTAATATTGCATAATCATATTATTGCATAATATTGCATGATAATATTGCATAATCAATTCAAAACCTGTTGTTTTGGTACATGAAGTGTTACCAAAGTGAGAGAGACGGTTACATCGGGTGTAGCGGCAACTACTTTTCGCAAAATAAAATTGGATAGAGCAAGTTAAAGCTTTATATCAATCTTAACATTGCAAGGTGACAATTGAGGTATATTAAATATTTCTAGATTTATTTTACCCCCCCAATGTAAAACTTTAGTTGTCACATCTCCAAGTATATTGGTAGTGTCAGTGGCCGTTTCATATTAATATCCAGTAGCTAAACCTCTCAATTTCGTATAAGACACTGAAGTCATCAACATTAATTGTATATATTCGCATAGTTTGAAAGATTGTTGCTTGCGATTACCAATGTTCCATTTATGTAGGCACTGATTTGACTAAACAAATTGTGTAGTATACAATTTTCATAGGATAGCCCCTCTGCTGCACTTTGTTTTTATTGTTAGATTTTTTTTAACAGTGACACGCTAATCTATAAATGTATGTATAAACATATGTATGTATGTATTTCCAAAAAACATCGGGCCATAGGAACAAAAACAGAACATAAACACAACAAAACCAACAAAAAAAACACAAATAAATTAAAAAGAAAAAAAACACAAGGAAATTAAAAAAGAAAATTAATTATATATGAATTTCCACGAAAACATTTTAAAGAGATACATCTTTCACTATGGCATCAGCCCTTCATCAACATACCTAGCCAAATTCCTTAATGTCTTTTTAAATCGTGATCCTACAATCCCTTCCACCCACCTTCTATCTGCCAACATTAGCTAAAAGCATTCATTTCCCAGATCCGCCAATTCCTTTCAATTCCCCCAAAAATAAAAAATATCTTCATCATTTTCTCCGCACATCAGACAAGGGAAGGGGCCCCTAAATTTCCTCTTCCTTTCCCCAATGTCAATCGACCCTCCCCTTAAATTCAAAACCCATTTTATTTCTTCCCCTTTCAACCCCAACTTAAAATTAATTTCTTCCCCCCACGTGTCCTTCTCAGTACTATACAGAATCAGAGATTCCGAGGCCTCCTTCCCGGCCTGCCACTGCTGTATACCTTGCTTATTTAACCTTTCTCTTACCTTATCAAGCGTTGTATCCGAATTCAATCCCTTACCTTCATTTCAAAAATACGAATATCCTACTTCACGTCATCATTAACGTGTATATCATTAATATACACGTTGAACGAAATCGGTGACAGTGGGCATCCCTGTTTAAAAGCTATTCAAGTCAAAATTCTCCCGGATACCATAACTAGTCTTCTAACAACTAGGCGTACTGAATTATATATTCCTACAAATAATCTAGCAAAATTCACAGGCAATCCAATCTCCAAAAGTCGCTGAACTAGCATAGCTCTGATCACGTTATCAAAAGCCACTCTTACGTCCAGGAACGCTACGTAAATCCTAACCCCTCTTTTCATGATTCTTTTCTAACTATATTATGCAAAATAAAATACCTGCTCTGTTGTACTCCCTTTTTCCTAAGCCTGTCCTGCCCCTCCATTGATTTCCCTAATTCTTCTAGCCATTTTCTTAGCCTACTATCTACTATCTTACAAAAATATTGCTAACTGTGGGAGAAAATCTCTATCATTTGGTAGTTCGAGAATTCTTTGCTGTTTCCTCTTTTATATAATGGTACAGCTATAGTTGTTGTCACTTCTATTGGCCAGCTGCACAATAAAAATATGTGACTAAAGACGGCAGTTAAAAACGGGTATGCAAACTTCTTTTACCTTTTTCCATACTCGTAGTGGAATTCCGTCTCCACCTTTAGCTTTTTTCTGTTTTTTTTTTTTTTTTTTTTCCTTGTTTTGTTTTTTTTTTGTTTTTTTGGGGGGGGGTTTTTTTTGTGTTTGTTTGGGTTTTTTTTTTTTTCTGTAGCTGATTTCATAGCCTCCCATATCTCCTCTTCCGAAATTTGTGCTATTAATTTCGTGTCTTCTTCTGTCAAGGGTCCAAAAGCTATAATTTCTGGTAAAATATTTTGGAGATCTTCTTTCATTCGGTTTCCATTAACCGATTGTGTCCTGATGTGCTCTTCTCACTCTTCAGTTCTAAAGAACATGTCTTGTGTGCCTCTCCCTTCAGCGTCATATGGACAGCTTTCCTGAATTGATGTGTGTCTTTTTCCCTGAATTGTTTAATAAGTTCTTTTTCTTTCTTCGCTGCTTCACATTGTTTTTTCTCTCTTATCATTTTCTTATACCGCTTTCAATTCTCTCTGTAAATTCTTAAATTATTCTCTATTCCTTGCGGTTGGGATGAGCGTACTTTCCTCAGGCTCTCTTGTACAATGATTCGAAGACTCTCACACTTGTAATCAAAAAGTGTTTTCTTCGATTTCTTCTCTTTCCAGAGTTTGCATATCTGCCTCAGCAACTCTTCTAAATTACGTACTGCTTCACTTACTTTACCCACTTCAGCTAATTCAATAATCTTCTCCACCTCTTTCTCTAAGTTTTTCTTTCCTATTTTAACCTTAAGTAAATCTTCATCATAAATATCTACTTCTCTCTCCATTTTGTATTTTTTCTTAAATCTAGTATCCTTTTCTCCAAAACCCTTTCTATAACCCTATTTTCCATTGACAGTCTTCTAATCTGATCTTTAACAGCAAGGGCAAATGGCCAAAGCCAACTATCTCCAGAACCTCAAAATCCTCAGAGCACGAAAAGAGACAATCATCAACTAAATTATAATCAATTAAACTTGGGTTCTTACCCGAAAGAGATGTAAACTCTCCTATCCCCTTATCCTTCCAACCCTCCTATTAAACAAAACCAAACCATACTCCCCACCAAAATATAAAAGTTTACTTCCCCAAGTGTTCTTTCTCCTTCCCTTGTTCCCTTGTATGCCTTCCCCTTAAATTCTCTTAACTTTCTTCTTCTTAAATTGAAGGATCTACAAAATTAAAACCATCACAAGTTTCAATTTGTTCTAAAAAATCGGCCGTGTACGCATTATAATCCCCAATCAGTATAAATCTCATGCGCAGCTACTTCAAACATAGAGCAGCCATTTCCTCAGCGAGAAGTTTCCAAGTATCTTCGTTTGAATATGAGCTAGGCTGAGGCGGTAAATATACGGAACCTAACAAAATATTCATTACTGAGCAATTTAAACGAAGCATAATCCACACAACATTCTCAGATTTATTAGGTAGCCTTTTAACTGAAGCAAACGTTCTTTCTTTTACGAACACAATAGAGGCCCCCGTACATTCTACCCTGTTTTTCTATCATTCTCCATTTTTGCTGCCTTTCTCGGCTCTGGTTCTACACTACTATTGAGGCTTAGATCTCGTTTATTAGAGTTCTGATAGTCGTTATCTTCGCCCTCGCTCCCAAAAGCTGATTTAAATTCTGACACAACAGTCTTTATTGACAAGGATCCTTTTCTTGTGTCTCCTGATTGAGACCAGAAACTGCTTATTCTTTCCCTGTGAGTTTGGGAGCTCGTTCCTCGTGCTGGATTGTTTGCGGCTTAAGCTTGGGTACGTCGATTATATCATCACACAGTGCCGATTTCTCTATATACTCGTTCCTTCTACTTAGGTTTCAGGTTTTTGATGCGTGCCGCTTGATGTATTGGTTTTAATTTGTTTCTAATCTTTCCTTCTTCAGGTGAATAATCCGGAGTCACAAACGTTCGTTCCTGTCCAAAAAGTCTCCCGTTGCGTAAAATAATGTCTCTTTGATATGCATTTGAAAACCGAACAAGTATAGGACTTGGTCCCAATTTTGATGGTAATCTGAAAACATCTTGTAAATCATGAGGCCGGATATTACTTTGGGGAACCCTACTTGCAAGATAATGTGCTAACTCTTCTTTAAAAGAAATGTCGGCTTTGCTTTCCAGCAACTCATAAATTACCAGGTCTTCCTTCGAGCTTCCTTCTGTAGAATTTGTATACGGTAGTCTTGGAGTGTACTTAGTTTCTCTGTGTTTTTGACTCTAGTTTCTGCTGCCGATATTTCCGATTTTATTACTGTCATTTCAACTCTTAATTCATTGGACAATGTTGTATTGCCCCTCTTGCTGAGTTCTGAGCCTCTTGTAGGCGATTTAGCTTCGAATCCATCGCTTGTATCTTTTCGGATAATTTCTGAATTGATGGTAAAAACAACTTCCGTCATCTCTTAGCCTAATAAATTAGCAATAAACTGAAAATTACTCGCAACAGGGGTACCCTCTTTGCACGTATTTGTGAACCCTGTTTGCACGTTTACTGTTTCTCAGGTGGGATAACCTTCAAATATCCATAAATCAGAATTTTTTGCGCACTTCTTTCGACAGAAAATCATAAAGTCTTTATCACCCACAGCGAGTTTATCACTTCCACTAATCTGTTGAAGTTTACTATTTCACTTATTGTGAAACTTATATAATTGCTGAATTAATTAAAGTTAATAGCAGTGAAATAATGAAATTCCGAAGTGAGTTTTGAAATGTCCTAAAACAGGTTAGGTTAGGTTAAGCACCTAAAACAGGTGCTTCCGCTTCGAAGACTGAATGAACGCTGAATGAAATGTTGAAGTCAATTCAGTAAAATAGTCTTCAATAGAATAAATTTGAAAACGTACGTTTTCAGAGAGCGGTTATCGCTGAAAAAAATTGTTCGTAGTAGCCATGTATTACACTCACGTCAACATTTTCTGCATTGAAGAGGGTTAGAGATTAGGCGACTGACGGAGGATATTCCTTATGTGGTAAATATGCCATTTCTAGGAAAATAAATTCTTTTTCAATCTAACATTTTTACTCTCGTTATCTTTTTCTTCTTTGACAAGACTGGTGCTTTTAGCTTCCTCCCGGAGTTGAGACTGATGAGTGATGAGGCCTTTCTTTGTCGGGGTTTTAATCGCTCGCCGATTGATCGCATGCCGGACCTGTTATTTTTAGATTGTACTGGCATGTTAATAGAGTGAGGAGAAATAGTAATTATGAACATGAGCACCCGTAGGCTAAATTCCAGGGGAGCTTACCTGGTCTAATTGGCACTTTTAATGCTATATAATAGACAATTTGAAACGAAAATATAAGAAATTAAACAGTATCATTCAGCCAGGAGAGGGCTGGTACCCCCTCCTTCCCCATTTATGGGTGCCCATGATTATGAACTTGTCCCAGTTAAAGATAGGGAGAGACCCCAAAAAAGGGGACATTCATCGCAGTAGTAGATGTTATATTAGCAGTATGTAGATAGTTCCTTTTGGTTAGATCAACATTCCCATCAAAATACCTGAAAGTTCTAACATAATACTCAATGCAGTTCACAAGGTATTGCTAATATGCCCTTTTGCAACTGCATATGCAGAGTATTTTAATTTAGTTTCAACTTCGCCATCAGCATTCCCGAAGTTTTTATCTTATTACCCTTAGCTTTGGTAGCGGTCGTAGCAGTATTAGTCATAGTACTAGTTGTAGTGGTAGTAGCGTGCGCATTTCCCCTTTCGGTCAGTTAAACATGGCCCCTGCGTAACTGCCGTAATTTGCTATGTGACAGTTCAACCCCCCTAACAACCCCAGTCCTTCCAAGCTGAAATTTAGTTTATTCAAAAATCTTATAAAAACTAAGGTAAGCCTGAATAATTCAAGCATCCAGTAAAACTGGTAAGTTTTCTTTAGTATTTATTTTAGCCTTTCGGCTGTGGCAAACCAAAAGGCGGTGAGTTACATGTTCTCGAAAAAATGAGTTTTATACCTATCCCCACTAAACAGAACACGCTCGATCGATTGGTATATTCAGAATGTGCGTATCTGCTTTCGTTCCCAAGATATTTAAAGCTTTGTGATCCGTTAAAAAGGCGTTATGTGCATTTCTCGGGCTGTCTTGCAGGCCAAAAGGAATTAAGTTCACCGACGGGCAAGTCCTGCATTTATCTCCTTTTGGGCTTCCGTGGATACCAGTAAAACAAATTTTCAAGTTGTCACTTATCGCCCTTTTAGTCGTCCACGCCGGGATTTTTCGTCACTTCCATTACTGTCTGAAGAAAACTAGCCTTGTGTCGCTCACTACCGCCGATACAATGCACAATATACTAGGTATATATCAAGAGAAATTTCAGTTAAAGATATGTGGGAAGATTTTAGGGAGCGATTCCCAGAAGAGAATTGTTCGTTGCGCAGTTACGGAGAGATGTTGAGAGCGATGAAGATCTCCAACAAAATGCCAAAGACAGACGTTTTTGAGTATTGCGATGTTTTTAAGTTGAATGATAGCGAAGGCTCCGCAACAGATTTAGAAAAACAGGAGTATCAGTTTCATCGGCAAATAGCTGAAAAGGCACGAGTCCAGCTACAGAGAGACGTGAAGGATAGCTTTTCACCAAAATCTTTGGTTTTCACTGTCGATATGCAAAAAGTTCTAATACTCCCAATAATACCTGCTGTTAAGGAGTCTTTTTTCATGAGCCGCCTGGTATGTTTCAACAAAACGTTTGTGCCTGCAAAAAGCCGAGCCACAGGGTCGGCTCCTCTTCCAGCCTATTGTATTGTCTGGCACGAGGCAACTTACGGAAGAAGTGCAGACGCAGTTGCTTCAGCTTATCATGCACCTATTGACGAGCATAGGGACACAGATGAATTCATATTTTATGCCGACAACTGTAATGGACAAAACAAAAATTACATTCTGTTTTCTATGATAGTGAGGATTTCGAACGAACCCTGGGCACCCGCCAAGATCACCATCAAGTATTTGACAAAAGGTCACACTCATATGACTGCCGATGGACTCCATGGACTTATCGAGGCTAAAATTAGGAAGAACAGAAATGTTGAGGACTTTGGCGCTTTGAAGAAGCTGATGGAAGATTCCAGGGAAAATACTCGCGTCAGGGAGCTTTGCCTAAGTGACTTTCGCGAGTGGAAAAACGAAAAGTCCTCAAAAAGAAGAAAGATAACCAACCGGTGCTGCTACAGAAAGTAGTTGAAGTTGTGTTCAAAAAAGGTGAATCCTCTATATTATATTGTGAGGATTTTGATCAGGAGCTTGTCTCTTACGATTTTCTTACAGTTGCAGCGAAGAAAGAACTTGGTAAAGGATTGCCAAAGTCTCTGAAACAACCGAGGGGAATAAATGCCTCGAAAAAAGGTGAGATCATGACAAAGTTGGTACCACACATGAGAGACCAGAGATCCAGAGAATTCTGGAAAAAGATAGCAACGGAAGACAAAGTATCTGACCTCACTTTTAAGGGTTGTGAAGAACAAGATGGACTACAATGATGTTTGCTTTTTTGAGTTCCTAAAAGTTTAATTGAAATCGAATTTTGTTCCTGTTTTCTGGTCAGTTTCCAAATAACCGAAAAATTCTTTTATACGCTCTTTTACATTAAAATAGTTGAAGTTATGGTTCTGAGAATGCGATACATAGGAGAAGTTTCTGCGCAATTTTGACCCCTGCTTTCTGCCTTTCACAGGCGTGGGTGGCATCAGAGGGTAGTTATCAACATGATCTATTCAGTGAGTAAGAAAAAAAAATGTCGGTAGAAAAGTTTAACAGATGAAAACATTGTCAAAAGTAAAATTTTTTCGCATTTAAATTAAAACGGCAAAATGGCACATACCTCCTTTTGGTCTGCCGAAAAAACGTGAAAAAAGAAGATAAGTGAGAAAAGTGCCAAAAGTAAATGGAAAGTTGGATTTTTAAAAGCACCACGTGATTCAGCACCAAAAATTACGTCTGGTCATGTTCAGAAATGATTCCCAGCAACTTATTTTCCTAGTTTTAAATTGGGTTATTTGTTTAAAACATTTTTCGCGTCTCCTGTAAAATTTACAAAGTGTCACTTATCGCCTTTTGGTTTGCCACAGCCGCTTTATGATACTATACAGCTCATTTTTCATTTTTCACTGCCATTTTCACTTTATCTGGGAAAATTGCCTCTAACTTTGCCTTCCCCCTCCCCCTCTAAGATTCTTATGAAATTACACCACTGTCTCCCTTCCCAAATCCTATTTCCCATATGTAAAAAAATGAACAAACTGTATAAATTATAGCCCTTATCCAAGGGTTGTAGGGGATCTTGTTAGCTCCAGTGGAATAGTTATTGGACTTTATAGCTATGTTGAAAAAAAAATGTTATCTCAAAATTTTGATCGGATGCCTTTGGGGGAGGGCAGTGAAAAGGGGAGTGCGTGGGGCCTAGTGCTGAATAATCTGCCATAAATGATCTGCCAAATAATGACGACCAAAAAACTCTCCATTGGTGGAGAAATAAGATAAGTTCAAGCTACGGTAATTAGAATTTACAAACTATGCAAAACCAAACTTATTCCTGGCTCACTTATTCCTGGCTAAGTCATAACTACTCAAAAAAATAACGACCAAAAAAGCAACGCAGTAAAAACATGGGACAGAATTGTGTTAGATGCAACGCTAAAGCGTTGCATATACGAGAGCCATGAGCCATGAGACTTCAACGATGCATTATTTATTTTGGTTAATTAAACAAAAAAAAAAACTCAAAATAAGTTGTTCAAAGAAAAATAAAGAATGTCATCAAACCGAAAATGAGCAGAAATGAAATCGAATAATCTACCAAGGGTAAAACGACCACAAATCACACCAATAAATAAATGAAAACCAGAACGAACACAAGTTACAATAATTAACCCTGGCTTGTTCAAACCAGTTGGATTGTTCAAACTAAAAACAAGCAGAAATTCATAAGAGTAGGGCTGAAAAGCCCTATACCCAAGCCCCATGCCCAAGCATAATTTTCTATACATAAACTGTACATAATATACACTTTACTTAAAAAGTGAGTTATCCTGTGTTAAAATAGATGGTTTTTATGGAATGGATGGTCATATGAACTTTGAAAGAGGCTCATTAGATTGGAAATTGAAAATTGTAGTTCACTTTTGAAGAATCAAAGGTAATCAGAGTGTAACCAGTCTCTCTCTCTTAACCGTCATTTTCCCCCCAAATACATCTAATTGAAAATTTGAGAAAGCCGTTTTATTCAAAATAGTCTAAAGTTTAAATAACTATGTCTCTTGGTTTAACAGCACTCAGCCACTGAAGGAAAGGCTTTGAATTATGCAACTTGCCTTTTGTTAATATATATAAATTTTTTTCAAGAGAAGAGGGTATGTTTGATACTGGCTATTAAAAAAACATCGAGTATTAAGGTCAAACTTTAGAGAAATGTCAAGAAGAATGCCAAACATAATAAAATAAAAACGCTATTTTGTTTATTGGTTATGAAGAGGAAATACCAGCAACATCTATAAGACATCTGATGGAGTCAGCCGTTACATTGTTCAAAAATATTTAAGGGTATCTTCAACTAAATAAAAAGACAAACGTTTCTGTAATTCTAAAACGTTTCTATAATAGGTCGCGAACATTTGAGGGTATAAGTTTAAAATTTCAGGGTATTTTAAAGGAATTTTGAAAAAGGCTGGAGTACAAATAGTCCTCTCCCCCTCACGTCCTTTTCATTCTCAATGTCCTCAAAGACCTCAGATCAAAACTTGTTGTCTAAATTCATAAAATTCTAAGAATTCAACACACATGTTTATTAATCAACGTTCAAAAAAACGTTGTGATTCAACTCGAAAAGGAGAAATAAATCTGCTTTAATAGTTTTTAACATCTGATTTTCTTATTTTTTGCGACAATAAAACAAAGCTTTTTTATGATTCAGAGGTATTTTATATTATGATTTTAAAAAACAAACAATTCCAACAAGATTGAACATATAAAGATTCTAACTTTCGTTTCACCCCATAATTTCGCATAATATTTATAGAATACTCAAAAGCTAGGTCCGGGGTTAAGTCACACAAAGGTTCAGATATACCGGCCTTCAGTTGCACGAGAGTTCAGTTTCACGGGGGTTCAGTTTCACGGGGGTCCAGTTGCAGGGTGTTCAGTTATACAAGCGATTCAGCTGCACGAGGTTTTAGTTGTACGGGGGTTCAATTGTATGGGGGCTTAGTCACAGGAGGTTTAATTACACAGGGATTCAGTTAAGTAGGGTTAAGTTTCACGAGGGTTCAGTTACACGGGGGTTCAGTTACAGGGCCATAATAACTACAAGTGTGTTATGCCTAGGGCGTACACAAACACAAAGGCGCACCCTTTTTAGGGCCTACACAGATCAGAGCACGTATCCTTATTCATAATATATCCTGACGGTCGCTCCTATCTGGAGCTATTACAGGTACTATGGGACTTCTGCCTGTGATCATAACAAATGCAAGCCCACCAGCACCCTGAGTGGTCATCCGTAGTTTGATACGTCTGGTCAAATAATGTGGTTTACTATATCATAAAGTTCTCATTTCAATTCAGATAAAATGGTTTACTATATTGAAAAACTTAACCAAGTACTGGCAACTTTAAAGAACGGGTAGCGGCCTTTTCTACAGAAAGACTTCTTGGATCAATATAGTCATGGTGTGACGGCAAGAAGGGTAGTGATAGTATCAACGTAGACATGGAGGTGACTGAAAAATGGAAAAAAATACAATAAAAAAAAGAAAAAATCTTGCATGGTATTATCAAAATCTCACCTGATATTAACAAATATTTTCTGGTTTTATCTTAAACTATCAAATATGGCATGGTACTATAAAAACTGTGTCTGCTATTATTAAAATTTTGTCAAGTATTATCAAATCTTACGTGGGCTTATCAAAATATTGTCTATTATTACAAAATCTTGTCAGACATGATAAGAATCCTCCTGGTATTATCAAAATCTTGTATTATAGTCTTGTATTATAACAATCTTGCAAGTTATTAACAAGATTTTGTATCGTGTTATCAAAATGTTACTTGTTATTAACAAAATTTCTGCTGTTACTATCAGAACTTGTCCCGTATTATTAAAATTTAGAATGGTCATATCAAAATCGTGTCTGGTTTTATGAAAATCTTACCAAGTATTACCAAAATCTTGCTTGGGATTATCTAAACCTCTTCCTAAATTATCAAACAACTATTGTCACATTATTAAATATTGCTTGGTGCTACCAAATCTTGTCTATCACTATAAAAATCTTGTCAGACATAATCCTTTCTGGTATTATCAAAATATTACATGATAAAATCTTGAAAGAAATTACAAAAATCTTGCTTGACACTAGTAAAATCTTACTTCATATTAACAAAATATTATTTGCTATTAAAATTCGTCTGATATTATCAAAATCAAGAATGATGCTATCAAAATCCTGTCTGATGTTATCAAAATCTTTTCTATTATTAACAAATCTTGTCAGATGTAATAAGAATACTCTCTAGTATTATCAAATTCCTAAATTGTACTATGAAATTCATGCAAGTTATTAACGAAATCTTGCATCATACTATCAAAACTGATAATTCCTATCAAAAAGGATATTTTTAACAGTATCTAAACTTTTCTGACGTTGTCAAAATCTAGATTGGTGCTATCAGAATCTTGTGTGGTATTATCAAAATCTTGCCAAGTATTACCAAAATTTTGCATGGAATTATCAAAATCTAGTCTGAACTTGTGTTACATTATCAAACATTGCATGGTACTTCCAAATCTTGTCTAATGATAATCAACATCTTGTCAGACAAAATAAAAATCCACTCTAGAAATAATAAAATCCTACATTATCAAAAAGGTGAGAATTATCACAAAAATCTGGGAAGTTATTAACAAAATCATGCGTGGTGTTATCAAAATTTTACTGGATATTACAAAAAATTCTTGTGCTCTCTGATATTGTCAAAATCTAGCATGATACTATTAAATCGTTTCGATTATTATCAAAATTTTACGATGCATTATCAAAATCTTTCGTGGCATTACCAAAATCTTGTCTATTATTACCAAATCTTGTCACCCATGATAAGAATTCTCTCCGATATTATCAAAATACCAGATTGTATTGTTAAAGTCTAGCAATTTCCTAACAAAATCTTGCGTAGTATTATCAAAATGTCACTTGTTATTAACAAGATATTTTCTGGTACTATCAAAATTTGTTCGATATTATCAAGATTCAGCATGGTACTATCATCAACGTGTCTGGTATTATGAAAATCTTGCCAAATAGTTTCAAAATCTTCCTTGGAACTATCAAACTCTTGACTAATATTGTCAAACAACTTACGGTGCATTATCGAAATATTGTTGATGCTACCGAATCTTGTCTATTGCTATCAACCTTTTGTCAGACATTATGAAAATCCCCTATAGTAATCTCAAAATCTTAGATGGTATATAACAATCTTGAAAGCTATTAAGAAATTCTTCCATGGTACTAGAAAAATTTTAATTGATATTAACAAAATGTTTTCTGCTACAATTATTAACATCTAGGATGGTGCTATCAAAATCGTGTTTGACATTATCAAAATTTTGCCAAGTTTTACCAAAATCTTGTCCTATTTTATAAAAACCTTGTCTGATGTAATCAAACATCTTGTACTACATTATAGAAATGAGAATCCTCTATGATATTATCAAAAATTTTAATGTTATTATCAAAATATTGCAAGTTATTAACAATTGGTATTATCAATATCTTACCCAGTATTATTTTCTCGTACAATCAAAATGTGTTTGATATTGTCAAAATCTGAAATAGTGTTATGAAAATCGTATCTGCTATTATAATATTGCCGAAGATAGTTCTTTTCGGCCACCGTCTAGGGCTAAACCGAAAGCAGGTCGTCCTCTCCTGGAGTGGGAGGACGTCATAAAGAAAGATTTAAAGGGAATGGAAACTTCATGGGCGGGTGTGTAAAAAGTTAGGCTTTGAATAGATTGGGATGGAGGAGGATCTTGCGTAGCTGTGTTGACCTCAGGCGGCTTGGTGCTGCGGTGAGTTGTTGTTAGTAGTAGTAGTAGTAGTAGTAGTATCTGTTATTATCAGACTTCAATTTAGTGCTATCAAGTCGTATTTGCTATTATCAAGATAATCAAAATAGTGTCAAGTACTACCAACATCTTGTGTACTATTATCAAAATCTGGTCTGATATAGTTAAACAGCTTGCTTTGCATTATTTAAATACTCCATGGTGCTACTAAATCTTGTCTTTTACTTATCTTACTATTACTTATCTTACGTTACTGGAACAGAAAATTCCATTATAAAAACAGGTGACTTATGACCAGTTCAATTACCTTTAACAGTTGAAGCATCAAGAGTGAAAAACCTGGCAGCGCAATTTCTGTAGCATATTGTTTGAATACCCTCTGATTAAGGATTATAGATTGATGAAATAACACGCTTTGATTACAGCCATGTGTACTATAGCAATTTCTTGGCTCACTGGTTAAAGGTCGGTGATATTTATATTACCCAGCTGTCTGGGTATTAGGACTTCTGTTTTACAGAATTAATTAAAATGACCAGTTCATTTACCTTTAGCAGATGAAGCATCAAGAGTGAAAAACCTGGAAGTGCAATTTCTGTAGCATATTGTTCGAAAACCCTCTGATCAAGGATTATAGATTGATGAAATAACACCCTTTTCTTACATCCATGTATACTATAGCAATTTCTTGGCTCACTGGTTAAAGGTCGGGGATATTTATATTACCCAGCTGTCTGGGTATTAGTACTTTTGTTTTACAGGATTAATTAAAAAAAAAACTTTCCGAAAAATAAGTTTTTTAAAGAAAAATAAAGGCCATTTTAAACTTAAGTTCAGGATATACAAATACCTGTTAAAATTCAAACTCAAAACGACCAGAAATTACTATTAAAGAATAAATGCAACCCAAAACGAACAGAAATTAAATAAACAATCATAGCAAAAACAAACACCAAGTAATAATATAAATGAATAGATAGATCTTAAAGCGAGTAATGCTTAGATTGAATATGAAAATCAAGCTTAAAACGAAAAAAATATTTTGCTATTAAAGTATAAATGAAACTTAAAACGAACAGAAATTAAATATGTGAACAAACATACAATATATATTAATGTAAATGAATAAATAAATCTTAAAGCGAGTGAAACTTAACTTTAATATGCAAATCAAGTTTGAATCGAATAAAAATAACTACAAACAAGAGTTTGGGTATCGCCCCACTGCAGAAGCCTAGAACCTGCTGCGTCATTCGCGCCTTATTGAAAACTATATGAGTCTTGAACAGTATTTGAAAGTATAAATAAAATCAAATTGAACATTAGATATATGATGATATTAATTGTTGAAAGATCCATCAGTTCAAGATTTTTTTTCAACTGTAATTTTTATTTATATTTTCAATGCTGTAAGAAATGGAAAAGAATGAATTTGTAATATACGAGTAATTCGTTTTCAGTGAAGCGCCAATGACGCAGAAGGATTTAGGTTTTTACAATTAAAGAAGGGGGCAGTATCCAAATTTTATTTGTAGTGAAACTATATTTGTCTTGACCAATCTTGGAAAGAACTAATAAATTAAACTGAATATTTGATGTATAATGATATTAATTGCTGAAAGCTCATCAGTTCAAAATTTTACTGTAATTTTAATATTTATTTGCAATATTAAGTACAAAAGAAAACATTTGTAATATATTTCATTTTCGGTAAAGTGCCAATGACGCAGTAGGTTTTAGGCTTCTGCAGTGAGGCGATACCCAAACTCATGTTTGTAGTTATTCTTATTCAATTCAAACTTGATTTGCACATTCAATTTAAGTTTCACTCGTTTTAAGATTTATTTATTCATTTACATTAATATATATCGTATGTTTGCATTCTTGGCTCACTGGTTAAGGTCGGGGATATTTATATTACCCAGCTGTCTGGGTATTAGGACTTCTGTTTTACAGAATTAATTAAAAAAAAAAAAACTTTCCGAAAAATAAGTTTTTTAAAGAAAAATAAAGGCCATTTTAAACTTAAGCTCAGGATATAAAAATACCTGTTAAAATTCAAACTCAAAACGACCAGAAATTACTATTAAAGAATAAATGCAACCCAAAACGAACAGAAATTAAATAAACAATCATAGCAAAAACAAACAGCAAGTAATAATATAAATGAACAGATAGATCTTAAAGCGAGTAATGCTTAGATTGAATATGAAAATCAAGCTTAAAACGAAAAAACATATTTTGCTATTAAAGTATAAATGAAACTTAAAACGAACAGAAATTAAATATGTGAACAAATATACAATATATATTAATGTAAATGAATAAATAAATCTTAAAGCGAGTGAAACTTAACTTGAATATGCAAATCAAGTTTGAATCGAATAAAAATAACTACAAACAGGAGTTTGGGTATCGCCCCACTGCAGAAGCCTAGAACCTGCTGCGTCATTGGTGCCTTATTGAAAACTATATGAGTCTTGAACAGTCTTTGAAAGTATAAATAAAATCAAATTGAACATTAGATCTATAATGATATTAATTGTTGAAAGATCTATCAGTTCAAGATTTTTTTCCACTGTAATTTTTATTTTATTTTCAATGCTGTAAGAACTGGAAAAGAATGAATTTGTAATATACGAGTAATTCGTTTTCAGTGAAGCGCCAATGACGCAGAAGGCTTTAGGTTTTTACAATTAAAGAAGGGGGCAGTATCCAATTTTTATTTGTAGTGAAACTATATTTGTCTTGACCAATCTTGGAAAGAACTAATAAACTAAACTGAATATTTGATGTATAATGATATTAATTGCTGAAAGCTCATCAGTTCAAAATTTTACTGTGATTTTAATATTTATTTGCAATATTAAGTACAAAAGAAAACATTTGTAATATATTTCGTTTTCGGTAAAGCGCCAATGACGCAGTAGGTTTTAGGCTTTTGCAGTGAGGCGATACCCAAACTCATGTTTGTAGTTATTCTTATTCAATTTAAACTTGATTTGCACATTCAATTTAAGTTTCACTCGTTTTTAAGATTTATTTATTCATTTACATTAATATATATCGTATGTTTGTATTCTTGGCTCACTGGTTAAAGGTCGGGGATATTTATTTTACCCAGCTGTCTGGGTATTAGGACTTCTGTTTTACAGAATCAATTAAAAAAAAAAACTTTCCGAAAAATAAGTTTTTTAAAGAAAAATAAAGGCCATTTTAAACTTAAGCTCAGGATATAAAAATACCTGTTAAAATTCAAACTCAAAACGACCAGAAATTACTATTAAAGAATAAATGCAACCCAAAACGAACAGAAATTAAATAAACAATCATAGCAAAAACAAACAGCAAGTAATAATATAAATGAATAAATAGAACTTAAAGCGAGTAATGCTTAGATTGAATATGAAAATCAAGCTTAAAACGAAAAAAAATATTTTGCTATTAAAGTATAAATGAAACTTAAAACGAACAGAAATTAAATATGTGAACAAATATACAATATATATTAATGTAAATGAATAAATAAATCTTAAAGCGAGTGAAACTTAACTTGAATATGCAAATCAAGTTTGAATCGAATACAAATAACTACAAACAAGAGTTTGGGTATCGCCCCACTGCAGAAGCCTAGAACCTGCTGCGTCATTGGTGCCTTATTGAAAACTATATGAGTCTTGAACAGTCTTTGAAAGTATAAATAAAATTAAATTGAACATTAGATATATAATGATATTAATTGTTGAAAGATCCATCAGTTCAAGATTTTTTTTCACTTTAATTTTTATTTTTATTTTCAATGCTGTAAGAACTGGAAAAGAATGAATTTGTAATATACAAGTTATTCGTTTTCAGTGACGCGCCAATGACGCAGAAGGCTTTAGGTTTTTACAATTAAAGAAGGGGGCAGTATCCAATTTTTATTTGTAGTGAAACTATATTTGTCTTGACCAATCTTGGAAAGAACTAATAAATTAAACTGAATATTTGATGTATAATGATATTAATTGCTGAAAGCTCATCAGTTCAAAATTTTACTGTAATTTTAATATTTATTTGCAATATTACGTACAGAAGAAAACATTTGTAATATATTTCGTTTTCGGTAAAGCGCCAATGACGCAGTAAGTTTTAGGCATCTGCAGTGAGGCGATACCCAAACTCATGTTTGTAGTTATTCTTATTCAATTCAAACTTGATTTGCACATTCAATTTAAGTTTCACTCGTTTTAAGATTTATTTATTCACTTACATTAATATATATCGTATGTTTTGTTCGCATTGATTGTTTTTTTAATTTCTGTTCGTTTTTAAGTTTCATTTATACTTTAATAGCAAAATATTTTTTTGTTTTAAACTTGATTTTCATATTCAATCTAAGCATTACTCGCTTTAAGATCTATTTATTCATTTATATTATTACTTGTTGTACTTTTGCTATGATTTTTTATTTAGTTTCTCTTCGTTTTGGGTTTCATTTATTCTTTAATAGTAATTTCTGGTTGTTTTGAGTTTGAATTTTAACAGGTATTTGTATCTCCTGAGCTTAAGTTTAAAATGACCTTTACTTTTCTTTGAAGAACTTATTTTTCGGATTTTTGTTTTAAATTAGTTTTGTTCGTATTTGATTGCAAAAAGTTTCAAGTTTTTATGGCATGGGGGGGGGGGTGGTTGCTTACTGTCTGATTATTCTTGACTTTAATAAACGGATCAAGAACTTTCAATTTAAATCGAATGAGGCTTTTTTCAAAGTCTATACGATTACCTCTTTGATAAAAACCTTATATATGAACAATAGACAGCTTGCATAACTTGTGGACAGCGATTGACAACAATCAATGGATTGAAAAAATAGCTCCAATTAGGGGGTTGAGACCATTTCACTTGCTGAAACAAAAGGAATCACGACTGTTCGGAATTGACCTTAATAGGATTTTGTATGCCAAAGCAATTATGCATCTAACACAGAGTATGTATTTTAACCTTATAATTGGATAATTATAATGGATTTACTATGTGTTCTTCCCATACAAAACTTTACCTTGTTAAAGTCTTTGGGGTGGGGGCAGCGTACTTGGCATAAAGAAGTAAACATTTGTGTAGACAGTAGGAGAGGGGGAGGGGGAGGCTGGAGACTCATCGAATACGGGGCAGAACTTCACTTATCTCCTCCGATCTTGATTTAGGAGATTAGACAGACTCATTGGGCTGTAGAATGTTTGACCGTTTGAGTTGTGGAAGACGTTAAAATACTCAAAAATACTTTATATTTTCAGTTATTGCAGGGTTGATTTCATAGATTGTGGAATGGTGAACCCCTGGGCCATCATTTGGGTGAGCCTCCACTCATAATATGCAATTTTGATTAATTGTTCCGTGTTATGTACATATATTATTCTATATATGTTATTTTGAGTTATACTTTTATCGCATTGCGTTCATTTTTAAGCCTTGAGATAAAAACTAAAAACCTTAGCGTAGACAGCGGTGGGGGGGGGAGTCTCACCCTCACATGCACAATTAAGCAGCCACAGAGAAAGTAATACAAGGGAAAATAATCTGTCTTTTGAAAATATCTTTTTTCAAAAGACACGAACAAAATCGTCTAAAGGAACCTGAAGTGCTATCTCTGACATTTCCGTTTATTCTTTATTCCCGTTACTTTCAGATGTAAAATTTAGAATATTTTTGAATGGGTTTATTCGTTCCCTCCCTGAATAATTCACATTTGGAAAACCCACCCCTGGGAAATTCCTCCCCTTTCAAAGAACATTCTCTTTTCCTGCTGATAATTCCCCCGCGTTAAATTCCACTCAGTATAAATTTATTTATTAATTTACATTAATATCAGCACTAAATTTATTTATTAATTTACATTAATATCTATTGTATGTCTGTTTGCATTCATTGTTTATTTAATGATTGTTGATTGTTTATATGTCCCCAGGGCATAACTTACGATGCCCTACCCCCGGGCCCTGGTGGGCTGTGTTGACACCGGAGTTTTTTGTTATCAGAACTTTGAACTATTTTAACAAAATGTCTATCTCAAAATTTTTATCTGATGCATTTAGGGCTTGGATGAGGGGGGGGGGGCAAGTTGCCCTCCAATCTCTTTTTAATTCCATAAGAAATAATCCCTTCCATAAGAAATAATGGGAAGGATTCGGAGAATCTTTAAATCACAACCCTTGCCCTGAGGGCTGTGGGGGAGTTGTCATCCTTAAAGACCTAATTTCTAGAACTTTAAACTACGTTTAATAAAATTGCTGTCTCAAAATTTTGATTGGATGTGTTTGGGGAAAAGGTAGCGTGAGAGGGAGGTTAGTTGCAATCAAATCACTTTCGACTATTAAAAAGGGCACTAGCCCTTTGAATTTCTAATTGAATGAGCCTTTTTTGAAGTTTTTACGACAACGCCTTCTCTAAAAAACCTTATATGCCCCCAGGGCATAACTTAATACCCTTGCCCTAAGGGTTGTAGGGGAATGTCCTCCTCAAAAACATATTTTCTATCTGGAAATCAACTAAACTGAACAAAATGGATATCTCAAAATTTTGATTGGATGTGTTTGGGGGAATGATGTTTGGGGGGGGCTAGTTGCCGTCCAATCACTTTTGACTATTTAAAAGGGCACTAGTCCTTAGAGTTTCTAATCAAATGAGCCTTTTTTAAAGTTTCTACAACAACACCTTCTATAAAAACCTTATATGCACCCAGAGCATAACTTAAAACTCTTGCCCTGAGGGTTGTGGGGATTGTCCTCCTCAAAAATATATTTTCTATCTGGAAATCAACTACACTGAACAAAATGGCTATCTCAAAATTTTGATTGGATGTGTTTGGGGGAAAGATGGGCGGGGGGGGCTAATTGCCCTCCAATCATTTTCGACTATTACAAAGGGCACTATCCCTTTGAATTTCCAATCGAATGAGCCTTTTTTGAAGTTTCTACGACAACGCCTTCTATAAAAACCTTATATGCCCCCCCGGGCATAACCTAAAACCCTTGTCCTGAGGTTTGTGGGGGAGTGTCCTCCTCAAAAAAAACGTATTTTCTATCTGAAAATCAACTATGCTGAACAAAATGGCTATCTCAAAATTTTGATTGGACGTGTTTGGGGAAATGATGGGCGTGGGGGGGCTAGTAAATTTCCAATCGAATGAGCCTGTTTTGAAGTTTCTACGACAACGCCTTCTTTAAAACCTTATGTGCCCCCAGGGCATAACTTAAAACCCTTGCCCTGAGGGTTGTGGTGGATTGTCCTCCTGAAAAATATATTTTTTATCTGGAAATCAACTACGCTGAACAAAATGGCTATCTCAAAATGTTGATTGGATGTGTTTGCGGGAATGATGGGCGTGGGGGGGGGTGGGGGCTAGTTGCCCTCCAATCATTTTAGACTATAAAAAGGGCACTAGAACTCTCCATATCCAATCGAATGAATCCCCTTTGAAGTTTCTACGACGTCCCCTTCCATATGAAGTGCCTCTGGGAAAAAAATAATAATGATAAATAAATAAATAACAAAACATTGGAGCCGCATGGCCTTTACTATAGGCAACGCTACTGCGTTGCCTCTGATCAAGTCTACTAATATTACGATACCCTTCAACAGAAACTAAGACCCTCTGAAAGGTTCCTTTTAAAAAAGCTGAAAACCTCAAACTTAATATGTCATGCTTATAAATGAGAGACTAATAGTATGTTTGGATGATTTGTCGTTGAAGATAGTGCCCCATCGTACTGTTCATATAGAAACATCATTTTTCTCTGTTTTAACCAGGTTGGGATTACTTAAATGAATTGAGTTTGAGAAATTTCATTTTCAGATGAAGAAAGGTGAATACTCAAGTGAAAAGTTAAGAACACCAGACCTCTCCAGCAGCATCTTAGCTTGGGTTACAAGTTTGCCCCTAAAACAGGTCCAATCTTTCAGGACCAGATCTTTGAAATTAAATTACGGACTGTAGAATATTCCAGCAGAATGGCAGCATGGTTTCAGTTCAGGAACAGTGTGAAGATTGTGCACCCCTTGGCTCTAAATCATATTTTCATGTAGCAAGAACAAGCCCAAAACGAAAAAAGGTTTTTTGGTTTTGGAGTTAAACGTCGTAAATGGTTGCTAGTACCACGGTCCAGTCTTTCAAAGGTAGTTTAGCCTCTACAGATTTCTTTACTAGGTCTTATAACAATCGGTTTTGAGAATATTTTTATTTTTTGTATTAGCTGTTTTGTAACGAGTATGTTTTCAGTTATTTTGTATGTCCACGACCAAAACCAAAACCAAGAACAAACCAAAACAAAAAAGGAAGAAGGAAGCGAGAGTGAGGCTATAACAAGTGAATTTTTGCTCTTTGCTAAACTTGAACCCCTTCTTCCACTAGTGAAGTACAAAGTACTCACTAACATAATTTGTATTAATCTTTTGTTGCCAGGAGAAACCAGTCAAAATTTTAGTCAATTACAGTTAATGCATGCTTAACACATTCTTTTTACCAGTAGAATCTTTTGTTTTGACCAGTGGAGAAAGGGAAACATTCAAGCAAGAACTTGAAACACCTGAATGGTCTAGATCAAAATCACCAGAACGGTCAAATCCATTGTCAAATTAGTAATAAGTGTTATATGAACAGCCAGTTCCAGCCTTTCAGGACCAGAGACCTTAAAATAAATTAGGGACTCGAGAATATTCCAGAACTGTGGCTGAATGGGATGCAGGCTCTACATTGAAAATATATACTGTTCAGGAACAATACGGAGATTAAGTGCCCATTATGCCTTTAATCAGATTTTTTATGTGAAAGCCAGCCGTATTACCAGTAGGCGCCAGTGAATAAAGAAGTAAGATTAAAATTACAGTATATGATTATCTGATCTTTGCCTTTTGAACCTGTTCTTCAAGATATCAGATTACTAAGTGCTTCACTTATATATGTTTGTGTTAAACTTTGACTGCCAAAGGAAACTGATAAAACTTTTACTGAAACAGACTTAGTAAGTGCTGAATCAGTTGATAATCTGTTTTGTAAACTGATCTGAATTCAAAAACACTAACAGGAATATGACATGGATCAAAATGAAAGTTTTGCTGTAGAAAATCTTCTAGCTTAATCAGCGGATATAAGTGGGCCTATTTTCTCACCATACGCAAGGTTTTCTCACCAATTATACCAGCCTTCGAAAGACGAAACGCATCAGTTCAAAACTGAAATCTAAGAGGTATTCCAGAAAATAATTCAGACAGAAAAAAAACTTAGTCTTAAAGAGTATTGTTTCATCTCAAACAAGCAGAAACAGCGATAGATCCAAGCTAGGGAAAACGAACTGAAAATTATAATCCTAGATGCCATGGCAAAGAATATGAAGGAAGAGAGTATAGAACAGAAAACCTGTTGAGTAGAGATCTGCTAAAGATTCAAAGCCTGAACTTAAAATTGGCCATCAATACAAATGTTGTAGTGTCGATCTTAAGATGGTTACAGTTTTCAAATGTTCAATTATTCCTGAAAATAATTATTTTGGACAATAATTTCCAGGGAACTAAAGACCTAAACTTGTCACTTGTGATCACAATGAGAAATACTAGACGGATGAGAAATACGAGACGGATACTAGCGAACAAGTTGTTCGCTAGTATCCGTCGATGGCAGTTCATATTTTTTTGGATTTTGTGCAAATTGCGGATATTGGCGAATAACTCGCTTTTATGGTTGTTAGGTAGTTGGTTTTAATTCTTTTAATTTTTTAGCTTTTATTGATACATCGTTTCGTTTCGCGCTGAAGAAGAGAGGCGTTTGTCCTCTCGAAATATTCGTTTTGTTTTTTCAGAATCTTCATTTGGCCTATAAAAACCCCATTTTTGCTCGTTTTTCTTTCTTTATGTCAAACTCTGATTGGATGTGTTTGGGGGAATGATGGGGGGGGGGCTAGTTGGCCTCCAATCACTTTCGACTATCAAAAAGGGCACTAGAACTCACTGACTATTGCAAAGAGCACTAAACCTTTGAATTTTCAATCGAATGAGCCTTTTTTGAAGTTTTCTACGACAACACCTTCTATAAAAACCTTATATGCCCCCAGGGCATAACTTAAAATCCTTGCCCTGAGGGTTGTGGGGGAGTGTCCTCCTCAAAACCATAATTTCCATCTGGAAATCAACTCCGCTGAACAAAATGGCTATCTCAAATTTTTATTGGATGTGTTTGGGGAAATGATGGTCATTTGGGGTGTTAGTCGCCTTCCAATCACTTTCAACTATTAAAAAAGGACATTAGAACTCTCAATTTCCAATCGGAAGAGCCCCTTTTAAAGTTTCTACGACGACCCCTTCCATATGAAGTGCCCAGCACTAAAGGAAAAAAATAACAAATAGCACATTGTGCCAACATCGATCTTATATGCCCTCAGGGCATAACTTAAAACCCTTGCCCCGAGGCTTGTGGGGGAGTGTCCCCTCAAAAACATATCTTCTAGTCTTATTTTCTAGGGCGTTAGTCGCTATCCAATCACTTTCAACTATTAAAAAAGGAACTACCCCTTTCAATTTCCAATTGAATGAGCCCTTTTGAAGTTTCTACGAAAACACTTTCAATAAAAACTTTATAGGCCCCAGGGCACAAATTACAACCCTTGCCCTGATGGCTGTGGGGGGAGGGGTTGTCATTCTTAAGGACCTAATTTCCAAAACTTTCAACTACGTTGAAATAAATGGCTATCTAAAAATTTTGATTGGATGCGTTTGGGGAAAAGGTGGGCGTGAGAGGGGGGTTAGTTTTCCTCCAATCACTTTCGACTATTAAAAAGGGTACTAGCCCTTTGAATTTCCAATCGAATGAGCCTGTTTTGAAGTTTTTACGACAACGCCTTCTATAAAAACCTTATATGCCCCCAGGGTAAAACTTAAAACCCTTGCCCTGAGGATTGAGGGGAGTGTCCTCCTCAAAAACATATTTTCTATCTGGAAATCAACTACGCTGAACAAAATGGCTATCTCAAAATTTTGATTGGATTTGTTTGGGGAATGATAGGACGTGGGGGGGCTAGTTTCCCTCCAATCCCTTTCGACTATTAAAAAGGGCACTAGAACTCTCAATTTCCAATCGAATGAGCCCCTTTTGAAGTTTCTACGACGACCCTTTCCATATGAAGTGCCCTGCTCTAAAGGAAAAAATAAAACATAGTAGATTGTGCCAACATCGTTCTTATATGCCCTCAGGGCATAACTTAAAACTTTTGCCCCGAGGGTGGTGGGGGAGTGTCCTCCTCAAAAACATATTTTGTATCTGGAAATCAACTACGCTGAACAAAATGGCCATCTCAAAATTTTGATTGGATGTGTTGGGGGAATGGTGGGCGTGGGGGAGGGGGGGGGGCTAGTTGCCCTCCAGTCACTTTTGACGATTAGAAAGGGCACTAGCCACTCCAATTTCCAATCAAATGAGCCCTTTTTGAAGTTTCTACGCCAACTCCTTCGATACGAAGTGCCCGACTGAAGAAGTAAAAAAAAAAAACACATTGTGCCCACATCGTTCTTTACTTAAGCAGCGCTAGCGTGCTGCCTATGATAGCTTCTGAGGCAATAGTTGGAAGTGAAACACAAGGGGATTTTCAAAAGCGAAAAAGTACCAGTGTGACAGATACATATCATTTAAGCTGCAGAATTGTGAGCACACATTAAAGCAAGCAAAAGCTACGACTGAGAATGACAGCAACGAGGACAGAGCCAAAGCTAGTTCAAGTGTGTTTATAATTGCAACTCATGACCTTGAATCTCCGTTGCTTTGTCAAGACATAAAATTTTGTCTCTTTACTTCAAACAATAGGTTGTTTTGCATAGCTACACTTCTAATGATCTTGTGAGTTTTGACGAACTGAATATAGTTTGGATCAAGACTTGAGGGCAGTTGAATCCATTCAAATTCGTTTCATGTGTTATTGACAAGTTGGAAGACCTGCTATGGTCATACCCAATCGCTGAAGCTATTATTATGTGAAACAATGGATGTTCATAAAAGAACAAGAATGGAGTTCTTTCTAATGTACTTGTCCATTTAGCTACTATGTATTGACTGACAGTGATGCAGAAGAATCCGGAAAAAGGGCACAGAAAAAGGTAGTGGGACATTCTGCACCAGACTTTCAAAACTCAATATGAAGATGAAGACGTTTACAATCTAAGTATGTATACATCTGAGATGAAGTATGCCTAGTGTAATCTTTACCTTTGTTGAGCAAAACCATGAATCATTGAATAGTGTAATTAATGGACTACCCAGGATTGAAGTATCGCCGTGATTATTAAAATTTGAAGTAAAAAAGAGAGACTCGTATGTCACCACGACTATTATCATAGGCAGCGCACTAGCGCTGCCTAAGTAAAGAACGATGTGGGCACAATGTGTTTCTTTTTTTCTTCAGCTGGGCACTTCATATCGAAGGAGTTGTCGTAGAAACTTCTAAAATGGCTCATTTGATTGGAAATTGGAGTGGCTAGTGCCCTTTTAATAGGCGAAAGTGATTGGAGGGTAAACTAGCCCCCCCCTCCCCCATGCCCATCATTCCCCGAAACATCCAATCAAAATTTTGAGATAACCATTTTGTTCAGCACAGTTGATTTCCAGATAGAAAATATGTTTTTGAAGAGGACACTCCCCCACAACCCTCAGGGCAAGGGTTTTAAATTATGCCCTGAGGGCATATAAGAACGATGTTGGCACAATATACTATGTTTTATTTTTTCCTTCAGAGCAGGATACTTCATATGGAAGGGGTCGTCATAGAAACTTCAAAGGGGCTCATTCGATTGGAAATTCGAAGGGCTAGTACCCTTTTTAATAGTCGAAAGTGATTGGAGGGCAACTAGCCCCCCCCCCCCACGCCCTTCATTCCCACAAACACATCCAATTAAAATTTTGAGATAGTCATTCTGTTCTGCAGGGTTTATTTCCAGATAGTAAATATTTTTTTGAGGAGGATACTCCCCCATAACCCCCAGGGCAAGGGTTTTAAGTTATGCCCTGGGGGCATATAAGGTTTTTATAGAAGGCGTTTTGTCGTAGAAACTTCAAAAAAGGCTCATTCGATTGGAAATTCAAAGGGCTAGTGCCTTTTTATTAGTCAAAAGTGATTGAAGGGCAACTAGCCCCCCCCCACGCCCATCATTTCCCAAACACATCGAATCAAAATTTTGAGATATCCATTTTGTTCAGCGTAGTTGGTTTCCAGATAGAAAATATTTTTTAGAGGAGGATACTCCTTTACAACCTTCGGGGCAAGGGTTTTACGTTATGCCCTGAGGGCATAGAAGAACGATGTTGGCAAAATCTGCTATTTATTATTTTTTTTCTTTAGAGCTGGGCACTTCAAATGAAGGGGTCATCGTAGAAACTTCAAAAGGGGCTCATTTGATTGGCAATTGAGAGTTCTAGTGCCCTTTTCAATAGTCGAAAGTGATTGGAGGGCAACTAGCCCCCCCACGTCCATCATTCCCCTAAACACATCCAATCAAAATTTTGAAATAGACATTTGGTTCAGCGTAATTGATTTCCAAATTGAAAATATGTGTTTGAGGAGGAAACTCCCCCAAAATCCTCAGGGCAAGGTTTTAAGTTATGCCCTTGGGGCATATAAGGTTTTTATAGAAGGCATTGCCGTAGAAACTTCAAAACAGGCTCATTCGATTGGAAATTCAAAGGGCTAGTGCCGTTTTTAATAGTCGAAAGTGATTGGAGGGCAACTAGCACCCTCCTCCCCCACGCCCATTACTTCCCCAAACACATCGAATCAAATTTTGATATAGCCATTTTGTTCAGCGTAGTTTTTTTCCAGATAGAAAATATGTTTTTGATGAGGATACTCCCCCAGAGCCCTCAGGTCGAGGGTTTTAAGTTATGCCCTGGGGGCATATAAGGTTTTTAAAGAAGGCGTTGTCATAGAAACTTCAGAAAAAGCTCATTCGATTGGAAAATCAAAGGGTTATTTCCCTTTTTAATTGACGAAAGTGATTGGAGGGCAACTAGCCGCCCACTACCACGCCCATCATTCCCCAAAACACATCCAAAAAAAAAAAATTTGAGATTGCATTTTTTTTCAGCGTATTTAATTTCCAGATAGAAAATATATTTTTGAGGACACTCCCCCACAACCCTCAGAGCAAGGATTATAAGTTATGCCCTGAGGGCATACAAGGTTTTTATTGAAATCTTTGTAGTAGAAACTTGAAAAAGGGCTCATTCGATTTGAAATTCAAAGGGATAGTACCCTTTTTAATAGTCGAAAGTAATTTGAGGGCAACTAACCCCCCTCTCACGTCCACCTTTTCCCCAAACACCTCCAATCAAAATTTTTAGATATCCATTTTATTCAACGTAGTTGAAAGTTTTGGAAATTAGGTCTTTAAGGATGACAACCCCTCCTCCCACAGCCCTCAGGGCAAGGGTTGTAAGTTATGCCCTGGGGCATATAAAGTTTTTATTGAAAGTGTTGTCGTAGAAACTTCAAAACGGCTCATTCAATTGGAAATTGAAAGGGCTAGTGCCTTTTTTAATAGTTGAAAGTGATTGGATAGCGACTAACGCCCCTCTCACGCCCATCATTTTTCAAAACACATCCAATCAAAATTTTGAGATATCCATTTTGTTCAACGTAGTTGAAAGTTCTGGAAATTAGGTCTTTTAGGATGATAACCCCCTCAGAGCCCCGTGCAAGGGTTGTAAGTTATGCCCTGGGGGCATATAAGGTTTATATAGAAAGTTGTTGCATAAATCATAGGCAGCACGATCGCGCTACCTAAGTAAAGAACGGGGACACTCGAGAACGAGACAAGAAATGGGGACTAAGTAAAGAAGAGGACACTCCCCCACAACCCTCAGGGCAAAGGTTTTAAGTTATTCCCTGGGGGCATATAAGAACAATATTGGCACAATGTATTTTTTATTAATTTTTACCTTTAGAGCAGGGCACTTCGTATCGAAGAAGTTGTCGTAGAAACTTCAAAGAGCGCTCATTCAATTGGAAATTGTAATGGCTTGTGCCCTTTTTTAATAGTCGAAAGTGATTGGAAGGCGACTAACACCCCTCTCACGCCCACCATTTTCCCAAACAGATCCAATCAAAATTTTGAGATAGCCATGTTGATTAACGTGGTTGAAAGTTCTGGAAATTCGGTCTTAGAGGATGACTACCACCCTAACAGACCTTAGGGTAAAGGTTGTAATTTATGCCCTGGGGGCATTTAAGGTGTTTATAGAAAGCGTTGTCGTTTTCAAAAGGGCTTATTCGATTGGAAATCGAAAGGCCTAGGGCCCTTTTTAATAGTCAAAAGTCATTGGAAGGCTTGACATTTTTATAGTAAAGATCGAAGTGGGTACAATGTATTGTTTTTTGTTGTTGTTGTTGTTTAGACCAGGGCACTTCGTATCGAAGAAATTGTCATGGGAACTTCGAAAAGGGCTCATTCGATTCAAAATAGAAAGGGCTGATGCCCTTTTTAATAGTCAAAAGTGATTTGAGGGCAACTAATCCCCCTTCCACTCCCACCCTCCCACACCATCCGTCCCATTTCTGCTCTTAAAGTTTAACTAAATCAAAATGGCGTAAGTGTATCCAAACAACAAAGAAAGTAAACAGAATTTTTTGCAAATGTTATCAAGTTTTCCATTTCAGGTCACCTAGAGGAGATATGAAACAAAATTAAAAAGCACTATTTGTGTCCAGATTTTTAAAAGGGTGTATGTTGTTAAAAGTTTCTGAAATGTCTCTCCAGCATACAAATAGCAGGCCAAACTATAAAGTCTTAAAAAACGATAAGATTAAAAGTATTATTTTCTTTTTCCCTGAAAAGACTATGTTAATATAAAACGACCAGAAATTAATTGAAAATCTTTTTCCACAAAATAAGTTTTTCAAAGAAAAGTAAAGAACTCCATTAAACAAAAAATGAGTAAGAATAAAATCAATTAATCTACCGAGCGTGAAACTACCACAAATCAGCATCGATAAATAAATGAAACCCAAAACGAACAGAAATTATAATAATTAACCGAGTCAAACTCGAAACGAGCAGAAATTAACATAAGTTGGTTGCAAAACCCCTGTGCCTTCCCAAGGCCAGAACAAAATTTGCACTTTACTGAAAAAACACAAATGAATGTACATTGTCAGTTTAATATACATATACTGATACTTAGTAATAAAAATGTTCCTACTATTTGATTTATTAAAGTTATAAACGTAAAAACATGTATATTTTTTCAGTAAAGTGCAAATTTTGTTCTGGCCTTAAGTGACCAAAAAATTGGAGGGCTACTAGGCCTCTCTCACGCTTAATTGTTTCCCAAAGTCACCACATAAAAATTTTGAGATATTCATTTTGATCAGAATAGTCGGGAAACCTAATCACTATATCTCTGAGGATGACTTACCCCCCAAAGGTCCTAGAGAGAAGAGCTGCAAGCTATGAACTCTGCCCGTTGTTTACATATAGTATTAGTTATTACAAGGATTACAGACGTTTTTTGAATTTTTCTTGCTGGGGTAGAAGGTTCTGGGGGAGGGAGTTACGTGGGAGGATCTTTCAATGAAGGAATTTTTCATTGGGGAAGAGAATTTCCATGGAGGGGCGCTGGATTTCCAAGCATTATTTAAAAAACAATCAGAAATTAAATTAAAAAAAAGCTTTTTCAACTGAAAGTATAATGCTAAATTAAGACTTAAAACGAACAGAAATAACATATATTAATATTAAATCATAACAATTACGCTCCGGATGATTACGAAAAAATTAAGCAAGAAAAAACAAGTGTTGATTTTAATAAAGTAGTGAAACAAAATATTTAAAGACAAATTAATACTTTATTTGAAAAACATTTCCAATATTTCAGCCCCACGTCCGGGAGCCTTTCTCAAGGAAAAAAAACAAAAACATTTAAAAAAAAATACATAAACTAAACTAAAACGACAACTAAACACAAAGAAAAAGAAAATATAAATTAACAAACAAGAAACTAACTGACATTACAAACAGACTTCAAGCACTGACGTTATAACAACATGAACAAAAACGAATGTCTATAGTGAAACCATGGGTTGCTCTCCTCTTAACATTCAGTGTATCAATGGGAATCTATTAAAAGTGAAGACTATATTTACTTCAACAAACCAAAAAAGGTCATCTAACCCAAGGTATATCACCCCTACCTAATCTCACAGGTTGATGAATCAATTCATGAATTATAAATTGAATGGACGTTTTTGGTTGCTAGTTTAGCTGCAGTCCGTTGACTTTTCCCAGCTTTTACCTCATTCTGACCTTTGTTCGCAAGGATATCAATTTTTTCAGGACAATTATTTAAATCACTACTGGTTGAGTATTTTACCTGCTTTTTAATTAAATTATTATAAATTAAATTTATCCTAAAATCCCTTCATCTCTATTGATACTAATACATACATAATCTTTTTTATTTCTATAATTTCTCTAAAACTTTGAAAAAGTCCTACAGGCGTATCTCCAATTTTTTAAAATGATTTTATATCTGTGTATAAGAGATTTTCTGGTGATTCATGTGAATTTTTTGTTATTATATGTAAAAAATAATATCAGGAAATCAGTTTTTCGCGTGTCCGGACAAATTTGATTTTTCCACCATGCAATGTGTGCACATAGGAGTAGGGATATGAGGATTTAAGCATCATTACTTTATATCTCTTAAATCATTAAAAAAAATCACCAATCGTGATACCCAAAAGATGTATTGTGCAAAATTGAAGCAATTGGAATCAGTCATTGAAATGGAAAGCCAAATTTACAGACGAACAAAATTTGACTTACTTTTATACAGATGAATAAACCAACAAAATGTAACGAAAAAAAAGACCAACTGTTATCTATCCAACACAAAGAATGAGCAAGGAAAAAAATTTTGAACAAGGAAAAGAATTGCTTTAATATGAGGAAAAGAATTCTTTTCCTCTATGGAGAAGAATTTCCATGGAGGTATTTTTCATGGGTTAATTTTTCAGGGAGGAAGAGAATTTCCATGAAGAGGGCGCTTGATTTCCGAGCATTATTTAAAAAAACAATCAGAAATTAAATAAGAATACAAGCCTTTTCAATTGAGAGGAAGGAGCTACATTAAAACTTAAAATGAACAGAAATTATGTATATTAATGTTAAATCATAAAAATTACGCCCCGAGTGACACCCCGAATGATTAATTACGCCTCGAATGAGCTGTTTATACATCTTCAAGCTATTTATGGTCATTAAATCTCATAGCTACGTATAAGAGATTTTCTTCTTATTCATGTAGATTTTTTTTATTTTATCTCAGAAATCAAACCAGGAAAACAGTTTTACCAGGAATTCAGAAATTAAATAAAAAAAACAAGTTTTTCAATTGAAAGTAAGGAGCTACATTATAACTTAAAACGAACATAAGTCACGTATATTGACATTGAATTATAACAATTGTGCCCCGAATGATTAATTACACCTAAATGAGCTGTTTATACACCTTCAAGTTGCTTTTGGTAATTAAATCTTATAGCTACATATAAGAGGTTTTCTTCTGATTCATGCGGATTTTTGTTATTTTATCTAAGAAATCATATCAGGAAATCAGTTTTACCAGGAATTCAAAAACTAAATAAAAAAACAAGTTTCTTCAACTGAAAGTAAGGAGCTACATTAAAACTAAAAGCGAACAGAAATTAAGTATATTGATATTAAATCACAACAATTACGCCCCGAATGATTAATTACACCCTAAATGAGCTTTTTATACACCTTCAAGCTGCTTTTGGTAATTAAACCTTATAGCTAGGTATAAAAGATTTTCTTCTTATTCATGTAGAATTTTTTTTTTTATCTCAAAAATCATACCAGGAAAAGTTTTACCGGGAATTCAGAAATTAAATTAAAAAAAAACAAGTTTTTTCAATTGAAAGGAAGGAGCTACATTATAACTTAAACGAACATAAGTTACGTATATTGACATTAAATTATAACAATTGCGCCCCGAATGACACCCCGAATGATTAGTTACACCCTAAATGGGCTGTTTATACGCCTTCAAGCTGCTTTTGGTAATTAAATCTTATAGCTACGTATAAGATATTTTCTTCTTATTCATGTAGATTTTTTTATTTTATCTCAGAAATCATACCAGGAAAACAGTTTTACCAGGAATTCAGAAATTAAACAAAAAAAACACGTTTTTTCAACTGAAAGTAAGGAGCTACATTAAAACTAAAAGCGAACAGAAATTAAGTATATTGATATTAAATCACAACAATTACGCCCCGAATGATTAATTACACCCTAAATGAGCTTTTTATACACCTTCAAGCTGCTTTTGGTAATTAAACCTTATAGCTAGGTATAAAAGATTTTCTTCTTATTCATGTAGAATTTTTTTATTTTATCTCAAAAATCATACCAGGAAAAGTTTTACCGGGAATTCAGAAATTAAATTAAAAAAAAAAAGTTTTTTCAATTGAAAGGAAGGAGCTACATTATAACTTAAACGAACATAAGTTACGTATATTGACATTAAATTATAACAATTGCGCCCCGAATGACACCCCGAATGATTAGTTACACCCTAAATGGGCTGTTTATACGCCTTCAAGCTGCTTTTGGTAATTAAATCTTATAGCTACGTATAAGATATATTTTCTTCTTATTCATGTAGATTTTTTTATTTTATCTCAGAAATCATACCAGGAAAACAGTTTTACCAGGAATTCAGAAATTAAACAAAAAAACACGTTTTTTCAACTGAAAGTAAGGAGCTACATTAAAAAAAAAGCGAGCAGAAATTACGTATACTGATATTCAATCACATTAATTACGCCCCGAATGATTAATTACACCCCAAATGAGCTGTTTATACACCTTCTAGTTGCTTATGGTAATTAAATTTTGTAGCTACTTATAAGAGATTTCATTTTGATTCATCTGGATTTTTGTTGGCCCCTGGAGAACGTCAAGTATTCAAATCTATATATCACTGATCATTGACAGGACAACAAAGTGTTAAACATTGAAACAGAAAGAATACTGAAAAAAGGCATTGATAATTGAAAGACTAGAAAGTCTTTCACTTTACAAATAAAATGGGTAATTCCATGATCCGTCGAATACTCTTTCCAAAATCCATATTAACTAGGTGGTATTATTTCTTTTTCTTCCGCAAATTTACTAATTTTATCATGCATTATTTTTTCAAAATCTTTGAAATGACCGGCAGAATTGAAATAGTGCGGTAATTATTTACCTATTCCTTATTTCTATACTTATTCAAAGGTATAACACGGCTTTTCTTTAGACCTTTTGGAACAAATAATTTTTGAAAGGACAAATTGATTAAAAAATCAAATATGAGATATTACCAGCAAAACATGTTTCAGAACTCGTTCAGCATGTGATCAATTCCAAGAGCCTCTGAAGGTCCCAAATAATTCACAATCTTCTTCAAATTATTTGCGGAAACCGGTTAAAATCAAAAATACTTCCATCATTTTCAAAATTTGAAGACATTTGAATTTCGTCGTTTATATTAAAAACATTATCAAACAGTGACGAGCTATTTTGATCAATCTCAGTAAATAATTTACAAAAACTATCAGCTATAGACTGATCATTTTCTATTCTTGCCCCATTCAGGTTACTATCTTCTTAGGAATCTTGTTATCTTTATGTCTATTTGTTTATTGACAACATTTCGGTAACTAACATAAATATGTCAATTTTCATTCGGCTGCTTTTTCAACATTCTACTACAAAGTTTTTTTTCTTAATTTTATTATGTTTTGTAATTCCTTTGTTAACCACGGAGGTTTAAAATTATTTTCTCTCTCGATCTATTCTCATGTGGTCCTTCAATCTTGCAACACTCATGCATTGCTTCACGAATCATATCAGAAAACTGAAAATAACTTACTTCATGGTCATTTGAATCAAAAATCGGCTCCATTCTAGTTTTCCAATACGATCTTCTAATTTATTTAAATTTGGTTCATTGAAAAAAAATATTTTCTTTTCAATTTGATCCTGGTCAGATATGATAAATCAATGAACGACACCACTACAAATTCAAGATGATCTAAACCTGGCGCAATTAGCACATTTGATGATTTTCAGCCGGTCACAAATATCTTCACTAATTAGCATGTTATCAATAAGCGTGGCCGTGCGTTCTTTGATTCGTGTGGGGAGATTAATAGACAAAAAAAAGGCTAAATGATAGCTTAGTTGTCAAAAAATCTGCATTCGTGTTATTTCCAAGCTCCAACAAGCTATGGTTAAAATCTCCCATTAGAAAAAATGGCTTTTTACACGACCATAAATTCTGACAAAGATTTTAAAAATGATAAGACGTTTCCTAGGGATTATAACTAGGTCTCATGTAAACAGGGCAGTAACACATACGGGAGGGGGGGGGGGGGGGGGTTCGACCTTCCAATGTTTTAGGTCACTTAGTTAAAAAAAAAAATCAGTAAAATCATGGCGCTTTGCGCCACGATTTTCCTGACGCCGTTAAAATTCTTTTTTTCGGTTCAATAAAGACCACGAAAATACTGACATATCATCCACAGAAATTTTGAACTTGGTCGGTAAACGTAGCAGTTTTGCTGAATCCTGCCGTTATTTTATAGATGGTGCCACAACTTTCCATTTGGTTAAGAAAACAGCGTTAAAATAGCGACGTGATATGTATCGAAATCCAAATCTTGGTTGGTAAATGCAGCGGTTTTACCGACTCGTGCAGTGATTTTACGTAATGTATTCGAAACAGAAATTATGCTAATTATTGACAAAATACAGTCGGTAAAAATGACCAGCCAGTCGGTAGAATCTCAAGCTCTTCAACCCCCCCCCCCCCCCCAACATTTTGGCTAGTAACGAAACTGCCGGTAAATAAGAGTAGATACAAAATTCGACATCATTTTTTCTTTTTTCATAAACAACAAAAGACTCAAACAGATCTTAAACCCAGACACCTAAAGTATCTTTTACGGTTACAGAAATATCATCCTGAACGTAAATTCCCAATTCACTTCCCTCATATGCGCTCTATTTTTATAATAAGAAGAACCTCCTAATGAATCCGAACTTAAAGGTGAAATTTAACTCAAGAAAGTCTCATTTAGAGATGTCACATCGAAACAAAGATTATTTTCATTAACTGTGGTAAGTAGTGTATCAAACGCTCTTTCAAGCCCCTGACAATTATATGTGGTTTCGACAACATCAATTGATGATTTATTCCGCCTCAGACCGCAGAATTAATCTACTTAGAAACAGGAATATTTAGATCTGAACTCAGTTTTCATTCCACAAATCACGTTCACAAATGCCTCGTTCACATATATTAGCTAAATTAAAGTAATTTCCTGTAAGATCAGATAGTCTATGAGTCGGAAGAGACATTTGGAAAAAAAAAAGTTCACCTTACTGTCACCAAAACAGTTTAGTCACTCTCCTGTCTGTTAGCCGGAACCCTGGCTTCTTGAAGACGGCTCAGCGAGACACATTCTGATAGGTTCTTTATTCTAACTACTTCATTGCCAGACTTTGCAAAGATACGGCCCTGTACTGACCGAGCATTTCTCATATCCACTATATCCCTGGCAGAATTTAGAACTTTCTGTCTAGGACGAGTAAGGCTTTCACTTACAAAACATTACAATCCTTTCAGCTTGCTCCGATTTTTCAATATTTATGGTGCAACTGTTGGGCTTTCAAATCCGACTTCAACTGGGGGGATTTTGCTACTACTGGGTTTTCCCAAAATACTAACATCCACAAAGGCAGACTCGGACACCGATCATAGGCCTGGTCTGTCTGTTATTAAGTCTAGCAACTTCAACAAGATTTGATATAGTTATAACTATATAAAGTTATCCCTATATATTAAATATATATATATATATATAAATATATATATATATATATATATATATATATATATATATATATATATATATATATATATATATATATATATATATATATATATATATATATATATATATATATATATATATATATATATATATATATATATATATATATAATATATATATATATATATATATATATATATATATATATATATATATATATATATATATATATGTAATAATAACTCTTGGAGCTGAGAAATCCAAATTTGAGAAAAAAATTGTCAATGAGCTTCGATGATGAGGTGGTGACTCGTGTGCATATATTAATAGTAGGAAATAAGCCTTAGGATATAGAAAGCTGTAAAAACTCCATAGAAACGTTCACATCAAGCTTCTGAAGGTCAATATTAAAATCCCGAGTATCATAAATGGATGTGAACCAGTTGGTAATTTTTCAAGCTGCTTATCCATAAGATCCATAAAGACAGGTATGGAGTCAGATGGCTGCCTATTCAATATAATAACAAATAGACCTTTAGGTTTCAGCCTAAGCTGACCAATAAATGGTTGAAATAACATTTCCTGATATACTACTAGGTCATTTCTTACCGAAACCTAATATCGCTTCGAATATATGCTCCCTTTCCTCCATGTACTCTGAACTGTCAATTTCTATTATAAAATTTGTATTCTGGAATTTGTAAGAGAGCTGAGTTGTGGTCATTCAGCCATGTTTCAGTAATACCAATAACCTGAAAAATAGAAAATTCACATATCTCATTTAAAAAATTGCACGAAGCATTTAGCCCTTGGCAATTAAGGGGGAAGACTTTGAGGCCTCTCGTATCATCATACTTAAATTGAATTCCAACTTTGAACAATTATTTTGAACTAATAGATTTATATTGACCTGCTCTCCTAATATCACAACCCCGATGTAGCTGCTACGTAAATATGCCTACAAAATCTACATTAGAAGCTTCCAGATTATTAAGACGGCTAATACTCCGGGAATCACGATCATAATTATCTATTGTCATTAAATTCTAAAACATCTCGGTACATAGTTTCAATAATGACATGGTTATTATCTTTGTATTTCACCTGGTAATTATTGTTAATTTTTTTTTAGGTTCATTGATGGTATTTTTATTCTTTAAGTATGAATTCTCGTACCACTTTATTTATACCGTTTTTTTATTGTAATATTGCTCTTATCTTTTCATCAAAACTTTCCTTGAGCTTTTTTTTTCACTTATCCTAAATCCTTCATTCCTCTGAACCTTCTGCAATATCTGCTCAGTAAACTGCAGAGAAATAGCTTTCTCAATATTTATGGAACTCCAAGACCACTAAGACTCTTTCATATAAGAAACTGTTTGATCAGCAAAATGAGGGCTTTGCAAACGTTATCCAGCAGTGAGATTCCAAAAACCAATAAGTTTCAACTAATTGGTTCTGAAAGAGCTATAAGAAAGCCAATAGAGTAAGTAAGGGTGCTTTTTAATTATCCAGAGCACACGTCTGAGAAAACCGGTTTTATAGCCACAGAGACAAGAGACGGGAGACATATTGCATTGGACTTATTTAATTTTGGCTATATATTTGCACATTATGGGGGAGGGGGGTTAACGCATTATATTACCCGTATCTTGTCTTTGTGGCTGTGAAACAGAAGAATTAAACGCTTGAAGAATTTGAGCTTTTTTTTCACTTATCCTAAATCCGTCATTCCTCTGAACCTTCTGCAATATCTGCTGATTAAACTGCAGAGAAATAGCTTTCTCAATATTCATGGAACTTCATGAATATTGAGAAACTGTTTGACCAGCAAAATGAGGGCTTTACAAACGTTATCCAGCAGTGAGATTCCAAAAACCAAGAAGTTTCAACCTATTGGTTCTGAACGAGCTATAAGATAGCCAATAGAGTAAGTGAGGGTGCTTGTTAAGCTTGTTAAGTTGTATTAATAAAAGAGATCAACTTTATAAGAATTCCTTAAATAATTAAAGTGATCCAATTTGTTCAAGAGTTTATAAAAATTCTAGGAATACTCTCAATAAATTACTCATAAATGCTAAAAAAAATATTTCGAAAACAAATTCAGTGAAACTTGTGGTAACCCAGCAAAAACATGGAAAATAATTAAAAGCGTGATATTGTCAGACAATTCAATTTTTACCGATGAAGTAGTAATGCGGAATGGTTTGTTAGTGAATAAACTAGAAGAGGTATGTGGTGCTCTTTCTCAACATTTTGCTAATATTGGCGAAACGTTATCTTCCTGTATTGTACCTTCTTATGATGATCCTCCTTTGGAGTTTTTTATGAAGACTCCAATTTTTTATGAAGACCAAGATGGGCCTAGGATTGCACAAGGCCTCCATTCATGGAGGTCAGAGGAAGTATGACTATTGTATCCCAGGACGATGACTTTTGTATCGACATTTTGACTGACGACTTCAGACGATTCGAGCTGGATTTATTAGGAGTTTCAGAAACTCATATCCCAGGGGTAGGAAGTATGAAATTAGGTGATATAGAATTTGTTTACTCAGGCAGGAAGGATGGGGTACATAGACAGGGAGTAGGGCTCATGATGAATATGGAAGCTGCTAAGTCTTGTTTAGGCTGGGAAGGTATTAATAATAGAATACTAATTGCTCATTTTATGACGAGAAAGTCCAGGGTATTAGTTATAGTAGTATACGCTCCTGTAGAACCGACTGACGGAGATACTAGTGACTGAGATGAATTTTACTTACAGTTACAGAGCAAATAGACAGGGTCCCAGGTAGGAATATGATTTTATTACTGGAAGATTTTGACGCCCAGGTTGGTAGAAATAGGGATAGATGGTATCCTAGCCTAGGTAAATTTTGTGCGGGAAAAGAAAACAGTAATGGATACAGACTTTTGCAATTTGTAGGTATAACAATCTAGTTACAACCAATACAGTGTTTGGTCATAAAATGGCTCATAAGTTAAGATGGTATTCACGTGATGGTAAGACAGCAAACCTTATTGATTATGTTATAGTAAACCGAAGACTGGTAGGATCAATACAAGATACTAGAGTATGTAGGAGTGCCGATATTGATGTTAAAAGTAAAGATCACCATCTAGTAGTGTCAAGGGTTGATTTAAAGCTGAAATAGTAAGGGTAACTACCTCCCGGAAAGTTATGATGTTAGTATACTCCAGGGTGAGAATTTGAGAGAAACTTTCCAGAAACAGTTGAATACTAACTTGAGAGTTTAAAATTTGATTATTTGGAAGATGGTTGGAATAATTTTAGAAAAATAATTTGTGAGGTTGCTGAAGGTGTATTAAGGAAGAAAGCTAGAACTGCAGCTAAGAATATTAGTGAAAAAGCTTTCTGTTTAATAGAAAGGAGAAAGGACTTGTACAAGAATTATCTGAGTGATAGATCATATGAAAACAAAAGAAATGTAAAGAAAGTGGAGAAAGCATTAAAATATGAACTAAGGAGGTGTAAAGTGGAGGCCATGGATAAAATTGCCGAGGATCTGGAAGATGCAGCTAGACGGCATAATAGTAAAATATTGTACTGGAATGTTAAAAAATTGAGAGGGAGTAGTCAATCTGGACTTGGCCCAGTTAAAGATTGGAATGGGGTCGCAATTAGCGATGAGGAAAAAACTAAAGAGAGATGGGCCAAACATTTTGAGAATTTGGTTAACTGAGATAGAGTTGCAGGAAAAAATATAGTGGAAAATGAAAAAGTTTGTGATACCTTGGATGTGAAGGAAGATTTGTTTTGTGAGGAGGAATTACCAACAGTACTAAAAGGATTAAAAAATAATAAGGCTCCAGGTGGTGATAGAGTGGCAAATGAGATTCTTAAATATAGTGGCTCTGAGGTTAGAACTAAGCTACTGAAGATTATGAATATGATTTTTGAAAAAGGGAAGTACCTAACGATTTTAGGAAAAACTTAATTAAGCCACTTCATAAGAAAGGTGATAAAAGTGAGTGTGGTAAATATCGAGGCATTAGTCTGGTGTCTGTAGGTAGTAAATTACTTAGTAATATGATACTTTTTAGACTGAGAGATGCCGTAGACAAACATTTGAGAGAAGAACAGTGCGGTTTTAGAAAAGTTAGAGGATGTGTCGACCAAATTTTCACTCTTAGCTTAACAATTGAGAAGTGCTTGAGTTTTCAAACACCTTTGGTCCTCAGTTTAATGGATTATGAACTAGCGTTCGATTCTGTTGATAGAAGAGCTTTAGTAAAGGTTTTATCCTTGTATGGTATACCAGACAAATACATTAAAGTGATTAGTGCTATGTACGAGAATGACACTGGTGCGGTTAAGGTAGGAAATGAGGTTAGCAGCTAGTTTTGTATTAAATCAGGAGTTAAGCAGGGTTGTGTTCTATCCCCCTTTATATGGATTATTTTGATGGACTTTGTTTTAAGGAGCACAGGAAAGGCAATGGGAGACCATGGAATCAAATGGGAAGGAAAAAGTCTCCTGGACTTGGATTATGCTGATGATTTGAGCATCCTAGATGAAAGTGTGAGCAAAATGAATGAAGCTTTAGAGGTTTTGCGAGTTCAGGGTGCTAGAATTGGTTTGAAAATTAATGTTAGGAAGACTAAGTCACTAAGGCTAGGAATAAGTGAAAATGAAAAGGTGACGTTGGGTAATGAAAAGATTGATCAGGTGGGCAGCTTCACTTACCTTGGTAGTATTAATAAAGATGGTGGGTACAGTGAAGATGTTAAAAGTAGAATAGCCAAGGCTCAGGGTGTTTTTTTCACAGTTAAAAAAAGTTTGGAAGAATAGGAACACAAGTCTGCAAACCAAGATTAGATTATTAGAAGCTACAGTGATGACAGTGGTCAAATATGGCTCTGAAACATGGACGCTCCGAAAAGCGGATGAAGATTTGCTAGATGTTTTCCAGAGACATTGCTTAAGGATTGTTTTGGGTACCCGGCTGACTGACCGTATTCCAAACAATAGGCTATACAAAAATGTGGTTCAATACCGCTCTCTAGGGCTATAATGAAAGAAAGGTAGAGGTGGCTAGGGCAAGTTGTGCGGATGAAAGATAACAGATTTCCGAAGTTTGTTCTTTTCGGCCAACCGTTTACGGCTAAACGGAAAGCAGGTTCTCCTCGTCTGGGGTAGGAGGACGTCATAAAGAAAGATGTAAAGGAAACTGAACTGAAAGGAAATAGGAACTTCGTAGGCAGGTGCAAAAAGGGAGGCTTTGAACGGATTGGGGTGGAGGAGGAACGTGCGTAGCTGTGTTGGCTTCAGGTGGCTTGGTGCTGCGGTGAGTTGTTAGTAGTAGTTGAATTGTTAGCAGTATTAGTAGATAACTACTTTAGCGTAAAGAACACGGTATTGAGGAGGGCGCAACCCTTCCTTTAAGGAATAATCTCTGTTCGTTTTGAGTTTTAATGTGTCTCCTTACTTTCAGATAAAAAAATTGTTTTTTTTTATCTAGTAACAGATAAGTACCAAAGTAATATATAGTTTTTGGAAAAAGAAACTGTAATTATAAACCTACAAAAATCCCTACAAATAAAATTAAATGTATATTTAAGTATATGAATCAGGGTAATATGGTGTTTTTTGTTCATTTAAGATGGTGCTTTCTCTTCCCCTTGTTCTTCTTTATGTTTGACTATCTGGTGGTGGTAATTCATACTCCTTGGAGATTCACGGCTACCGCAGCAACTGAGAATATGCTTGGTAAAGTTTTCGATTATTTCAATTGATTATTGTGATTTTAGCTCTTTCAATTTAAGGTCCCCTGTTTTAAGGTTATAATTAAATGATTCCTAAAATAGTTGCTTTACATTACATATTTCATTTTTTTGTTATTACTTCATTAAGAACTTTTTGAAATCATTAAAGGAAAATGAAAATTATACAAAAGCAAACCCCCTTCCCCTGCAACATCCCTGAAGTGCACATACACATTCAAAAAAAGTGTACAGAAAGTGTGTAGAATTAAGAAAATTGGACAATTTCAATATCTTTTACTGATGCTCCCACACAATCCAGAACACACTCGAAAAGTTTGCTCAGTTGAATTAGCGAAAACCAGTTCACGATTCTGCAATCGGAGACAATTAGCTTAGGCTTCTGAAATAAACTACATTGTAGCTATATTTTAATTAAACGTACAATATATAGAATTGGTATTTTGGTTAGGTTATATTAGATATTGATGCGTTATCGGCGGCCTGTTTTACAAATTCTAAGTTGTAGTTCCAATAATTCTGTAAGTATTACATTTTCATCATATTTGGGTATATTTCATAAGGTTAACCTAACTTCACTTATCGAGTGTTTTCTTGATTGTACGGGAGTAACCTTTTACTTTTCGAAACTCGTTTTCAATGTTTAAGGAAAATTAAATACAAAGCCTTTTACCATTGTTTTTGTTTAAAATCATATGTGAAATTCCATATATTCAAACAATTCAACTAGAATGTCACAACCCCTGTATAAATATAATAGATAATAAGTTATACTCTCTATATAGAGTGGTCACAAAGAAGAGATAAAAAAAATCATGCACCAATGGGATTCAAAACTGAAAACAAGTAAGTTGTATAAATAATAAGCAGTGCAATAGATCTGCCTAAGTGAAGAACGATGTTGGCACAATATATATATATATTTTTTTTTTTGGTTCTTGGTATTAGACCAGGACACTTCGTATTGAAGGAGTTGTCGTTGAAACTTCGAAAAAGCCTCATTCGATTGGAATTGAAGTGACTTGTGCCATTTTTAATAGTTGAAAGTGATTAGAAGGCAACTAACACCCCTTCCACGCCCACCATTTATCCAAACACATCCAATCAAAATTTTGAGATAACCCTTTTATTCAAAGTAGTTGAAAAATCCGGAAATTATATTTTTGAGGATGACACTCCCCCCACAGCCCTCAAGGTAAGGGTTGTAAATTATACCCTGGGGTTTTTTATTGAAAGCATTGTCGTAGAAAACTAGAAAAAGGTCTCATTTGTTTGTTTGGAAATTCAAAGGGCTAGTTGCCTTATTAATAGTTGAAAGTGATTTAAGGGCAACTAACCCCCCCCCCCCTCACTGCCACCTTTTCCCCGAATACATCCAATCAAAATTTTTCGATAGCCATTATGTTCAACGTATTTAAAAGTTTTAGAAATCAGGTGTTTGAGGATGATAACCCCCTCAAAGCTCTCGGGGCGAGGGTTGTAAGTTATGCCCTGGGGGCATATAAGGTTTGTATAGATAGTGATGTTGTAGAAACTTAAAAAAGGGTTCATTCGATTGGAAATTAGAAGTGATTGTGCACTTTTCAATAGTCAAAAGAGATTGGAGTATAACTAACACCCCTCTCACACCTACCATTTCCCCAAACACATCCAATCAAAATTTTGAGATAACCATTTTGTTTGACGTAGTTAAAAAGTCTGGAAATTATATTTTTGAGGATGATAACCCATTCAGAGCCCACAGGGCAAGGGATGTAAGTTTATGCCCTGGGGGTATATAAGGTTTTTTATTGAAAGCTTTGTCGTAGAAACCTAAAAAAGGGCTTTTCAATTGGAAATTCAATGGGCTAGTGCCCTTAATAATAGTCGAAAGTGACTTAAGGACAACTAAGCTCTCACGCCCACCTTTTCCCCAAACACATCCAATCATATTTTTAGATAGCCATTTTGTTCAACGCATAAAAAATTTTTTGAAATTAGGTCTTTGAGGATGATAACCCCCCTTAGAGCCCTTGGGGTAAGGGTTGTACGTTATGCCCTAGGGGCATATAAGGTTTTTATAGATAGTGATGCTGTAGAAACTTAAAAAAAGTCAATTCCATTTGAAATTAGAGGCATTATGCCCTTTTTAAAAGTTGAAAGTGATTGGAGGATAACTAACACCCCTCTCACATCCACCATTTCCCTAAACACATCCAATCAAAACTTTGAGATGGCTTTTTTGTTCGACGCAGTTAAAAAGTCTGGAAATTGTGTTTTTGAGGATGACACTCCCCACAGCCCTGAGGACAAGGGTTGTAAGTTATGCCCTTGGGGCATATAAGGTTTTTTTTATTATAAAAAGCGATGTCGTATAAACTTCAAAAAGGAATCATTCGATTGAAAATTGAAATGGCCAGTGGCCTTTTTAATAATCGAAAATGATTGGATGGCACCCCCCTGTAAATGAATGTGCATTGTCAGTTTATTATCTATATATTGATATTTAGTAACCAAAATGTTAATATTATTTAATTTATTAAAGTTATAGAAGTAAAAACATTTATTTTTTCACTAAAGTGCAACTTATGTTCTCGCCTTGCGATGGCATAGGGTTTTGAGCCCTACTCATGTTAATTTCTGCTCGTTTTGAGTTTGATTCGGTTATTTATTGTAATTTTTGTTTGTTTTGGGTTTCATTTATTTATTGATTCTGATTTATGGTAGTTTCAAGCTTGGTAGATTTTTTATTTTATTTTTACTCATTTTTGCTTTAATGGTGTTCTTTACTTTTCTTTGAAATAATTTATTTTGTGGAAAATTTTTTTTTAATTAATAGCGGGGAAAGGGCTATAACTCTCTTTGGAAAACTTTGTCATGTTTTAGAACTTCGACAGTTTTCTTTATTTTTTCTCCTTTGACACTTTTCTTTATCTTCAACAATGATGATGTACAGACGTTTTAGGTATTTGAATCAATGGAAAAAACCTTTGGCCAATGGCATCGATTTTCTAATGTTACAAAGTTTACAAAGAAAATTTGGTATGTGTGTCTTATAGCCACCGCACTCAAGTTCTTTCGAGAAATGAAGTTTGGTTAATGCTAATGAAATAAAAGAAAATAGCGGTTTTTCAGACCATTGGGGGAAATTCATTCACTTTGCGATCTGTGTTGATAGGAAATGGTGTCTGACCAGGGGTGTTAAAATGATTTGGGATTTGCCAAGGACTGAAGAAGAGGCAATTAGACTTTCCCAGGACAAGGAAGTGTTGCCCAAAACGAGTGGCCGTAACGCCAGCAGACAGAGCACATTTCAACGCGATTCTTAGTGACATTTTTGCATTCCAGGTGCATATTGTAAGTAGTAGTTTTCATAATTTTTTTTGATAAAGTATTATATTTTCATCATATTTTGTTTTATTTTCTTAGCATTAACCAAACTTAACTTCTAGACAGAACTTGAGTTTGGTGGCTATAAAAAATTCCGGAAATTCTATCCTTGAAATCGTCCTTGGCCCTTGCCAGAATATTAACTCCTCTCCAATCCAACACAGAAGTAAAGCAATGATTAGAAAATATCGATATTGTTATAGTATAAGAATCGTGCAAATTTAAATATAAGTAATTGGCAATATCAAAGAAATATAAAATTCAATGTTGAATTCTTGCAAAAAAAAGAAAGAAAACAAAATGAGGTTTGAAGAAAAAAGCATGAGATAAAAGGTTGTATCTTAGAACAGCCAAGCAAATATGTCAAACGAGTTTGAATGAAGGAGATTTTGCTGCTTTATTTGGCTTGTTCTATTTGATTTACTAGTCTGATTGTGACAAGGTAAAGCACAACAAAACACGACTGAAATATTCCAACTCTTGCATTTCAACGAAAGAAATTCAAAATGAACTTTGAAAAATTAAGAGACTGTAACTGTGACAAGGTAAACCACGACAAGACACTACTGAAATATTCCAATCTGCATTTCAACGAAAGAAATTCAAAATGAACTTTGAAAAATCAAGAGAATGTAACTGTGACAAGGTAAAGCACATCAAAACACTACTGAAATATTCCAACTCTTTCATTTCAACGAAAGAAATTTAAAATGAAATTTGAAAAATTAAGAGAATGTAACTGTGACAAGGTAAACCATGACAAAACACTACTGAAATATTCCAACTCTTGCATTTCAACGAAAGAAATCCAAAATGAACTTTGAAAAATCAAGCGAATGTAAGTGTGACAAGGTAAATCACAACAAAACACTACCGAAACAATCCAACTCTTGCATTTCAATGAAAGAAATTCAAAATGAACTTTGAAAAATCATGAGAATGTAACTGTGACAAGGTAAACCACGACAAAACACTACTGAAATATTCCAACTCTTACATTTAAACGAAAGAAATTCAAAATGAACTTTGAAAAATCATGAGAATGTAACTGTGACAAGGTAAACCAAGACAAGACACTACTAAAATATTCCAACTCTTGAATTTCAATTAAAGAAATTCAAAATGAACTTTGAAAAACCAAGAGAATGTAACTGTGAAAAGGTAAAGCACAACAAAACACGACTAAAATATTTCAACTCTTGCATTTCAATGAATGAAATTCAAAATGAACTTTGAAAAATTAAGAGAATGTAACTGTGACAAGGTAAACTACGACAAGACACTACTGAAATATTCCAATCTTTGCATTTCAACGAAAGAAATTCAAAATGAACATGTGGCATTAATCTCTAAGATAACACAAGCTTGCGATGCCTGTTTTTCCAAAAGGGAGCCTTTCTTGTAACACAGATGCTTCTATTTAAACAGATAAAGAAAAGGTACTTTTGAACCACTTTCGAGAATGTAACTGTGACAAGGTAAACCACGACAAAACACTACTAAAATATTCCAACTCTTGCATTTCACGAAAGAAATTCAAAATGAACTTTGAAAAATCAAGAGAATGTAACTGTGACATGGTAAACCACGGTAAAACACTACTGAAATATTCCAGCTCTTGCGTTTTATGAAAGAAATCCAAAATGGACTGAAAAATCAAGAGAATGTAACTGTGACAAGGTAAAGCACAACAAAACACTACTGAAATATTCCACCTCTTGCATTTCAACGAAAGAAATCCAAAATTAACTTTGAAAAATCAAGAGCATGTAATTGTGACAAGGTAAAGCAAAACAAAACACATTTCAATGAAAGAAATCCACAATGAACTTTGAAAAAATCATGAGAATGTAACTGTGACACGGTAAACCATGACAAAACACTACTGAAATATTCCAACTCTTGCAATTCAAGGAAAGAAATTCAAGATGAACTTTGAAAAATCAAGAGTATGTCACTGTGACAAGGTAAACCATGACAAAACACTACTGAAATATTCCAACTCTTGCATTTCCCAAAAGAAATTCAAAATGAGCTTCGAAAAATCAAGAGAATGTAACTGTGACAAGGTAAACCACGACAAAAACACTACTGAAATATTCCAACTCTTGCATTTCAACGAAAAGAAATACAAAATAAACTTTGAAAAATCAAGAGAGTGTAACTGTGACAGGTAAAGAACAACAAAACACTACTGAAATATTCCAACTCTTGCATTTCAACGAAAGAAATTTAAAATGAACTTTGAAAAATTAAGAGAATGTAACTGTGACAAGGTAAACCACGACAAGACACTGCTGAAATATTCCAATTCTTGCATTTCAACGAACGAAATTCAAAATGAACTTTGAAAAATCAAGAGAATGTAACTGTGACAAGGTAAACCATGACAAAACACTACTAAAATATTCCATCTCTTGCATTTCAAGAAAGAAATTCAAAATGAATTTCTGAAAAATCAAGAGATCGTAACTGTGACATGATAAAACCACGATAAAACACTACTGAAATATTCCAACACATGCATTTTACGTAAGAAATCCAAAATGAACTTAGAAAAATCAAGAGAATTTAACTGTGACAAGGTAAAGCACAACAATACACTACTGAAATATTCCAACTTGCATTTCAACAAAAGAAATCCAAAATGAACTTTGAAAAATCAAGAAAATGTAATTGTGACAAGGTAAAGCACAACAAAACACATTTCAATGAAAGAAATCCACAATGAAATTTGAAAAAATCAAGAGAATGTAACTGTGACACGGTAAACCACGACAGAACACTACTGAAATATTCCAACTCTTGCATTTCAACGAAAGAAATTCAAGATGAACTTTGAAAAATCAAGAGAATGTCACTGTGACAAGGTAAACTATGACAAAACACTACTGGAAAATTCCAGCTCTTGCATTTCACGAAACAAATTCAAAATGAACTTTGAAAAATCAAGAGAATGTAACTGTGACCAGGTAAACCACGACAAGACACTACTAAAATATTCCAACTCTTGCATTTCAATGAAAGAAATTCAAAATGAACTTTGAAAAAACCAAGAGAATGTAACTTTGATAAGGTAAAGCACAACAAAACACTACTGAAATATTCCAACTCTTGCATTTCAACGAAAGAAATTCAAAATGAACTTTGAAAAATCATGAGAATGTAACTGTGACAAGGTAAACCACAACAAGACACTACTAAAATATTCCAACTCTTGCATTTCAATTAAAGAAATTCAAAATGAACTTTGAAAAATCAAGAGAATGTAACTGTGACAAGGTAAAGCACAACAAAACACGACTGAAATATTCCAACTCTTGCATTTCAACGAAAGAAATTCAAAATGAACTTTGAAAAATTAAGAGAATGTATCTGTGACAAGGTAAACCACGACAAGGCACTACTGAAATATTCCAATTCTTGCATTTCAACGAAAGAAATTACAAAGTGAACTTTGAAAAATCAAGAAAATGTAACTGTGACAAGGTAAAGCACAGCAAAACACTACTGAAATATTCCAACTCTTGCATTTCAACGAAAGAAATTCAAAATGAACTTTGAAAAATTAAGAGAATGTAACTTTGACAAGGTAAACCATGACAAAACACTACTGAAATATTCCAACTTTCATTCCAACGAAAGAAATCCAAAATGAAATTTGAAAAATCAAGAGAATTTAAGTGTGACAAGGTAAATCACAACAAAACACTACAGAAATATTCCAACTCTTACATTTCAATGAAAGAAATTCAAAATGAACTTTGAAAAACCAAGAGAATGTAACTGTGACAAGGTAAAGCACAACAAAACACTACTGAAATATTCCAACTCTTGCATTTCAACGAAAGAAATTCAAAATGAACTTTGAAAAATTAAGAGAATATAACTGAGGCAAGGTAAACCACGACAAGACACTACTGAAATATTCCAATTCTTGCATTTCAACGAAAGAAATTCAAAATAAACTTTGAAAAATAAAGAGAATGTAACTGTGACAAGGTAAAGTACATCAAAACTACTGAAATATTCCAACTCTTGCATTTAAACCTTAGAAATTCAAAAATGAACTTTTAAAAATTAAGAGAATGTAACTGTGACAAGGTAGACCATGAAAAAACACTACTGAAATATTCCAACTCTTGCATTTGAACGAAAGAAATCCAAAATGAACTTTGAAAAATCTAGGGAATGTAAGTGTGACAAGGTAAACCACAACAAAACACTACTGAAATAATCCAACTCTTGCATTTCAATGAAAGAAATTCAAAATGAACTTTGAAAAATTAAGAGAATGTAACTGTGACTAGGTAAACCACGACAAAACACTGCTGAAATAATCCAACTCTTGCATTTCAGTGAAAGAAATTCAAAATGAACTTTGAAAAATAAAGAAAATGTAACTGTGACATGGTAAACCATGACAAAACACTACTGAAATATTCCAACTCTTGCATTTCAATGAAAAAAATCCAAAATGAACTTTGAAAAATCAATAGAATGTAACTGTGACATGGTAAAGCACAACAAAACACTACTGAAATATTCCAACTCTTGCATTTCAACGAAGGAAATTCAAAATAAACTTTGAAAAATTAAGAGAATTTAACTGAGGCAAGGTAAACCACGACAAGACACTACTGAAATATTCCAATTCTTGCATTTCAACGAAAGAAATTCAAAATGAACTTTGAAAAATCAAGAGAATGTAACTGTGACAAGGTAAAGCACATCAAAACTACTGAAATATTCCAACTCTTGCATTTCAACAAAAGAAATTCAAAAATGAACTTTTAAAAATTAAGAGAATGTAACTGTGACAAGGTAGACCATGACAAAACACTACTGAAATATTCCAACTCTTGCATTTCAACGAAAGAAATCCAAAATTAACTTTGAAAAATCTAGGGAATGTAAGTGTGACAAGGTAAACCAAAACAAAACACTACTGAAATAATCCAACTCTTGCATTTCAATGAAAGAAATTCAAAATGAACTTTGAAAAATAAAGAAAATGTAACTGACAAAACACTACTTAAATATTCCAACTTTCATTCCAACGAAATAAATCCAAAACGAACTTTGAAAAATTAAGAGAATTTAAGTGTGACAAGGTAAACCACAACAACCACGACACGACAACCACAACCACGACAAAACACTACTGAAATAATACAACTCTTGCATTTCAGTGAAAGAAATTCAAAATGAACTTTGAAAAATAAAGAGAATGTAACTGTGACATGGTAAACCATGACAAAACACTACTGAAATATTCCAACTCTTGCATTTCAACAAAAAAAAATCCAAAATGAACTTTGAAAAATCAATAGAATGTAACTGTGACATGGTAAAGTACAACAAAACACTACTGAAATATTCCAACTCTTGCATTTCAACGAAGGAAATTCAAAATAAACTTTGAAAAATTAAGAGAATGTAACTGTGACAAGGTAAACCATGACAAAACAATACTGAAATATTCCAACTCTTGCATTTCAACGAGAGAAATCCAAAATGAACTTTGAACAATCAAGAGAATGTAAGAATCCAAAATGAACTTTGAAAAATCAAGAGAATGTAACTGTGACAAGGTAAACCACGAAAAAACACTACTGAAATACTCCAACTCTTGCATTTCAAGGAAAGAAATCTAAAATGAACTTTGAAAAATCAAGAGGAAGTAACTGTGACAAGGTAGACCATAACAAAACACTGAAGTACACTGAAATATTCCAACTCTTGCATTTCAACGAAAGAAATCCAAAATGAACTTTGAAAAATCAAGAGAATGTAACTGTAACCAGGTAAACCACGACAAGACACTACTAAAATATTCCAACTCTTGCATTTCAACGAAAGAAATTCAAAATGAACTTTGAAAAATTAAGAGAATGTAACTGTGACAAGGTAAACCACGACAAGACACTACTGAAATATTCCAATTCTTGCATTTCAACGAAAGAAATTCAAAAATGAACTTTGAAAAATCAAGAGAATGTAACTGTGACAAGGTAAAGCACAACAAAACACTACTGAAATATTCCAACTCTTGCATTTCAACGAAAGAAATTCAAAATGAACTTTGAAAAATTAAGAGAATGTAACTTTGACAAGGTAAACCATGAAAAAAACACTACTGAAATATTCCAACTCTTTCATTTCAACGAATGAAATCCAAAATGAACTTTGAAAAATCAAGAGAATGTAAGTGTGACAAGGTAAACCACAACAAAACACTACTGAAATAATCCAACTCTTGCATTTCAATGAAAGAAATTCAAAATTAACTTTGAAAAATCATGAGAATGCAACTGTGACAAGGTAAACCACGACAAGACACTACTAAAATATTCCAACTCTTGCATTTCAATGAAAGAAATTCAAAATGAACTTTGAAAAACCAAGAGAATGTAACTGTGACAAGGTAAAACACAACAAAACACGACTGAAATATTCTAACTCTTGCATTTCAACGAAAGAAATTCAAAATGAACTTTGAAAAATTAAGAGAATGTAACTGTGACAAGGTAAATCACGACAAGACACTACTAAAATATTCCAATCTTTGCATTTCAACAAAAGAAATTCAAAATGAACTTTGAAAAAAACCAAGAGGATGTAACTGTGACAAGGTAAAGCACAACAAAACACGACTGAAATATTCCAACTCTTGCATTTCAACGAAAGAAATTCAAAATGAACTTTGAAAAATTAAGAGAATGTAACTGTGACAAGGTAAACCACGACAAGACACTACTGAAATATTTCAATCTGCATTTCAACGAAAGAAATTCAAAATGAACTTTGAAAAATTAAGAGAATGTAACTTTGACAAGGTAAACCATGAAAAAACACTACTGAAATATTCCAACTCTTTCATTTCAACAAATGAAATCAAAATGGACTTTGAAAAATCAAGAGAATGTAAGTGTGACAAGGTAAACCACAACAAAACACTACTGAAATAATCCAACTCTTGCATTTCAATGAAAGAAATTCAAAATTAACTTTGAAAAATCATGAGAATGTAACTGTGACAAGGTAAACCACGACAAGACACTACTAAAATACTCTAACTCTTGCATTTCAATGAAAGAAATTCAAAATGAACTTTGAAAAACCAAAAGAATGTAACTGTGACAAGGTAAAACACAACAAAACACGACTGAAATATTCCAACTCTTGCATTTCAACGACAGAAATTCAAAATGAACTTTGAAAAATTAAGAGAATGTAACTGTGACTAGGTAAATCACGACAAGACACTACTGAAATATTCGAATCTTTGCATTTCAACAAAAGAATTTCAAAATGAACTTTGAAAAATCAAGAGAATGTAACTGTGACAAGGTAAAGCACAACAAAACACGACTGAAATATTCCAACTCTTGCATTTCAACGAAAGAAATTCAAAATGAACTTCGAAAAATTAATAGAATGTAACTGTGACAAGGTAAACCACATCAAAACACTACTGAAATATTCCAACTCTTGCATTTCAACGAAAGAAATTTTAAATGAACTTTGAAAAATTAAGAGAATGTAACTCTGACAAGGTAAACCATGACAAAACACTACTGAAATATTCCAACTCTTGCATTTCAACGAAAGAAATCCAAAATGAACTTTGAAAAACCAAGAGAATGTAACTGTGACAAGGTAAAACACAACAAAACACGACTGAATATTCTAACTCTTGCATTTCAACGAAAGAAATTCAAAATGAACTTTGAAAAATTAAGAGAATGTAACTGTGACAAGGTAAATCACGACAAGACACTACTAAAATATTCCAATCTTTGCATTTCAACGAAAGAAATTCAAAATGAACTTTGAAAAACCAAGAGGATGTAACTGTGACAAGGTAAAGCACAACAAAACACGACTGAAATATTCCAACTCTTGCATTTCAACGAAAGAAATTCAAAATGAACTTTAAAAATTAAGAGAATGTAACTGTGACAAGGTAAACCACGACAAGACACTACTGAAATATTTCAATCTGCATTTCAACGAAAGAAATTCAAAATGAACTTTGAAAAATTAAGAGAATGTAACTTTGACAAGGTAAACCATGAAAAAAAACACTACTGAAATATTCCAACTCTTTCATTTCAACAAATGAAATCCAAAATGGACTTTGAAAAATCAAGAGAATGTAAGTGTGACAAGGTAAACCACAACAAAACACTACTGAAATAATCCAACTCTTGCATTTCAATGAAAGAAATTCAAAATTAACTTTGAAAAATCATGAGAATGTAACTGTGACAAGGTAAACCACGACAAGACACTACTAAAATACTCTAACTCTTGCATTTCAATGAAAGAAATTCAAAATGAACTTTGAAAAACCAAAAGAATGTAACTGTGACAAGGTAAACACAACACAAAACACGACTGAAATATTCCAACTCTTGCATTTCAACGACAGAAATTCAAAATGAACTTTGAAAAATTAAGAGAATGTAACTGTGACTAGGTAAATCACGACAAGACACTACTGAAATATTCGAATCTTTGCATTTCAACGAAAGAATTTCAAAATGAACTTTGAAAAATCAAGAGAATGTAACTGTGACAAGGTAAAGCACAACAAAACACGACTGAAATATTCCAACTCTTGCATTTCAACGAAAGAAATTCAAAATGAACTTCGAAAAATTAATAGAATGTAACTGTGACAAGGTAAACCACATCAAAACACTACTGAAATATTCCAACTCTTGCATTTCAACGAAAGAAATTTTAAATGAACTTTGAAAAATTAAGAGAATGTAACTCTGACAAGGTAAACCATGACAAAACACTACTGAAATATTCCAACTCTTGCATTTCAACGAAAGAAATCCAAAATGAACTTTGAAAAATCAAGCGAATGTAAGTGTGACAAGGTAAATCACAAAAAACACTACCGAAACAATCCAACTCTTGCATTTCAATGAAAGAAATTCAAAATGAACTTTGAAAAATCATGAGAATGTAACTGTGACAAGGTAAACCACGACAAGACACTACTGAAATATTTCAATCTGCATTTCAACGAAAGAAATTCAAAATGAACTTTGCAAAATCAAGAGAATGTAACTGTGACAAGGTAAACCACATCAAAACACTACTGAAATATTCCAACTCTTGCATTTCAACGAAAGAAATTCAAAATGAACTTTGAAAAATTAAGAGAATGTAACTGTGACAAGGTAAACCACGACAAAACACTACTGAAATAATCCAACTCTTGCATTTCAATGAAAGAAATTCAAAATGAACTTTGAAAAATAAAGAAAATGTAACTGTGACATGGTAAACCATCACACAACACTACTGAAATGTTCCAACTCTTGCATTTCAACGAAAAAAATTCAAAATCAACTTTGAAAAATTAAGAGAATGTAACTGTGACAAGGTAAACCATGACAAAACACTACTGAAATATTCCAACTCTTGCATTTCAACGAAAGAAATTCAAAATGAACTTTGAAAAATTAAGAGAATGTAACTGTGACAAGGTAAACCACGACAAGACACTACTGAAATATTCCAATTCTTGCATTTCAACGAAAGAAATTCAAAAATGAACTTTGAAAAATCAAGAGAATGTAACTGTGACAAGGTAAAGCACACACAAAACACTACTGAAATATTCCAACTCTTGCATTTCAACGAAAGAAATTCAAAATGAACTTTGAAAAATTAAGAGAATGTAACTTTGACAAGGTAAACCATGAAAAAACACTACTGAAATATTCCAACTCTTTCATTTCAACGAATGAAATCCAAAATGAACTTTGAAAAATCAAGAGAATGTAAGTGTGACAAGGTAAACCACAACAAAACACTACTTAAATAATACAACTCTTGCATTTCAATGAAAGAAATTCAAAATTAACTTTGAAAAATCATGAGAATGCAACTGTGACAAGGTAAACCACGACAAGACACTACTAAAATATTCCAACTCTTGCATTTCAATGAAAGAAATTCAAAATGAACTTTGAAAGATCAAGAGAATGTAACTGTGACAAGGTAAGTCACGACAAGACACTACTAAAATATTCCAATCTTTGCATTTCAACGAAAGAAATTCAAAATGAACTTTGAAAAACCAAGAGGATGTAACTGTGACAAGGTAAAGCACAACAAAACACGACTGAAATATTCCAACTCTTGCATTTCAACGAAAGAAATTCAAAATGAACTTTGAAAAATTAAGAGAATGTAACGGTGACAAGGTAAACCACGACAAGACACTACTGAAATATTTCAATCTGCATTTCAACGAAAGAAATTCAAAATGAACTTTGAAAAATTAAGAGAATGTAACTTTGACAAGGTAAACCATGAAAAAACACTACTGAAATATTCCAACTCTTTCATTTCAACAAATGAAATCCAAAATGAACTTTGAAAAATCAAGAGAATGTAAGTGTGACAAGGTAAACCACAACAAAACACTACTGAAATAATCCAACTCTTGCATTTCAATGAAAGAAATTCAAAATTAACTTTGAAAAATCATGAGAATGTAACTGTGACAAGGTAAACCACGACAAGACACTACTAAAATACTCTAACTCTTGCATTTCAATGAAAGAAATTCAAAATGAACTTTGAAAAACCAAAAGAATGTAACTGTGACAAGGTAAAACACAACAAAACACGACTGAAATATTCCAACTCTTGCATTTCAACGACAGAAATTCAAAATGAACTTTGAAAAATTAAGAGAATGTAACTGTGACTAGGTAAATCACGACAAGACACTACTGAAATATTCGAATCTTTGCATTTCAACGAAAGAATTTCAAAATGAACTTTGAAAAATCAAGAGAATGTAACTGTGACAAGGTAAAGCACAACAAAACACGACTGAAATATTCCAACTCTTGCATTTCAACGAAAGAAATTCAAAATGAACTTCATGAAAAATCATGAGAATGTAACTGTGACAAGGTAAACCACGACAAGACACTACTAAAATATTCTAACTCTTGCATTTCAACGAAAGAAATCCAAAATGAACTTTGAAAAATCAAGCGAATGTAAGTGTGACAAGGTAAATCACAACAAAACACTACCGAAACAATCCAACTCTTGCATTTCAATGAAAGAAATTCAAAATGAACTTTGAAAAATCATGAGAATGTAACTGTGACAAGGTAAACCATGACAAAACACTACTGAAATATTCCAACTCTTGCATTTCAACGAAAGAAATTCAAAATGAACTTTGAAAAATTAAGAGAATGTAACTGTGACAAGGTAAACCACGACAAGACACTACTGAAATATTCCAATTCTTGCATTTCAACGAAAGAAATTCAAAAATGAACTTTGAAAAATCAAGAGAATGTAACTGTGACAAGGTAAAGCACAACAAAACACTACTGAAATATTCCAACTCTTGCATTTCAACGAAAGAAATTCAAAATGAACTTTGAAAAATTAAGAGAATGTAACTTTGACAAGGTAAACCATGAAAAAACACTACTGAAATATTCCAACTCTTTCATTTCAACGAATGAAATCCAAAATGAACTTTGAAAAATCAAGAGAATGTAAGTGTGACAAGGTAAACCACAACAAAATACTACTTAAATAATACAACTCTTGCATTTCAATGAAAGAAATTCAAAATTAACTTTGAAAAATCATGAGAATGCAACTGTGACAAGGTAAACCACGACAAGACACTACTAAAATATTCCAACTCTTGCATTTCAACGAAAGAAATTCAAAATGAACTTTGAAAAATCAAAAGAATGTAACTGTGACAAGGTAAATCACGACAAGACACTACTAAAATATTCCAATCTTTGCATTTCAACGAAAGAAATTCAAAATGAACTTTGAAAAACCAAGAGGATGTAACTGTGACAAGGTAAAGCACAACAAAACACGACTGAAATATTCCAACTCTTGCATTTCAACGAAAGAAATTCAAAATGAACTTTGAAAAATTAAGAGAATGTAACGGTGACAAGGTATACCACGACAAGACACTACTGAAATATTTCAATCTGCATTTCAACGAAAGAAATTCAAAATGAACTTTGAAAAACTAAGAGAATGTAACTTTGACAAGGTAAACCATGAAAAAACACTACTGAAATATTCCAACTCTTTCATTTTCAACAAATGAAATCCAAAATGAACTTTGAAAAATCAAGAGAATGTAAGTGTGACAAGGTAAACCACAACAAAACACTACTGAAATAATCCAACTCTTGCATTTCAATGAAAGAAATTCAAATTAACTTTGAAAAATCATGAGAATGTAACTGTGACAAGGTAAACCACGACAAGACACTACTAAAATATTCTAACTCTTGCATTTCAACGAAAGAAATCCAAAATGAACTTTGAAAAATCAAGCGAATGTAAGTGTGACAAGGTAAATCACAACAAAACACTACCGAAACAATCCAACTCTTGCATTTCAATGAAAGAAATTCAAAATGAACTTTGAAAAATCATGAGAATGTAACTGTGACAAGGTAAACCACGACAAAACACTATTGAAATATTCCAACTCTTACATTTCAACGAAAGAAATTCAAAATGAACTTTGAAAAATTAAGAGAATGTAACTGTGACAAGGTAAACCACGACAAAACACTACTGAAATAATCCAACTCTTGCATTTCAATGAAAGAAATTCAAAATGAACTTTGAAAAATAAAGAAAATGTAACTGTGACATGGTAAACCATCACACAACACTACTGAAATGTTCCAACTCTTGCATTTCACAAAAAAAAATTCAAAATCAACTTTGAAAAATTAAGAGAATGTAACTGTGACAAGGTAAACCATGACAAAACACTACTGAAATATTCCAACTCTTGCATTTCAACGAAAGAAATTCAAAATGAACTTTGAAAAATTAAGAGAATGTAACTGTGACAAGGTAAACCACGACAAGACACTACTGAAATATTCCAATTCTTGCATTTCAACGAAAGAAATTCAAAAATGAACTTTGAAAAATCAAGAGAATGTAACTGTGACAAGGTAAAGCACAACAAAACACTACTGAAATATTCCAACTCTTGCATTTAAACGAAAGAAATTCAAAATGAACTTTGAAAAATTAAGAGAATGTAACTTTGACAAGGTAAACCATGAAAAAACACTACTGAAATATTCCAACTCTTTCATTTCAACGAATGAAATCCAAAATGAACTTTGAAAAATCAAGAGAATGTAAGTGTGACAAGGTAAACCACAACAAAACACTACTGAAATAATCCAACTCTTGCATTTCAATGAAAGAAATTCAAAATTAACTTTGAAAAATCATGAGAATGCAACTGTGACAAGGTAAACCACGACAAGACACTACTAAAATATTCCAACTCTTGCATTTCAATGAAAGAATTTCAAAATGAACTTTGAAAAATTAAGAGAATGTAACGGTGACAAGGTAAACCACGACAAGACACTACTGAAATATTTCAATCTGCATTTCAAAGAAAGAAATTCAAAATGAACTTTGAAAAATTAAGAGAATGTAACTTTGACAAGGTAAACCATGAAAAAACACTACTGAAATATTCCAACTCTTTCATTTCAACAAATGAAATCCAAAATGAACTTTGAAAAATCAAGAGAATGTAAGTGTGACAAGGTAAACCACAACAAAACACTACTGAAATAATCCAACTCTTGCATTTCAATGAAAGAAATTCAAAATTAACTTTGAAAAATCATGAGAATGTAACTGTGACAAGGTAAACCACGACAAGACACTACTAAAATATTCTAACTCTTGCATTTAAACGAAAGAAATCCAAAATGAACTTTGAAAAATCAAGCGAATGTAAGTGTGACAAGGTAAATCACAACAAAACACTACCGAAACAATCCAACTCTTGCATTTCAATGAAAGAAATTCAAAATGAACTTTGAAAAATCATGAGAATGTAACTGTGACAAGGTAAACCACGACAAAACACTATTGAAATATTCCAACTCTTACATTTCAACGAAAGAAATTCAAAATGAACTTTGAAAAATTAAGAGAATGTAACTGTGACAAGGTAAACCACGACAAAACACTACTGAAATAATCCAACTCTTGCATTTCAATGAAAGAAATTCAAAATGAACTTTGAAAAATAAAGAAAATGTAACTGTGACACGGTAAACCATCACACAACACTACTGAAATGTCCAACTCTTGCATTTCAACGAAAAAAATTCAAAATCAACTTTGAAAAATTAAGAGAATGTAACTGTGACAAGGTAAACCATGACAAAACACTACTGAAATATTCCAACTCTTGCATTTCAACGAAAGAAATTCAAAATGAACTTTGAAAAATTAAGAGAATGTAACTGTGACAAGGTAGACCACGACAAGACACTACTGAAATATTCCAATTCTTGCATTTCAACGAAAGAAATTCAAAAATGAACTTTGAAAAATCAAGAGAATGTAACTGTGACAAGGTAAAGCACAACAAAACACTACTGAAATATTCCAACTCTTGCATTTCAACGAAAGAAATTCAAAATGAACTTTGAAAAATTAAGAGAATGTAACTTTGACAAGGTAAACCATGAAAAACACTACTGAAATATTCCAACTCTTTCATTTCAACAAATGAAATCCAAATGAACTTTGAAAAATCAAGAGAATGTAAGTGTGACAAGGTAAACCACAACAAAACACTACTGAAATAATCCAACTCTTGCATTTCAATGAAAGAAATTCAAAATTAACTTTGAAAAATCATGAGAATGCAACTGTGACAAGGTAAACCACGACAAGACACTACTAAAATATTCCAACTCTTGCATTTCAATGAAAGAAATTCAAAATGAACTTTGAAAAACCAAGAGAATGTAACTGTGACAAGGTAAAACACAACAAAACACGACTGAAATATTCTAACTCTTGCATTTCAACGAAAGAAATTCAAAATGAACTTTGAAAAATCAAGAGAATGTAACTGTGACAAGGTAAATCACGACAAGACACTACTAAAATATTCCAATCTTTGCATTTCAACGAAAGAAATTCAAAATGAACTTTGAAAAACCAAGAGGATGTAACTGTGACAAGGTAAAGCACAACAAAACACGACTGAAATATTCCAACTCTTGCATTTCAACGAAAGAAATTCAAAATGAACTTTGAAAATTAAGAGAATGTAACGGTGACAAGGTAAACCACGACAAGACACTACTGAAATATTTCAATCTGCATTTCAACGAAAGAAATTCAAAATGAACTTTGAAAAATTAAGAGAATGTAACTTTGACAAGGTAAACCATGAAAAAACACTACTGAAATATTCCAACTCTTTCATTTCAACAAATGAAATCCAAAATGAACTTTGGAAAATCAAGAGAATGTAAGTGTGACAAGGTAAACCACAACAAAACACTACTGAAATAATCCAACTCTTGCATTTCAATGAAAGAAATTCAAAATTAACTTTGAAAAATCATGAGAATGTAACTGTGACAAGGTAAACCACGACAAGACACTACTAAAATATTCTAACTCTTGCATTTCAATGAAAGAAATTCAAAATGAACTTTGAAAAACCAAAAGAATGTAACTGTGACAAGGTAAAACACAACAAAACACGACTGAAATATTCCAACTCTTGCATTTCAACGAAAGAAATTCAAAATGAACTTTGAAAAATTAAGAGAATGTAGCTGTGACTAGGTAAATCACGACAAGACACTACTGAAATATTCGAATCTTTGCATTTCAACGAAAGAATTTCAAAATGAACTTTGAAAAACCAAGAGAATGTAACTGTGACAAGGTAAAGCACAACAAAACACGACTGAAATATTCCAACTCTTGCATTTCAACGAAAGAAATTCGAAATGAACTTTGAAAAATTAATAGAATGTAACTGTGACAAGGTAAACCACATCAAAACACTACTGAAATATTCCAACTCTTGCATTTCAACGAAAGAATTTAAAATGAACTTTGAAAAATTAAGAGAGTGTATGTGACAAGGTAAACCATGACAAAACACTACTGAAATATTCCAACTCTTGCATTTCAACGAAAGAAATCCAAAATGAACTTTGAAAAATCAAGCGAATGTAAGTGTGACAAGGTCAATCACAACAAAACACTACCGAAACAATCAACTCTTGCATTTCAATGAAAGAAATTCAAAATGAACTTTGAAAAATCATGAGAATGTAACTGTGACAAGGTAACCACGACAAGACACTACTGAAATATTTCAATCTGCATTTCAACGAAAGAAATTCAAAATGAACTTTGAAAAATCAAGAGAATGTAACTGTGACAAGGTAAACCACATCAAAACACTACTGAAATATTCCAACTCTTGCATTTTAACGAAAGAAATTTAAAATGAACTTTGAAAAATTAAGAGAATGTAACTGTGACAAGGTAAACCATGACAAAACACTACTGAAATATTCCAACTCTTGCATTTCAACGAAAGAAATCCAAAATGAACTTTGAAAAATCAAGCGAATGTAAGTGTGACAAGGTAAATCACAACAAAACACTACCGAAACAATCCAACTCGTGCATTTCAATGAAAGAAATTCAAAATGAACTTTGAAAAATCATGAGAATGTAACTGTGACAAGGTAAACCACGACAAAACACTACTGAAATATTCCAACTCTTACATTTCAACGAAAGAAATTCAAAATGAACTTTGAAAAATTAAGAGAATGTAACTGTGACAAGGTAAACCACGACAAAACACTACTGAAATAATTCAACTCTTGCATTTCAATGAAAGAAATTCAAAATGAACTTTGAAAAATAAAAAAATGTAACTGTGACATGGTAAACCATGACACAACACTACTGAAATGTTCCAACTCTTGCATTTCAACGAAAAAAATTCAAAATCAACTTTGAAAAATTAAGAGAATGTAACTGTGACAAGGTAAGCCATGACAAAACACTACTGAAATATTCGAACTCTTGCATTTCAACGAAAGAAATCCAAAATGAACTTTGAAAAATCAAGAGAATGTAAAAATCCAAAATGAATTTTGAAAAATCAAGAGAATGTAACTGTGACAAGGTAGACCATACCAAAACACTACTGAAATATTCCAATTCTTGCATTTCAACGAAAGAAATCCAAAATGAACTTTGAAAAATCAAGAAATTGTAACTGTGACCTGGTAAATCACGACAAAACACTACTAAAATATTCCAATTCTTGCATTTCAATGAAAGAAATTCAAAATGAACTTTGAAAAACCAAGAGAATGTAACTGTGACAAGGTAAAACACAACAAAACACGACTGAAATATTCTAACTCTTGCATTTCAACGAAAGAAATTCAAAATGAACTTTGAAAAATTAAGAGAATGTAACAGTGACAAGGTAAATCACGACAAGACACTACTGAAATATTCCAATCTTTGCATTTCAACGAAAGAAATTCAAAATGAACTTTGAAAAACCAAGAGAATGTAACTGTGACAAGGTAAAGCACAACTAAACAAGACTGAAATATTCCAACTCTTGCATTTCAACGAAAGAAATTCAAAATGAACTTTGAAAAATTAAGAGAATGTAACTGTGACAAGGTAAACCACGACAAGACACTACTGAAATATTTCAATCTGCATTTCAACGAAAGAAATTCAAAATGAACTTTGAAAAATTAAGAGAATGTAACTTTGACAAGGTAAACCATGAAAAAAAACTACTGAAATATTCCAACTCTTTCATTTCAACAAATGAAATCCAAAATGAACTTTGAAAAATCAAGAGAATGTAAGTGTGACAAGGTAAACCACAACAAAACACTACTGAAATAATCCAACTCTTGCATTTCAATGAAAGAAATTCAAAATTAACTTTGAAAAATCATGAGAATGTAACTGTGACAAGGTAAACCACGACAAGACACTACTAAAATATTCCAACTCTTGCATTTCAATGAAAGAAATTCAAAATGAACTTTGAAAAAGCAAGAGAATGTAACTATGACAAGGTAAACACAACAACAAAAAACGACTGAAATATTCCAACTCTTGCATTTCAACGAAAGAAATTCAAAATGAACTTTGAAAAATTAAGAGAATTTAACTGTGACAAGGTAGACGATACCAAAATACTACTGAAATATTCCAACTCTTGCATTTCAACGAAAGAAATCCAAAATGAACTTTGAAAAATCAAGAGAATGTAACTTTGACCAGGTAAACCACGACAAAACACTACTAAAATATTCCAATTCTTGCATTTCAATGAAAGAAATTCAAAATAAACTTTGAAAAACCAAGAGAATGTAACTGTGACAAGGTAAAACACAACAAAACACGACTGAAATATTCTAACTCTTGCATTTCAACGAAAGAAATTCAAAATGAACTTTGAAAAATTAAGAGAATGTAAGAGTGACAAGAAAAATCACGACAAGACACTACTGAAATATTCCAATCTTTGCATTTCAACGAAAGAAATTCAAAATGAACTTTGAAAAACCAAGAGAATGTAACTGTGACAAGGTAAAGCACAACTAAACACGACTGAAATATTCCAACTCTCGCATTTCAACGAAAGAAATTCAAAATGAACTTTGAAAAATTAAGAGAATGTAGCTGTGACAAGGTAAACCACGACAAAACACTACTGAAATAATTCAACTCTTGCATTTCAATGAAAGAAATTCAAAATGAACTTTGAAAAATAAAGAAAATGTAACTGTGACATGGTAAACCATGACACAACACTACTGAAATGCTCCAACTCTTGCATTTCAACGAAAAAAAAATCAAAATCAACTTTGAAAAATTAAGAGAATGTAACTGTGACAAGGTAAACCATGACAAAACACTACTGAAATATTCGAACTCTTGCATTTCAACGAAAGAAATCCAAAATGAACTTTGAAAAATCAAGAGAATGTAAAAATCCAAAATGAACTTTGAAAAATCAAGAGAATGTAACTGTGACAAGGTAGACCATACCAAAACACTACTGAAATATTCCAATTCTTGTATTTCAACGAAAGAAATCCAAAATGAACTTTGAAAAATCAAGAGAATGTAACTGTGACCTGGTAAATCACGACAAAACACTACTAAAATATTCCAATTCTTGCATTTCAATGAAAGAAATTCAAAATGAACTTTGAAAAACCAAGAGAATGTAACTGTGACAAGGTAAAACACAACAAAACACGACTGAAATATTCTAACTCTTGCATTTCAACGAAAGAAATTCAAAATGAACTTTGAAAAATTAAGAGAATGTAACTGTGACAAGGTAAACCACGACAAGACACTACTGAAATATTTCAATCTGCATTTCAACGAAAGAAATTCAAAAATGAACTTTGAAAAATTAAGAGAATGTAACTTTGACAAGGTAAACCATGAAAAAACACTACTGAAATATTCCAACTCTTTCATTTCAACAAAATAAATCCAAAATGAACTTTGAAAAATAAAGAGAATGTAAGTGTGACAGGTAAACCACAACAAAACACTACTGAAATAATCCAACTCTTGCATTTCAATGAAAGAAATTCAAAATTAACTTTGAAAAATCATGAGAATGTAACTGTGACAAGGTAAACCACGACAAGACACTACTAAAATATTCCAACTCTTGCATTTCAATGAAAGAAAATTCAAAATGAACTTTGAAAAAGCAAGAGAATGTAACTATGACAAGGTAAAACACAACAAAAAACGACTGAAATATTCCAACTCTTGCATTTCAACGAAAGAAATTCAAAATGAACTTTGAAAATTAAGAGAATGTAACTGTGAAAGGTAGACGATACCAAAATACTACTGAAATATTCCAACTCTTGCATTTCAACGAAAGAAATCCAAAATGAACTTTGAAAAATCAAGAGAATGTAACTTTGACCAGGTATACCACGACAAAACACTACTGAAATATTCCAACTCTTGCATTTCAACGAAAGAAATTCAAAATGAACTTTGAAAAATTAAGAGAATGTAAGAGTGACAAGAAAAATCACGACAAGACACTACTGAAATATTCCAATCTTTGCATTTCAACGAAAGAAATTCAAAATGAACTTTGAAAAAAACCAAGAGAATGTAACTGTGACAAGGTAAAACACAACAAAACACGACTGAAATATTCTAACTCTTGCATTTCAACGAAAGAAATTCAAAATGAACTTTGAAAAATTAAGAGAATGTAAGAGTGACAAGAAAAATCACGACAAGACACTACTGAAATATTCCAATCTTTGCATTTCAACGAAAGAAATTCAAAATGAACTTTGAAAAACCAAGAGAATGTAACTGTGACAAGGTAAAGCACAACTAAACACGACTGAAATATTCCAACTCTTGCATTTCAACGAAAGAAATTCAAAATGAACTTTGAAAAATTAAGAGAATGTAGCTGTGACAAGGTAAACCACGACAAAACACTACTGAAATAATTCAACTCTTGCATTTCAATGAAAGAAATTCAAAATGAACTTTGAAAAACAAAGAAAATGTAACTGTGACATGGTAAACCATGACACAACACTACTGAAATGCTCCAACTCTTGCATTTCAACGAAAAAAATTCAAAATCAACTTTGAAAAATTAAGAGAATGTAACTGTGACAAGGTAAACCATGACAAAACACTACTGAAATATTCGAACTCTTGCATTTCAACGAAAGAAATCCAAAATGAACTTTGAAAAATCAAGAGAATGTAAAAATCCAAAATGAACTTTGAAAAATCAAGAGAATGTAACTGTGACAAGGTAGACCATACCAAAACACTACTGAAATATTCCAATTCTTGTATTTCAACGAAAAAAAATCCAAAATGAACTTTGAAAAATCAAGAGAATGTAACTGTGACCTGGTAAATCACGACAAAACACTACTAAAATATTCCAATTCTTGCATTTCAATGAAAGAAATTCAAAATGAACTTTGAAAAACCAAGAGAATGTAACTGTGACAAGGTAAAACACAACAAAACACGACTGAAATATTCTAACTCTTGCATTTCAACGAAAGAAATTCAAAATGAACTTTGAAAAATTAAGAGAATGTAACAGTGACAAGGTAAATCACGACAAGACACTACTGAAATATTCCAATCTTTGCATTTCAACGAAAGAAATTCAAAATGAACTTTGAAAAACCAAGAGAATGTAACTATGACAAGGTAAAGCACAACTAAACAAGACTGAAATATTCCAACTCTTGCATTTCAACGAAAGAAATTCAAAATGAACTTTGAAAAATTAAGAGAATGTAACTGTGACAAGGTAAACCACGACAAGACACTACTGAAATATTTCAATCTGCATTTCAACGAAAGAAATTCAAAATGAACTTTGAAAAATTAAGAGAATGTAACTTTGACAAGGTAAACCATGAAAAAGCACTACTGAAATATTCCAACTCTTTCATTTCAACAAATGAAATCCAAAATGAACTTTGAAAAATCAAGAGAATGTAAGTGTGACAAGGTAAACCACAACAAAACACTACTGAAATAATCCAACTCTTGCATTTCAATGAAAGAAATTCAAAATTAACTTTGAAAAATCATGAGAATGTAACTGTGACAAGGTAAACCACGACAAGACACTACTAAAATATTCCAACTCTTGCATTTCAATGAAAGAAATTCAAAATGAACTTTGAAAAAGCAAGAGAATGTAACTATGACAAGGTAAAACACAACAAAAAACGACTGAAATATTCCAACTCTTGCATTTCAACGAAAGAAATTCAAAATGAACTTTGAAAAATTAAGAGAATGTAACTGTGACAAGGTAGACGATACAAAATACTACTGAAATATTCCAACTCTTGCATTTCAACGAAAGAAATCCAAAATGAACTTTGAAAAATCAAGAGAATGTAACTGTGACCAGGTAAACCACGACAATACACTACTAAAATATTCCAATTCTTGCATTTCAACGAAAGAAATTCAAAATGAACTTTGAAAAATTAAGAGAATGTAAGAGTGACAAGGTAAATCACGACAAGACACTACTGAAATATTCCAATCTTTGCATTTCAACGAAAAAGAATTCAAAATGAACTTTGAAAAACCAAGAGAATGTAACTGTGACAAGGTAAAGCACAACTAAACACGACTGAAATATTCCAACTCTTGCATTTCAACGAAAGAAATTCAAAATGAACTTTGAAAAATTAAGAGAATGTAGCTGTGACAAGGTAAATCACGACAAAACACTACTGAAATATTCGAATCTTTGCATTTCAACGAAAGAAATTCAAAATGAACTTTGAAAAAAACCAAGAGAATGTAACTGTGACAAGGTAAAGCACAACAAAACACGACTGAAATATTCCAACTCTTGCATTTCAACGAAAGAAATTCAAAATGAACTTTGAAAAATTAAGAGAATGTAACTGTGACAAGGTAAACCACGACAAGACACTACTGAAATATTTCAATCTGCATTTTAACGAAACAAATTCAAAATGAACTTTGAAAAATCAGAGAGAATGTAACTGTGACAAGGTAAAGCACATCAAAACACTACTGAAATATTCCAACTCTTGCATTTCAACGAAAGAAATTTAAAATGAACTTTGAAAAATCATGAGAATGTAACTGTGACAAGGTAAACCACGACAAAACACTACTGAAATATTCCAACTCTTGCATTTCAACGAAAGAAATCCAAAATGAACTTTGAAAAATCAAGCGAATGTAAGTGTGACAAGGTAAATCACAACAAAACACTACCGAAACAATCCAACTCTTGCATTTCAATGAAAGAAATTCAAAATGAACTTTGAAAAATCATGAGAATGTAACTGTGACAAGGTAAACCACGACAAAACACTACTGAAATAATCCAACTCTTGCATTTCAATGAAAGAAATTAAAAATGAACTTTGAAAAATAAAGAGAATGTAACTGTGAAATGGTAAACCATGACAAAACACTACTGAAATATTCCAACTCTTGCATTTCAACGAAAAAAAATCCAAAATGAACTATGAAAAAATCAATAGAATGTAACTGTGACATGGTAAAGCACACAACAAAACACTACTGAAATATTCCAACTCTTGCATTTCAACGAAGGAAATTCAAAATCAACTTTGAAAAATTTAGAGAATGTAACTGTGACAAGGTAAACCATGACAAAACACTACTGAAATATTCCAACTCTTGCATTTCAACGAAAGAAATCCAAAATGAACTTTGAAAAATCAAGAGAATGTAACTGTGACAAGGTAGACCATACCAAAACACTACTGAAATATTCCAACTCTTGCATTTCAACGAAAGAAATCCAAAATGAACTTTGAAAAATCAAGAGAATATAACTGTGACCAGGTAAACCACGACAAAACACTACTAAAATATTCCAATTCTTGCATTTCAATGAAAGAAATTCAAAACGATCTTTGAAAAACCAAGAGAATGTAACTGTGACAAGGTAAAGCACAACAAAACACTACTGAAATATTCCAACTCTTGCATTTCAACGAAAGAAATTCAAAATGAACTTTGAAAAATTAAGAGAATGTAACTGTGACAAGGTAAACCACGACAAGACACTACTGAAATATTCCAATTCTTGCATTTCAACGAAAGAAATTCAAAAATCAACTTTGAAAAATCAAGAGAATGTAACTGTGACAAGGTAAAGCACAACAAAACACTACTGAAATATTCCAACTCTTGCATTTCAACGAAAGAAATTCGAAATGAACTTTGAAAAATTAAGAGAATGTAACTGTGACAAGGTAAACCATGACAAAACACTACTGAAATATTCCAACTCTTTCATTTCAACGAATGAAATCCAAAATGAACTTTGAAAAATCAAGAGAATGTAAGTGTGACAAGGTAAACCACAACAAAACACTACTGAAATAATCCAACTCTTGCATTTCAATGAAAGAAATTCAAAATGAACTTTGAAAAATCATGAGAATGTAACTGTGACAAGGTAAACCACGACAAGACACTACTGAAATATTCCAATCTTTGCATTTCAACGAAAGAAATTCAAAATGAACATGTGGCATTAATCTCTAAGATAACACAAGCTTGCGATGCCTGTTTTTCCAAAAGGGAGCCCTTTCTTGTAACACAAATGCTTCTATTTAAACAGATAAAGAAAAGGTATTTTAATAGAACGAATGAGGAAACTGACATTTTTGAAGGAAAAGAACTACATCTAATGAAATAAACTCGTAAACATAGGAGTGGCGGAGGAGGGATTTTATTTACATATATGGAAAAAAGAGCGTACTTTACGTTTTCTAACGACTATAAATCGTCATATTGTAGGGTTTGTATTGTTGGGGGGGAGGAGGGCTATGCCCCTGAATTTGAATTTACTGGAGGGATGGTAAAATGATTTTATTTGGAAATAAATTAAGAAATTTAGTAAACTGTACTCACATCGTAAATTGATGTATCCATAACCTCAATGTCAATAATATTTAGTGTGCTATCCACGATATGTTAAATCATTATGAAAATTAAATCGTAAGGTAAGAGCATTTTAAACAAAATCTCAAGGACGAATAAAAAATCAGTCCTCTTATTTATAACCATTCACCAGTCGAGTTATCGTATATTGAGCAACCACCGATGTCCCTGATTGGCTCCTAAAAAACGGATGTTGGCTAAAAAAACAGTCTGGTTGAAAAACTTAGAGTTGAAACAAACTTGTGTGGGGAATCCCCCTTCACACTGCTATCTTTTTTGCAATGTTTAGGAACCGGTTGGGAATCCCCGCTCGTTTGGAAAGGTACCAACGGGACAAAAACAAATAGCACGTAATTTCATAACGTGTTTAATCACGTGTAGAGGTCCCATAGAATAACATAGGAAGGAACATAGCGCTATATAATAGCATGGGAGGGAACATAAGCCCTTAGAATAGCATAGGAAGGAACATAGTGCTATAGAACAGCATGGGGGGAGCATAAGCCTTTATAATAGCATGGAAGGGAACATGGTGCTATAGAATAGCATGGGAGGGAACATAAACCCTTAGAATAGCATAAGAAGGAACATAATCCACCCAAATCCATAGGTACATGCTCTGGAAAGACGCCAAGGAACATAAGGCAAGCAAATCCATAAGTACATGCTCTGGAAAGATACCAAGGAACATAAGGCAAGCAAGTAGTATGGGAATTCCTAGGGCATCAAGCAAATAGCATGGTAATTCCTAGGGCATCAAGCAAAATAGTACCTAGCACTCTACTCATGTGAAAATGACAGTAAGCACTTAAAAATAAGCTATTTGGTACCATAAAGGTAGTATTTAGTACTATAAAGGTACTTTGTAGTACTGTAAAGATAAATATAAATTTTAAAAATCTTATCTGCTTTTGTTGAGGCTTGAATTTATACAGATTCTTCTTTTAGTTTTGAATATATTTTGAAACAAACTAAATTTTAGCTGGGCGGACAAAGCGGGGTCTTGGTAGGGGACAAACTGAGATCTGAGGGGGGCAGTTGCCCCCCTGCCCCATAGTAAATTACGCCCCTGTAGAGTGCTACAATATTTTTGAAGAATTATATCTTTATTCCACCCTAATTTGAATTAAAGCTTAGGTTTAAAGCTTAGTAGAAAATCGGTGTTAGAAATCGGTCTTGCTCCAATAATCAAATATCTTTGATGAAACTGCAGTATGAAAAGACATTTAATTGCTTAAAGAGCAAAAAATGGTAATCGTAAATATATTTGTATGTATTTTAACAAGGGATTACAACGTTTTGAAAACCGTAACAAGAAATCAAAAAGTTTGAAGCTTAGTAGAATTCGTTATTAGAAATCAAATTTGCAGTATTATCAAATATTTTTGAATAGAAATCAGTATGAAAAGACATTAAATTGCGTAAAAAGCAAAAACTGATAATTGCAAAAATATTTGTATATTTTAACAAGGATTACAACAATTCACAAAACCCAAAAAAAGTTTGAAGCCTAGTCACACATATCGTTGTTAGAAATTGGAGAACAATCAAATATATTTGAACACAATTAGTATGAAAAGACATTAAATTGCGTAAACAGGAAAAAATTGGTAATTGAAAAAATGCTTGCATATATTTTGACAAAGGATTGCAAGACACAGGATTGAAAGATATTAAATTGCATAAAGAGCCACTCACTCACTGGTAAATTGCAAAAACATTTGTTTATATTTTAACAAGGGATAACAACAATTCGAAAACATTACAAAAGAAAACTAAAAATTTGAAGCTTAGTAGAAAGTTGTTTGTTAGAAAAACAATTTTCTTTTCTTATAAGCCCAATGGCTTTTTCAGAAATGAAAAAAAAAAACTTGAAAATTGTTCAAGTTCAGTTTGAATCGCTAAAGTTATTATATCAAATGCAAAAATATTTATGGTGCCTGAGCAATAATTTTATGTTTTAATTCAAACTAGAGAAATATGGGAAAATTTTAGAAATAGCTTTTTTTAAGATAAAATCAACTCTCTATGTCATTAAGCTTACATGTTTCAACGCAGGCAGTTATTCAATGTCAGCAGGAAGGCCCAAAAACCGAAAACTTTCAATTATTATAAACAATTATTCGCTGTTTGGCAAGGGATTGCAACAATTCAAAAACCTTAAAAAAGAAAAACACAAAGTTTCAAGCTGAGTACATATATATACATAATAATAATAAGTACATAATAATCAAATATCTTTGAACAGGCACAGTATGAAAAGACATTATATTGTGTAAGAAACAAAAAACAGGTAATTGCAAAAAAACAGGTAATTACAAGAACAAGCAGAAAATTATCAAGTTATTAATGCGCTGGAGCTCCCACTATTAAAAAAAAAGAAACTCTAGGTACTGCCGATAGTTTTAAGACTTGAATTTTACCATAGGCACCCAAACATGAAACCGAATGTTAATCGAACTTCTCAGGCCTACGTCTTACATCTCTGTTGAAAATCTTTGAACTTGGTGAACTTATATAGCATTTATATAAATTTTTAATTTCTTTGCTTCTATTTCAGATGCCACCAGCCCACCTGCCATCCTGAACGTCTATTTGCTGTTATTTTCATTATCTGAGTTATAGAAGACGTCAGTTAAACACAATCACTGGAAATAATAGCATAGACTACTTGGAACTACTAAAATTTACTGGACACAATCACTGGATATAATAGCATAGACTACCTAGAATTACCGAAATTTACTTCAAAGTCCTTAAAATTTGCTTCACACAAAAAAGAATCAGCTCCACCTATACTTTTTGTAGATCTCTTTTTAGAAAATATATTGACATTTTGGAAAATTGTATGCGTATGAACTTGTGGGCTGTAAAGACAATTAAGAAATTTAAGGGTTGTTCAGGCTGACTTTTTGGTTTGAGGTTTTTTTCTAATATTTTTTTTTATCGAAGATTTGTAGACATACCACCTCACTCGATATACTTGTTGATTGCAAGTGTCCAAGCAATGTGTCTTATTTGGGTGATCTTGTTTTAGAAGTTAATATAGCCTAAGATGGGCAAAAACTGTTTTTTGTATCAACTTTAAACTTCTATTCCTAATTCCCTGGAACTAGAGAACCCAAACACACAATAGCTAGTTAAAAAAACATCTTATCCCCCAATAAAGGCCAAATTTTTCTTCCGAGTGGCTTGGAACAACTTACATAAGCAAGTTCTTGGACTAAGGGGGCCATAGTGTTAAAAATGATTCGGCGACAAGGTCCATCTAAAAATCTTAGTTTTGACTGGTTGAAACCTGTATTGAAATTCCTTGTTACGAAGATTATTTTGAAACTTTGAATTACTTTATCAATAAAGTTATTACATCTTCATGCATCTGTATTTTAATATTGTTATTTAGGGGAAGCTTTTGGACAAAAATCGAATACCAACGAAACTGGTAATTCTATCCAAGACAAAAAAAAACTGAATCAATATTTTGAACTAAATCAAACAATTAAAGTATACCGATATGAAATTTGTCTTATTCCATTCAGCATTCCATATTTTTTGTCTACTTCAATATTAAGGCTCTCAACTTATTGACTCAGAGACGTCAGTTCATGGAAATTAGTAGAGTTAAACGGTGTATGGGTAAATACGTATGTTAAAAATCCATTTTTACAGTCCCCCTAAACAAATGAGGAGCTATTTTAAGACGCAGGTTCTGTTTTTTACATTTCACTCACATGAGTTTGTTGCGTCATAGTTTTAGAAAGGGCTAAAACTGTCACTCTTAACAGCAATAGGTGTTGACTTGAAAAATGTATCCTCCACAAAAACGTATTTGCGAAACGTAACATATATGTTGGCTTCTGACAGGCAAAAGTACGGATGATCCCCGTTATGTTTTCTACAGTAAATCGCAGTTCGACGCACTCGGTGGTTTACCACTTAGTAGATCATCGGGACAGGACACTTCGGTTGTGCAAGACAGTATAACTGTGGTAACTCAAAAGGTGCTATGAAACCCTTCTAAATAATACACCCCCTTCCCTTTAATGCATACTTTCAACTATAAGGTAGAAAGTCTACCATTGACAAGCATATTCAACCTTGTTTAAACCAGGATCATGCAAGGAATCTCAATTTTAATCTTCACCTTTACTAAACCTTGATCTAAGGTCCTCCTCCTAAAATGAATCAGATCCACAGATTGACCATCTCATTCTATCCAATTTGCTTCAGAAACAATTCACAAGTTTTTCGACTTTTCTAAAGCGTGCCATACTCTCTTTCTTCCTTGAAAGAAACAGTAGAAATCCAAGCCTATTTATGCCAAAATTAGTTTCCTTTTCATTACCATTGTTTGTTAGGTTATTACATTGCTAAAGTAATCATTAGGACCTCTTCTTCAGAAAGCCAAGCAAATTGTTCAAGGTTTGTATAGTCACCATGAATTGTTTTTGTTAATATTTGGGCTAGCCTTCTTTTAGATGACAAGATAACCATTTTAATTTTTCAGTGCAGTCAAACTATTGGGAAATGCCATAAGATACTATGCGTAAGATCAAATACGTGCGCAAAAATTTATTACAAAACTGGTCCTATATATCTAAAGGGAGAGGGGGGAGACAGGTAACAGTTCCAAAGAAACATAAAAATTGATAAACTATACGACAATAAATAACTTGTAGGATTAATCAAACCGAAATGCTAAAAGTCGAAGAGAGGGCCGTAGCAGATACATCAGCCACTAGGAGTGGCACTGATAGAGTGACGCTTAGTCTGAAAGATGGCCTAAATTACTAAACATTTACCTAAAAGCAACGCTTTTAGCAATTGTATATAAAACATGGATTTTCATTATTAGACTAGAATTACTATATAAAAATGATATATTTTTTTCCAAAGATTATTCAGTATGGGCCATCGACTAATTTAAAACCATTCTCCGACAATAAGATGCCCCTTCGAACATGCTAACCAAGATTGATAACACAAAGATCTTGACAGATAGGTGAACACAAGACTCAAAATGGTGACAAAATAACACTGAACAACCTGAACGGTTTGGACTTTCCGCGGTTAGATTTAGTGTTTTTTATCTTACTGTTGCTTATTCGGGACTAGTGACCTTTTTTTAGTCAGGAATAATTTCAATCAATCTCTTTTAGAATTTGTAATACTTTTGGTAGTTAATGCTTGTTCTTTTTTTTGGCTTTTTTGGTTATTCGAAAATAATTCGCATGCTACATATTGAAATTACTTTTGCCATTTTGTTATACCTGCTGAAAAATAAATTAATTTATCTTTAAGATGAATTATACCGTCTCAATTACTAGCAATATTTTGCTAATAACTTAACGAAGTAAGATACCTCTACACATATTGAAATTACCTCTACACATATTCAAAATTTTACAATTTACTTTTGTTAGTAATATTTGCCAAGAACTGAAGAAGAATAATGGTGCTATATTAAGCCATCTCTATTCGTCCTTATTTACAGTAAAGGGAAGGACACGCGTAGCTGATTTCCAAATTGGCGTCAATTTTAAAAGAAATCGGCGTCAATTTGAGCTTAAAATTTTTTCTAGTTCTTGGCAGTGATTGGTGCCGATTTTTATCATGATCATCACCCAAAAAATAGAGATATAAATAAAGATTCAGCCAGATTTGTCTTTGGTGAAAGGTCCCACTACTGAGCTGAGACCAAAGTTGAAATCAATCATTCAACTATTAATAAACTCCAGTTGAATATTTGTGTCCATGATTTTTTTGTTTTGAAAATCTCGCGCCATAAGTTTTCCTTTCATCAAGTGTTTCTTGCCACTATCGTTTGTCCACTGATGCTGAAATCGTTTCCCGAAAGCAGCTACGTTTGCCCAGCCCTTAAGAACCCATTTACACGAGGATGAAAACTAGATGGAACTCATAACATCCAAGCCAACCTGAGGTTCCAGGCTGGGTTCATTCAACGAAAGAACATTTTTGCTTTCATCCTCCTTCATCAGTCTCTTGTTGAAATTAACGAAGAACTCTAGTTCAACTCGACCTCAAAGTGGCCAGATGCAATGCATTTCTGCCATTTTGGCACTTTTTGAGGCGGTTACGCATTGAATTTTACAGATCGGCACCTTTTTTACGGGGAAAATCGTTTACTCGGCATATTTCGCTAGAAATATTCCACGGTTGATTCTTAATCGAAATCAACTAGTTTCAGGCATCAATCAATGGCTAATTGTTGAAAAAGCCAAAACAGATAGTCCGGTTGAGAGGCAAATTTGGTATAAGCTCTGTTTAAGATTGTATAAAAATGATGTCATTTCACCTGTTGATGTATAAGTCTAACACCCATCCGTCCATACATTATTCCTAGGGCAGAACTATGGTGGATAGTCATAGAACTAAGGATGAAAGATCGGATTGATTTTGGGTTGACATGTGACAGACAATGTCCAATGGACTTTTGTGCAAAATAGGGACTTAATCCTAAATGGCTTGGCCACTTGTAGTCTCAAGTGGAATACCATGTTATAAAATTTATACACAGCCAGAAAGTCCCCTGGGCTCACAAGCTAACGGGGAGGTCTATAGTTTTCCAAGTGTTGGTTAAATGGCACGGGTAAACGGCGGGAGTAAGTATGACTCATTTATTGGAGAAATACTTGTATGTTAGCTTTTGGAAAGGTAAGCCCACCTAGAGTCTCGGGCAGGTTGATTAAGAATTTAAAATTGATACACGACCCTTAGTTTGCCTGAAATGATAAGCAAACAAGCGCCCAAAGCCTTATAGTTAGGTTAGGTTAGGTAGAATTAATAACCATCAGCTAACTCCTACACTCAGCAGGTCAATCCTTAAGTTTATCTACTGATCGTTAAATAGCAGCATATATTTTTAATGTGAAGAGAAGCCATATTAAATTGAACTATGATATCAGAGGCAACGCTGTAGTGTTGCCTATAGTAAAGGCCTTACAGCTCCAATGTTGGAGTGTGTTGAGTAAAGTTAGGTTAAAGTGCGTACTATTCAACCTAACCTAATTTTTTCTAGGACTTCCAAGATCATGGTTCACATTTGCACATAGGAATATACCCAGGACTTCGTTTGAAGGGGGGTTAACACTTTTTGGAGGGGAGGGTTAACAATTTTAACAAGAACACAGGTTTGTTAAACAGAAAGTGAGGAAATATCAGTGAAAAAAAAACACATAAGAGCTCAAGCTGTCAGAAAGAGGGGTTAGGTCCAAACCTATTTCACAAAGACTATGGTTAAATAAATTCGTAGTAAAATCAACTTGGAGATCTCCATCTAAATTAGAACGTGCTTTTTAATTTGTATAACAAAGAGACACAGGTGATCTCAGAAATACATATTACAGTTGAATATTTCATTTAGTACTTTTAGCACTGGTGAAAACAAAACAAGGATTTCCTGAAATATTAAATATATGATTAAATATTGAATCTGACACTTTTTTTGAATCGGTAACAGCAAGTGGTCTTCTACCCACAATTTTTACCCCAGTAGAGTCGATCCTGTGAGATCAACTTCAACATTAATTGATAACATTTTTGTATCCACTTCCCTGGGAAATGACCTGTCCTCAAATATAATATTTTCGGATCTGTCAGACCATTTTCCTATTTACTTGTCACTACCTTCGTAACCACTACTTCTACGCTCTAGAATTAATATCCCAACACCTACTAGAAACTACAGATCTGCAAATATAACCTATTTTATCGATTACCTAAGAACCACTGACTGGTCCGATGTCTTAAATTTTCAAGAGGTAAATTCTGCCACAAATGGTTTTGCAAAAAGGCTAAGTGAGATTATCCATTCAACTTTTCCTATTCGTAAACCTAACCGGAAAAATATCCCTATATGCCCCTGGATGTCACATAGCCTCATTACTACTACTACTACTAACTAACAACTCACCCCAGCACCAAGCCGCCTGAGGCCAACACAGCTACGCACGATCCTCCTCCACCCCAATCTATTCAAAGCCTCCCTTTATACACCCGCCCACGAAGTTCCCATTTTCTTTAAATCTTTCTTTATGATGTCCTCCCATCCCAGACGGGGACGACCTGCTTTCCGTTTAGCCCTAGATGGTTGGCCGAAAAGAACAATCTTCGGCAATCTGTCATCCTTCCTCCGCACAACGTGTCCTAACCACCTCAACCTTAATTTCATTATAGCCCTAGAGAGCGGTATTGAACCACATTTTTCGTATAGCCTATTGTTTGAAATACGGTCAGTCAGCCGGGTACCCAGAACAATCCTTAAGCAATTTCTCTGGAAAATATCTACCAAATCTTCATCCGCTTTTCGGAGCGTCCATGCTTCAGAGCCATATTTGACCACTGTCGTCACTGTAGCTTCTAATATTCTAATCTTGGTTAGCAGACTTATCTTCCTATTCTTCCAGACTTTTTTTTAACTGTGAAAAAACACCCTGAGCCTTGGCTATTCTATTTTTAACATCTTCACTGCTCCCACCATCTTTACTAATAATACTACCAAGATAAGAGAAGCTGCCCACCTGATCAATCTTTCATTACCCAACGTAACCTTTTCATCTTAACTTATTTCTAACCTTAGTGACTTAGTCTTCCTAACATTAATCTTCAAACCAATTCTAGCATCCTCAACCCGCAAAACGTCTAAAACTTCATTCATTTTGCTCACACTTTCATCTAGTATGCTTAAATCATCAGCATAATCCAAGTCCAGGAGACTTTTTCCTCCTCATTTGATTCCGTGGTCTCCCATTGCCTTTCCTGTGCTCCTTAAGACAAAGTCCATCAAAATGATCCATATAAAGGAGGATAGAACACAGCCCTGCTTAGCTCCTGATTAATACAAAACCAGCTGCTAACCTCATTTCCTACCTTAACCGCAGCAGTTTTATTCTCGTACATAACACTAATCTCTTTTATGTATTTTTCTGGTATGCCATACAAAGATAAAACCTTTACTAAAGCTGTTCTATCAACAGAATCGAACGCTTGCTCGTAATCTATAAAACTGAGGACTAAAGGTATTTGAAAACTCAGGCACTTCTTAATTATTAGCCTAAGAGTGAAAATTTGGTCAACACATCCTCTACCTTTTCTAAAACCGCACTGCTCTTCTCTTAAAACTTTGTCTACGGCATCTCTCAGTCTAAAAAGCATCTTGTTACTAAGTAATTTACTACCCACAGAGACCAGACTAATGCCACGATAATTACCACACTCGCTTTTATCACCTTTCTTATAAAGTGGCTTAATTAAGGTTTTCCTAAAATCGTTAGGGTACTTCCCCTTTTTCAAAAATCATATTCATAATCTTCAATAACTTATTTCTAACCACAGAGCCACCATATTTAAGAAACTCATTTACCACCCTATCAGCACCTGGAGCCTTATTATTCTTTAATCCTTTTAATACTGTTGCTAATTCCTCCTCACAAAACAAATCTTCCTTCACATCCAAAGTATCACAAACTTTTTCATTTTCCTCTATATTTTTTCCTGCAACTCTATCTCGGTTAAGCAAGTTCTCAAAATGTTCGGGCCATCTCTCTTTAGTTTTTTCCTTGTTGCTAATTGCGACCCCATTCCTATCTTTAACTGGGACAAGTCCGGATTGACAACTCCCTCTCAATTTGTTAACGTGCCACCATTAATGATATGCTCTAAAAAAAATAGAAAATCAAAGTCTATACCTATTTTCCTTAAAGACACAAATGGTAGATTAATTGACCCTTTATATGCACCTGACCCTTTTAATAATTATTTTTCTAATGTTCCTCATACTGACTCCAGCTCATCCTTACAGGCTGTATTCCCCTGCTTCTATTCTAGATTCATGTTTTTTTGCCCAACTGATAGCAATGAGGTACTTCAAAGCATCGGTTCTCTCCCTAATAGTCTTATACTTGACTGTCTTGGATTAAGTAATAAGCTCCTGAAGACCATATCTCCTTCTGTTTAAGAGCCCATCAAGCATATTATTGCCAACCTATCTTTAACACACAGAGTTTTTTCCTGATCTACTAAAGTCAGCCATTGTTATTCCAATTTTAAAAAGGGCGATCCAACTGAGATAGGTAAATATCGTCCAATCTCAATTCTTCCTGTTATATCCAAAGTGCTCGAGAGAATCATCTTCAGACGTCTGTCTCCCTTTCTGTTGGACAGTCAGCACTCCATTTCTTTGATTTCTCCTCACCAATATGGCTTTAGCCAAAATTTTCAACTTTTCATGCTCTAATTGACGCCACACACAGTTCATACGCTCACAACTCGACCTTAAAAAAACTGTATTGGACTTATTTTTGCATTTTCTAAGGCCTTTGACATGGTCGATCATAGTATTTTAATAAGTAAATTAAATAGTTACGGTATTCGAGGTGTTCCCCTCTCTTGGTTTTGATTCTTATCTATCTGGAAGGGTACAGAGTGTGAGCCTAGGTGGAGCATCCTCTCAGCCCTTACCTGTTCGGAGGGGTGTCCCAGAAGGCTCCATTCTTGGCTCTATTTATTTCTCCTATATATCAATGATCTTGTTATGGACCTTGGCCCTTCAGTGTATCCTGTATTATTTGCTGATGACAGCAACATCTTCATCACTGGCTCCAATTTACAATTGAATGCAGTTAATAAAAGAAAATAATTAATGAATTATTAATTAATTAGTAAAATAAAATTAAATTAAAAATAATTAAATGATAATATTTTAAGAAAGATAATAATAATTAAAAAATGAATTATCAACTGATTAGTAAAACAAAAATTTATTACAAGAAATATTACATAATGGTAATAATTAAACTAAGATAGTAATAATTGAAAATAGGTTTGTTATTAAACGAAAATTTTATTAAAATCTGGCCTAAAAATTTTAGGGTACAATGGAGGGGGGCTAATCAAGATTTTTCCTTGGCACACGATTGGCCAGAACTATCAATGACTCTAATTCGATCATAGCATCGTATGTTACGTAAAAACTGACATTATTTTTCGCCAAAAGCCTTTCCACAAATTTTTTCACTTAAAATTTTTATGGTTATAAGAATTGTTTTGAAGCATTCACTAGAATTTAATCCTGACTCTCCAACTTAAATTGTTTTGAAAATGAACCTTAGAAAATCAGTTTCAAATTTTTTGCAAAAGTTTTTGACAATACTAATAAGGCTGTTAAGCACCAGGGTAGCTCTAAGGTAAAATTATAATCAAAATTGTAAAAATGGGTAAGCTCAAGCCACAATAGAGACACACCTTGGAATTAGAAATACAACTGAGACATGTAAATATATGTGTTCTACGTTAATTATAACTTCCCACCTGTGAAGCGAATATGGTAGAATGCCAGTGACCCTGAGGGTTGTGGGGGAGTATTCTCCTCAAAAATATATTTTCTATTTGGAAATCAACTACGCTGAACAAAATGGCTAACTCAAAATTTTGATTGAATGTCTTTGGGGGAATGATGGGCATAGGGGGAAGGGGGGGCTAGTTGCCCTCCAATAACTTTTGAATAATAAAAAGGGCACTATCCCTTTGAATTTCCAATCGAATGGGCCTTTTTTGAAGTTTTTATGACAACGCCTTCTATAAAAACCTTATATGCCCCCAGGGCATAACTTAAAACCCTTTCCCTGAGGGTTGTGGGGATTGTCCTCCTCAAAAACATGTTTTCTATGTGAAAATCAACTACGCTGAACAAAATGGCTATCTCAAAATTTTGATTGGATGTGTTTGGGGGAATGATGGGCGGGGGAGGGGGCTAGTTGTCCTCCAATCGCTTTCGACTATTAAAAAGGGCACTATCGCTTTGAATTTCTAATCGAATGCCTTTTGAAGTTTCTACGACAACGCCTTCTATAAAAACCTTATATGTCCCAGGGCATATCTTAAAACCCTTGCCCTGAAGGTTCTGGGGGAGTATCCTCCTCAAAAACATATTTTTTATCTGGAAATCAACTACGCTGAACAAAATGACTATCCTAAAATTTTGATGGATGTTTTTTGGGCGAATGATGGGCGTGGGGGGGGGGGGCTTGTTGCCCTCCAATCACTTTTGACTTAAAAAGGGCACTATCTCTTTGAATTTCTAATCGAATGAGCCTTTTTGAAGTTTCTACGACAACGCCTTCTTTAAAAACCTTATATGGCCCCAGGGCATATCTTAAAACCCTTGCCCTGAAGGTTCTAGGGGAGTTTCCTCCTCAAAAATATATTTTCTATCTGGAAATCAACCACGCTGAACAAAATGGCTATCTCAAAATTTTGATTGGATGTGTTTGGGGAAATGATGGGCGTGGGAGGGGGGTTTGTTGCACTCCAATCACTTTTGACTATTAAAAAGGGCACTAGTCCTTTAATTTCCAATCGAATGAGCCTGTTTTGAAGTTTCTACGACAACGCCTTCTGTAAAAACCTTATATACCCCCAGGGCATAAACTTAAAACCCTTGCCCTGAGGGTGTGGGGGAGTGTCCTCCTCAAAAATATTTTTTCTATCTGGAAATCAACTACGCTGAAACAAAATGGCTATCTAAAAAATTTTGATTGGATGATTTTGGGAAAATGATGGGCGGGGGGAGGCTAGTTACACTCCAATCACTTTCGACTATTAAAAAGGGCACTAGCCCTTTAATTTGCAACCGAATGAGCATGTTTTAAAGTTTTTACGACAACGCCTTCTATAAAAACCTTATATGCCCCCAGGGCATAACTTCAAAACCCTTGCCCTGAGGGTTGTGGGGGAGTGTCCTCCTCAAAAAATATTATCTATCTGGAAATCAACTACGCTGAACAAAATGGCTATCTAAAAATTTTGATTGGATGATTTTGGGAAAATGATGGGCGGGGGAGGCTAGTTACACTCCAATCACTTTCGACTATTAAAAATGGCACTAGCCCTTTAATTTGCAACCGAATGAGCATGTTTTGAAGTTTTTACGACAACGCCTTCTATAAAAACCTTATATGCCCCCAGGGCATAACTTCAAACCCTTGCCCTGAGGTTGTGGGGGAGTGTCCTCCTCAAAGAATATTATCTATCTGGAAATCAACTACACTGAACAAAATGGCTATCTCAAAATTTTGATTGGATGTGTTTGGGGAAATGATGGGCGTAGGGGGGGGCTAGTTGCACTCAAATCACTTTCGACTATTAAAAAGGGCACTAGCCCTTTAATTTCAAATTGAATGAGCCTGTTTTGAAGTTTCTACGACAACGTCTTCTATAAAAAATTTATGTGCCCCCAGGGCATAACTTAAAACCCGTGCCCTGAGGGTTGTGGGGGAGTGTCCTCCTCAGAATTATATTTTCTATCTGAAAATCAACTACGCTGAACAAAATGGCTATCTGAAAATTTTTGATTGGATGTGTTTGGGGAAATGATGGGCGTGGGGGGACTAGTTACACTCCAATCACTTTTGACTATTAAAAAGGGCACTAGCCCTTTAATTTCCAACCGAATGAGTATATTTTGAAGTTTCTACGACAACGCCTTCTATAAGAACCTTATAAGCCTCCAGGGCATAACTTAAAACCCTTGCCCTGAGGGTTGTGGGGGAGTGTCCTCCTCAAAACATATTTTCTATCTGGAAATCAACTACGCTGAACAAAATGGCTATCTCAAAACTTTGATTGGATGTGTTTGGGGAAATGATGGGCGTGGGGGGCTAGTTATACTCTAATCACTTTCGACTATTAAAAAGGGCACTAGTTCTTTAATTTCCAATCGAATGAGCCCGTTTTGAAGTTTCTACGACAACACCTATAAAAACCTTATACGCCCCCAGGGCACAACTTAAAACCCTTGCCCTGAGGGTTTGGGAGAGTATCCTCCTCAAAAATAAATTTTCTATCTGGAAATCAACTACGCTGAACACAATAGGTATCTCAAAATTTTTACTGGATGTGTTTGGGGAAATGATGGGCGTGGGGGGGGGGGGGGGTTAGTTGCCCTCCAATCATTTTTTACTATTAAAAAGGGCACTAGAACTCTCGATTTCCAATCGAATGAGCCCCCTTTGAAGTTTCTACGACGACCCCTTCCATATGAAGTGCCTCTGGGAAAAAAATAATAAATAATAAAACATTGGAGCCGTAAGACCTTTACTATAGGCAACGCTACAGCGTTGCCTCTGATTGAAAATATTTTGCCATAGGAAAGTGACCTTTTCTGCCATTTGAATGCACAAAACTGTAATTTTACCAAAAAAGAGTGCCAAATATGCTGTTGACTCAATCCTGAGATAAAAAATCCATTTATTATTATAAGAAAAATATTGCAGAGAAAGTTGTGCTACGCAGTGGAGCATTGTTCCTAAAAAGTCATTTAGTTTAGTCCGAGGAAGATAAATGGTAAACATAAATATTTGTTATCTTAATCCTTTCTCAACTAAGTTGATCTACGTAATTTTTCATTGACATTATTTGACGTGACATATAACTTTTTGAGGCATATGCGGCAATAACTTTTTCTTTTTCAGATTTTTTCGGAGAACAATTTACACGGGGATCCAGAAAGAAGAGAAATTAACTATGAAGTTCCAATTAGAGCCGCGTTTGCGTCTTTTTTAAAAGCTTTTTATTATCAAAATTCTGGATTTTGTTTGAACAAGGAAGTGCAGGTATGTTACGCTTTTTTTCTGATTAAATTACAATTTCTTAGGAAATTTTTACGCTAAATGTTTTCATGTCGTAGCACTTAATGCTATTATTGCCCTATTACATTCGAGTTTAAACCTTTTTATGACATTTTGTGATATTGTGATTTGTGATATTTTTTGAGATTTTGTGATTTGTGATTGAGATAATTAGATAATGTAAATGCGCATAGTTCAATTGAATTTTCTTCTTAAAATTAAATTTTAATATTTGCCAGAAGTCACTTGATATTACTTTGTCTCACTGGAGCGGCAATACGAGCAATACTGATCATGTTCTCGTTAATTTTGCCCCATCTTTTATGGTCAACTTTGTCCCGCATTTTCCAACAAGGGATCATTTTCCGATTCAATTTCCAATAACGTTTTCTATAATCAATAATTCGGTTTCTGTATCTAATTAAATAAAAAAAAAAAACAAGTTTTTTAAACTGAAAGTAAGGAGCGACATTAAAACTTAAAACGAACAGAAATTATTCGGTATATGAAAGGGGCTGTCCCCTCCTCAACGCCTCGCTCTTTACGCTAAAGTTTTTTTATTGTTTTAAAAAATAAAGTTGTGAGACAGGGTCAAACTTTAGCGTAAAGAGCGAGGCGTTGAGGAGGGGTCAGCCCCTTTCATATACGGAATAATTTCTGTTCGTTTTAAGTTTTAATGTCGCTCCTTACTTTCAGTTTAAAATACTCGTTTTTTTTTATTTAATTTCTGATCGTTTTTTAGTTAATGCAGCTTTTATTTGAATAAAAATTTTACTTTTCTTTTGCTAAATGGATGTCTTTACAAATTAACTTACGTAACTAACTTCTATATTCGTATATTTTTCTTCTGGCAAAAAATACAAAAGTTGCAGATTTTTGCAGATATGAGCTTGAAACCTATGTAATAGGGTTTTCTGATACGCTGAATCTGACGGTGTGATTTTCATTAAAATTCGTTCACTTGTAGGGGATGTTTCCCCCCTCTTTAAAAAATCGAGCAAATTTTCTCAGGCTCGTAGCCTTTGATGAGTAATACTAAACTTAATAAAATTTATATATTTAGAATCAGCATTATAAACACATTCTTTTTATACATTTATTGACATCAAAATTCCGTTTTTAAAAGTTTCGATTACTATTGAGCCGTATCGCTTGTTTTTTTATTGTTTTTTTTTTATTACGTATATGTTATTGCTTATATGAGGGGGTTCTCCCCTAGTCTATACCACGCTCTTTACGTTAAAAGTTAAAAAAAAATTGATTCACAAACCCCTGAATCACAAAGGCCGTTTAATTAGAATAGATAGCTCTTTTGAAAGCACTAAAAAAAATTGTAGCGTAAAGAGCAAGGTATTGACTTGGGGGAGAACCCCCTCACATACGTTATAATTTCTGTTCGTTTTAAGTTCTAATATTCCTTCTTACATTTCAGTTGAAATGCAATTATTCCGTATATGAAAGGGGCTGTCCCTCCTCAACGCCTCGCTCTTTACGCTAAAGTTTTTTATTGTTTAAAAAAATAAAGTTGTGAGTGAGACAGAGTCAAACTTTAGCGTAAAGAGCGAGGCGTTGAGGAGGGGAAAGCCCCAAACCCCTGAATCACAAAGGCCGTTTAGTTAGAATAGATAGCTCTTTTGAAAGCACTAAAAAAACTGTAGCGTAAAGAGTGAGGTATTGACTTGGGGGAGAACCCCCTCACATACGTTATAATTTCTGTTCGTTTTAAGTCCTAATATTCCTTCTTACATTTCAGTTGAAATGTAATTATTCCGTATATGAAAGGGGCTGTCCCCTCCTCAACGCCTCGCTCTTTACGCTAAAGTTTTTTATTGTTTAAAAAATAAAGTTGTGAGACAGAGTCAAACTTTAGCGTAATGAGCGAGGCGTTGAGGAGGGGACAGCCCCTTTCATATACAGAATAATTTCTGTTCGTTTTAAGTTTTAATGTCGCTCCTTACTTTCAGTTTAAAAAACTTGTTTTTTTTTTTAATTTCTGATCGTTTTTTTTAGTTAATGCAGCTTTTATTTGCATAAAAATTTTACTTTTCTTTTGCTAAATGGATGTCTTTACAAATTAACTTACGTAACTAACTTCTATGTTCGTATATTTTTCTTCTGGCTAAAAATACAAAGTTGCAGATTTTTGCAGATATGAGCTTGAAACCTGTGTAATAGGGTTTTTCTGATACGCTGAATCTGACGGTGTGATTTTCATTAAAATTCATTCACTTGTAGGGGATGTTTCCACCCTCTTTAAAAAATCGAATAAATTTTCTCAGGCTCGTAGCCTTTGATGAGTAATACTAAACTTAATAAAATTTATATATTTAGAATCAGCATTATAAACACATTCTGTTGATACATTTATTGACATCGAAATTCCGTTTTTTAAAAGTTTCGATTACTTTTGAGCCGTATCGCTTGTTTTTTTTATTGTTTTTTTTATTGCGTATATGTTATTACGTATATGAGGGGGTTCTCCCCCTAGTCAATACCACGCTCTTTACGTTAAAAGTTAAAAAAAAAATTTTGATTCACAAATCCCTGAAACACCAAGGCCGTTTAATTAGAATAGATAGCTCTTTTGAAAGCACTAAAAAAAACTGTAGCGTAAAGAGCGAGGTATTGACTTGGGGGAGAACCCCCTCACATACGTTATAATTTCTGTTCGTTTTAAGTTCTAATATTCCTTCTTACATTTCAGTTGAAAAAACATGTTTTTTTTTATTTAATTTCTGATCGTTTTTTAAATAATGCTTGGAAATCCGGCGCCCCCTTCATAGAAATGTACCTTACCCCAAAGGAACATCCTCCACGGAAATATTCTCCAGAGTAACCCCCTCCTCTAGCCCCCCCCCCTCCAGAAAAAATCCTTCCTGAAAATGGTTATATACTTCCCAATAACCAATAAATAATGCTGGCAAGTCCGGCGCCCCCTTCATGGCAATTTCCCTTCCCCCATGAAAGCTTCCTTCATAAACAGATCCTCCAACATAACCACCGACCCACCCTTCCCTCCCACTACCAGAAAAAAAACCTCCTGAAAAACTTCTGTATACTTCCCAATAACCAATACTATATGTTAACATTGGGTAAAGTTCATAACTTTTAGCCCTCCCTCTGGGAACTTCGGGGGATTAAGTCATCCTAAAAGACATATTTATCATATTTTCGACCATGCTGAACAAAATGGCTATCTCAAAATTTTGATCGGGCGACTTTGGGAAAAAAATAAGCGTGGGAGGGGGCCTAGTTGCCCTCCATTTTTTTGGTCACTTAAAAAGGGCACTAGAACTTTTAATTTCCGTTCCAATGAGCCCTTCCACGATATTCTAGGACCACTGGGTCGATACGATCACCCCTGGGAAAAAAAAAAAACAAACAAACAAATAAACACGCATCCGTGATCTTTCTTCTGGCAAAAAATGTAAAATTCCACATTTTTGTAGATAGGAGCTTGAAACCTCTACAGTAGGGTTCTCTGATACGCGCTGAATATGATGGTGTGATTTTCAATAAGATTCTATAAATTTTAGGGGGTCTTTCCCCCTTTTTGAAAATCAGCCAAATTTTCTAAGGCGCGTAACTTTTGATGGGTAGCACTAAACTCGATGAGTTATATATTTGAAATCACCATTGAAATCTTATTCTTTTGATATATCTATTGGTATCAAAAACCCGTTTTCTGGAGTTTCGGTTACCATTGAGCCGGGTCGCTCCTTACTTACAGTTCGTTACCACGAACTGTTTGATTTTGTTGCTGGTGTTTCGAAATATTTTGATACAGTTACTAGATATAAATTTTGATACCGGCTTACCAGGATAAAGTTGAATCTTTGGTTTCAAAAGTAGCTATGCCTTTTAATCTGAATTGTCATAATGATAATATAGAGCTCGAGCTTCATAGTACACATTTTCAATTGTTACATTGATTAAAATATCATAAGAATTACATGTAATCATAAGAATTACATAAATGGCAAATCCCAAATTACCATTATAACATTTTGTTATGTGTTTTGTTATCTCTCATCAGAGAGGGCACCCTCTCACCGTTGCTTGAAGAGGTGTAATTTTAATTTAGTGGTTTGTTACTTTTGATCGGAGAGGGTAACCTCCCGGTTGTTTAGAAAGGGTTTATTTTAATTTAGTGTTATGCTACCTCTGATCGAAAGCGGCACCGTATCACAGTTGTTTAGAGAGTGTCTATTTGTTACCTCGCCTTTTAGTGTTTTGTTCTTTAGGCTCCTTTTGTTTTTATATTGTCCTTTTATCTGTATGTTTTTGCTCTTCATTTGCTTATGTGCACTGAGGATTGTCGAGCAGACGTCTGAACCAAAAATATATGCATATCTATCCTTCCTTTCTTCTCTTGCTGAAAATATCTTCTCCTTTTGTTCTTGTGAGTTTTCTTTGTTTTGTCACGTATACTGAGTGGGGTCTGAGAAATTATTTATAATAAGACGCGTTACCGTTCCGACGCAGAGAACGATCCCTGAAAGTTTTGAGCCACCGGACACCAATGATCATGATCTCCTCTTGCCTTCTTATTTATAAGGCCTATTTTGGACAGTTAACAATTTGTGTCATTTATGAAAATTGTTCAAGGGATTGTAAGGTTCGCCATCCCTGGATACACATTGATTGAACGTTTCAACTGTTCTGAACAAAATTGATTTCTGAAATTTAGTCAGTTGTCCTTGGGTTATTTGAAACTGTGCAAGAAAAAGGTATAGTACGGGGCCTGGATGCCCTCTAATTACTCTTGACTTTTAAAGACACTAGAAGTTTCTATTTTCAAAGGAAAGAAAGTAGTAAGAGAGGTGCTGATTCTGAATACACATGCACTTTCACAAGCCTGAGGCATGGATATGTGTGTGTATTTTCAAGTAATTGGGTTACCAGGGCCAGATAGCTATTACTATGGACCCTACATGGGTTGGCAGACAGGTTTTCTATTATGACACTCATTTTTTGTGTGTCAATCGCTTAGAGAAAGCGGGTGGTTACTCCATATGATAACTTGATTAGTCGGTTTTTTTTTAAAAAACTTGCCAAGCTATAATGTGCTCAATTAAAAAACCCGATATAATGTCCGTACACTGCATCCCAATTTTCATTATGTTTTAAGACATTGTTTATAGTACACCATATATTATTAACTTTTGAAAACAATGGATTTGTCAATTTTGCAGTTCTCAGGAATCTCCACCAATGGTCAAGGTATCTCCACCGGCGAACTTTTATTATATGTAGCACATGAGGGTAACCTTTGTCACGGATGTCACCCCTTTTACCTCCTTAATAGAATAATATTTCACTGTGCATAATCCTCTTTGAATAACCTGCTCTATTATTATTACACTGTCTACTTTTCAAGCTTATCCCCCACAAATAACATAGTTGCTCAAGTTTTTGCGGAAAGACACATTTGCTCATCAGTGCCTCCTAATGAAAGGCAGCGAAACCTCAGAATGGTTGTTGCTAGATTGGATCAATTTAGTTCTTTTGATCGATTGAAAATAATTGCATCAGCAGAACATTAATTATCCATGTAAAATTGTTTAGCCTTTTGCAGAAATACGTATTTTTTACAAGGTTTAGGAAAAACAGTATACAGAATAGAGCTGACCGAAGGAAATTTAAGCGCAACGGAGTTGACGATAGTTTTTTTCTAACGGTTTTTTTTTTTCGAGCGGAAGAACTGCCATTTCTTCCGTGAACCAAAGTGAACGTACACAGCAGCTTCAATGAATGGTTTACATTTTTCATTAATAGGGGGGGGGACTTTGCCACCGGATAACTAACTCATTGTGAAGAGTGTCAGAAGTAACAGTTTCGAGCAAGTCTGTCCACAATAATGGCTATACCCTCTACAACATATTCGCATGGAGTCTTGCAAATACAGCACAATAAGAGGTGAAGACATTTGGGAATGCCATCATACAGGGCTGGCGGCTCAAAAAATAATTAAACCTTCTGTAATAAACTAATAGAGTAATGCTTAGGATCTGCATTTACGTTAAAAAAAAACGATCTAACCATATTTTGCACAGGTCGAGAACTGCGCCCCATGGCAAATTTTGAAAACAGCCAGAATTTGCCAGATCAGCCAAGTGTCCAAGTTTATTAGATTTTCCGATCGTCAATTCAACCAAGCTGGTATCAAATATATTTTCCATAAAGGCAGTCCCTTCGTCAACTGAGTTGGACCTATTTGTAGCAACAAAAAGCGTGAATTGAGATTGATCAATAGCTTGACTAAAAAGGGATAAAGTTTCCGAAAAGTTGCAGCAACTGCCTCTTTAGCCATTCCTACAGAATCTCCCAAATCAGAAGCCACATCATTATCAATCACCGAACGTGTCCCTCTTGACATCAGGGGTTTCTAGCGTAAAACTAAGAGAACTCCATGGCATAAAGACCTGTCGTTATGGAAGACGCCTCGCGAGAAGCAAGAAAGTAGCTGAGAATCAACTGGATCATCTGCTGACAGTTGTAACTTCATTTTGGTGAAGTCATCAATGTATTTACTCAGTAAGTTCCTGATTTTTCCACGTTAAGAGCTCCACCTTTTGGAATGAAAGGGAAAGGCTACATATAGTTTCATAAATATCAATAATAGTAGTACAAATAGCTCATAACTATCAATAGCTAAGTACGAAATAGGCATGTGAGATCGTATTCAAATAATCGTCTTGATTGTCAAATTCAAATTCATTTAATTCAAAAACAAGATATAGATCTTGTGGGCAAAGCCCAAATATGATGTCTCTTAGTCATAATTAGCAAAATAAAGTTGTATGATAAAACTTCGTCAGGATAAAAATAAACTGAAGAATAAAAACACTAGAGAACATTGTAATATTTCACAAAACTTGGCACAAACTTTTACTGTAGTGCATGGTGTTACAGTGGACTGGGGTCAGTTTCGGAACCTACTATGCCACTTCGCTGGGGGGACGAGATCCTACAGGGACAAAAGGTTGGGGAAGGAATGATCGGTTAGATGGGATGTCAGAGGAGGGAGAAGCCAAATCTTTGACATAATTTGCCAAATCTTTGGCATAATGACCCTCCTCCAAAGTTCATGTGACCCCCTCTTCTATAAATAACTCATAGGCCCCGGGGTATAACTTACAACCCCTGTTCCCAATCTCTGGGGGGTTGTGTAAACCCTGGAAGTATTGTTATATGACCTATGGATCATTTTGAACAAAATGACTATCTCAAAATAATCATCACATAAATTTGGGGAAAATAAGGCTTGAGAAGGGAGGGGGGGTTGCAGCTGCCTTCTGATCACTTCCGACTCCAGAAAAGGCACTATAACTTCTGATTTCCAAAGGAATGAGTCTCTCCAAGGTTTAAACTAACACCCTTTCCTTAAAAACCTTATATATTAACAATGGGCGACTAGGATAAATTACAGCCCTTGCCTTGAGACCTGTGGGGAGGGGGGAGGTTGACATCCCCAAAGATATGTTTATTAGATCTTCCAACTATGCTGAACAAAACAGCTATATCAAAATTTTGAGTGGATGTGTTTGGGGAAATGACAGACATGGGGAGGGGGCTAACTACCCTCTGATCACTCATGACTCTTAAAAAGGGAGCTAGAGCCTTCACTTTCCAATCAAATGAGTCTCCTCCGAAGTTTATACGACCTCCTCTTCCATACAAACCCTATATGCCCGCGGGGCATAATTTAAAACCCTTGCTCTCGAGCCTTGGGGGGTTGTGTCAACCCCGGGGGCATCACAATATGATCTCTAGAAAAATAACTACTTAAAAATGATAATAGATAAATAGATATAAAAGAAAAAAATAATAACAAATCCAGTTTCCATCAATCGTCAATACTCAGCCGAATATTTCTATAACAATAATTTGGGATATGGTTAAAACCATTTTAGAGAAAATTGCAAGTTAGTGGTTTTTAACTGTCAATTCAATCAGTGTCAATATTCGATAAGTATCCATATAAGTATTTGAAAACAAACAATGCAATGCAGTAGATTTGGTAGGTAACCTCTTTTTTCCCCATAATCCCACTCATGTACTTTTTCTATACCCTTATGTAGCACCCTTTATTAAAATTATTTTTAAATTATCAATACAAACAGACCGATGCAGGTTCTTGGAACCTTTTGTTATATTTCCTTTTCTTAGTTATACGTCTAGCATCATTCTACATTGATAAGGTTATGTAGTGAAGTATTTCTTTGAGTGGTTTTGATGTCAATTGTTTTCAGTTTCTACTCTTACCATTTTCAAATACTCCTAGGTAGCACCACTGTTTTATATGCAGTCCCTTTAAGTCCTTACAAACTTTCTTACATTTTCCCTCAATTACACGTCATCGTTCTTATGTCACAAAGCTCAGATTTGGTGGAATACCGCATCGAGATGTTCCAGTGTCAACACTGGATTATAAGTTTTTACCAAATTAATTTCCCAGGATTTGTCTTTCAACGTAAATTGAGCCAAAGGGGGCTCATTAAATTGGAAATCGAGATTCTAGTGCCCTTTTTAAGAGTCAAAAGTGATCAGAGGGCAACCTTTCAGGCATTAGGTACAAAATTAAAACTTTTACATAGAGGATGGGGGGTTGAGGTTGAGGAAGCCCAACTCATATACAGACTTATTTTCTGTTCATTTTAAGTTTAAATATTGCTCTTTGCCTTCAGTTGAATTTTTTTTTTGTTTACTAATTTCAAGTCCAGATAAAGTTAGCCCCTGCATTAAATTATCGTATATTCTTTCTTTTACTAATAAAATATAAAGTATTTAAAAATATTTCAGTGAGATTTTACTATTGTCTTGTCGCAAATATTTTTTAAAAATTATATTGTTAGGATTGGCGAGGAGAAGAGTCAATTAAAGAATGTCGTTACAGAGAAACAAGAGCTGCTTGCAAATAATTGTGACTCAAAATTTTTCTGCTCTTTTTATTGGATTTAATTTTCACACAGGAGAACCCGTCGGTTGGAATTTGAATTTTCGTTCACTTCACTGGCTTGAAATAACATAAACGAGGTTTTTAAAACCAATTAGATTTTTATAAGGCGGGGTCATTTGTCTCACCAGAGATAAGGGATGATATGATCTCTGGTGAGAAAAGCTTTAGAAAGTAAAGCAAGCCTTTTACCATGGAGCTATGGGAATATAATCCTCCTTTTTCTCTTTGCTGTGACTCCAAAGTAGCAGATTTTACTAAAGTATGTCTCTGTTTTTTCTGGGTTGGTGTCTAATAAAAAAATTTTGTTTTTTAGTGAAGCTATTTTTTTCACTATTTTAAATTGCACTCTGCGGGGATAAGGATAATTTTGTAGTACTACCTTAGAAAGTATTTAGAACTAATTTTGTAGTACTACCTTAGAAAGTATTTAGAACTAATTTATTGTCTCTTCCTCTGTTATTTTAAATCGAAATAGTGGCTGTATATGCTTGGGACTTGGGTTTCTTTAGTAGTAAGAGAGGTGCTGATTCTGAATACACATGCACTTTCACAAGCCTGAAGCATGGATATGTGTGTGTATTTTCAAGTAATTGGGTTACCAGGGCCAGATAGCTATTACTATGGACCCTACATGGGTTGGCAGACAGGTTTACTATTATGACACTCATTTTTTGTGTGTCAATCGCTTAGAGAAAGCGGGTGGTTACTCCATATGATAGCTTGATTAGTCGGTTTTTTAAAAAACTTGCCAAGCTATAATGTACTAAATTAAAAAACCCGATATAATGTCCGCACACTGCATCCCAATTTTCATTATCTTTTAAGACATTGTTTATAGTACACCATATATTATTAACTTTTGAAAACAATGGATTCGTCAATTTTCAATGTGAGATCCCAAAGGGCTCCGATCCCCCACCCCAACCCCGAAGGAAGCCACCGGTCTCAAAGGTCCCCCAAGCTCCCAAAGGCCCCCCCGGCGCCCCAATGGCTCCTGAGCCCCCATTATAATACTTTTTAAGGCTTTATTATATCTTTTCAGAACAAATTATTATTTTTGGGAATTATTTCGGTGAAACAGTTAGAGGCATTTTAAAAGATGATTTAAAAGATGATTTTAGAAGAGGATTTGAGGGTGAAACTTGGTGGTCGTTATAATACACAAGTTCCATTTGAACAGTGTTGTGAGGTCCCCTACCACATCACCAAAGGGCTCCGATCCCCCCACCCCAACCCCGAAGGAAGCCCCCGGTCCTCAAAGGTTCTCTGGGCTCCCAAAGGGCCCCCGGCGTCCCAATGGCTCCTGGGCCCCCATTATAATACTTTTAAGGCTTTATTGTATCTTTTCAGAACAAATTATTTTTAGGGAATTATTTCGGGTGAAACAGTTAGAGACATTTTAAAAGATGATTTAAAAGATGATTTTAGAAGAGGATTTGAGGGTGAAACTCGGTGGTCGTTATAATACACAAGTTTCATTTGAACAGTGTTGTGAGGTCCCCTACCACAACCCCAAAGGGCTCCGATCCCCCCACCCCAACCCCGAAGGAAGCCACCAGTCCTCAAAGGTCCCCCAAGCTCCCAAAGGGCCTCCGGCGCCCCAATGGCTCCTGAGCCCTCATTAAAATACTTTTTAAGCCTTTATTATATCTTTTCAGAACAAATTATTATTTTAGGGAATTATTTCGGTGAAACAGTTAGAGTCATTTTAAAAGATGATTAAAAGATGATTTTAGAAGAGGATTTGAGGGTGAAACTCTGTGGTCGTTATAATACACAAGTTCCATTTGAACAGTGTTGTGAGGTCTCATACCCCAACCCAAAGGGTTCCGATCCCCCCTACCCCAACACTGAAGGAAGCCACCGGTCCTCAAAGGTCCCCCAAGCTCCCAAAGGACCACCCAGCCCTCAAGGGCCCCCTCAGACCCTCAAAGACCCTCCCCGGGCTCCCGTCTTTTGTAGGTGAATGTTGTCTGAAACTTATGTTTTGGGGTGTATGGGTTGCTATTTTTGACTTTTCGGAGTTGGATTTCTTAGTCTTTCATAGGTATGTGTTGTCTGAAATCTATGATTTGGGATGGGTGGTTTGCTATTTTTGACTTTCCTGAGCTGGATTTCTTACCCTTTCATAGGTGTGTGTTGTCAGAAAGTTATGATTTGGGATGTGTAGTTTGCTAGTTGAACTTTTCAGAGCTAGATTTCTTAGTCTTTCGTTGCTGTGTGTTGTCTGAAATCTATGATTTGGGATGTGTGGGTTGCTTTTTTTTGACTTTTCTGAGCTGGATTTCTTAGCCTTTCAAAGGTGTGTGTTGTCTGAAACTTATGATTTGGGACGAGTGGTTTGCTATTTTTGACTTTTCTGAGCTAGATTTCTTAGTCTTTCGTTGGTGTGTGTTGTCTGAAACCTATGATTTGGGATATGTCATTTTTAGCCTAATTGCGTAGCTACTAAAGGAACATTTTTGTTGTATCTATTGGTATCAATATTCCGTTTTGTAGAGTTTCGGTTACTATTGAGCCTTACGTGCCTGAAATCATGAATTAGAATATTTAATTAGCTGTTTGGGTTTTCAGACATAGTTTTTTAGATGTTCATGGGTGTTAGGTTCCTGGAGGGTTTTATGACTCCTCCCTCCAATGAATTCAGATGGTTTTAGGACTCATCCCCCTAGCCATAACTCCATTCAACCTTGAGTGAAGATATAAAAGTTTGATGAAGTATTTTTTCTACTTAACAACTACATTAATAACTTCCAAGATGATGGGACTGTATGACACAGAATATTGCGTAGCTACTAAAGGAACATTTTTATTGTACCTACTGGGATCAATATTCCGTTTTTTATAGTTTCGGTTACTATTGAGCCTTACGTGCCTGAAATCATGAATTAGAATAGTTAATTAGCTGTTTGGTTTTCAGACATAGTTTTTTAGATGTTCATGGGTGTTAGGTTCCTGGAGGGTTTTATGACTCCTCCCTCCAATGAATTCAGATGGTTTTAGGACTCATCCCCCTAGCCATAACTCCATTCAACCTTGAGCGAAGATATAAAAGTTTGATGAAGTATTTTTCTACTTAACAACTACATTAATAACTTCCAAGATGATGGGATTGTATGACACAGAATTTATCAGTTACCGAGAGTTCAATGACTCCTCCCCGCAATGACTTCCAAGGGTTTTATGACTCCTCCCCACAATGAATTCAGATGGTTTTAGGACTCATCCCCTAGCCATAACTCCATTCAACCTTGAGCGAAGATATAAAAGTTTGATGAAGTATTTTTCTACTTAACAACTACATTAATAACTTCCAAGATGATAGGACTGTATGACACAGAATTTATCAGTTTGAAAAAATCATCTTTTGGTGTTATATTTGAATGTGCTTTTTTATTATTGTCTATGGAACTCGAAGAAATTGACTGTTATCATTGGATAGTGAACTATAATCTGTTTGAGTATGATAAAAGCTTGTGGAGTACTACATTACGTCATATAAACAGACTGGGATTCTACGATAGAGTGATTACACCACTTAATAGTACTGGTCAGGAACTGAGAAATGTTCAGGAGGAAGTCAGTGAAATTTGCAGCTTTTTCGGGGTTGAAGCACTCTACGTAAAGGGCAATGTACCTACAGATAAGTTTTAATTAAAAAGTGTGACCCTAGGATTCCACTTTTCAATCTAGAAGAGTTTAAGTGTCCTAAATTTGAAGGGGTTATCACCGTCCTGATGACGAGGTTAGGTTCTTCGCACAAGGGATACCTAAGAACATACCTGATCGTGATAAATCCATAAGACATGGTAAAAAACTATTCTATACCATGGGACCATCGTTTGTTGATGTTTTAAGAGTGAACTCTAAGTACTATTTTTATGTAAACATTTGTTGTTGTGTTTTTTTTTTTATCAAAAAAAAAAAAAAAAAATCTGTTAATACGTTTAAGCAATAAATATCTTTAAGCTTAACCCGTCTTTATTCTTTAGAATAGTTCTATTGTAAGCAAGTAACAAACTCTTTCCTGAAGAAAAAATTGTAAGTAAGTAGCAAATTCTTTCTTGAATTCACCTGCTGGATAAACAAAGACATTTCATTCAAGAAATTATGACGAAATTCTAAGTAAGTAACAAACTCTTTATTGTTTACACGACTTAGATACAAGATGTAGAAATTTAATTCAAGAAATTATGAAAAAATTCTCAGTAAGTAACAATTTCTTTCTTGAAGTCAACTCTTGGATACACAATACGGAAATTTCATTCAAGAAATTATGAAAATATTTGTAAGTAAGTAACAAACTCTTTATTGATTTCACCTCTTGGATATACAGTACAGATACTTCATTCAAGGAATTATGAAAAAATCGCAAGTAAGCAACTTTTTCTCTCTTTATCACAAACAATTTTCACTTAGCTACATGATGTAGAAATTTAATTCAAGAAATTATGAAAAAATTCTCAGTAAGTAACAATTTCTTTCTTGAAGTCAACTCTTGGATACACAATACGGAAATTTCATTCAAGAATTATACAGTACAGATACTTCATTCAAGAAATTATGAAAAAATCTCAAGTAAGTAACTTTTTTTTCTCTTTATCACAAACAATTTTCACTTAGCTACACGATGTAGAAATTTAATTCAAGAAATTATGAAAAAAAATTCTCAGTAAGTAACAATTTCTTTATTGAAGTCAACTCTGGATAAACAATACGGGAATTTCATTCAAGAAATTATAAAAATATTTGTAAGTAAGTAACAAGCTCATTATTGATTTCACCTCTTGAATATACAGTACAGATACTTCATTCAAGAAACGTGATTAAACACGTTTTGAAACTACATGCTATTTGCATGCCTTTCCTTGGTACCTTTCCAAACGAGCATACAATAACTTGATTGGTGATTGGGTTTACACACCACGACGGCGCATACATAGTGAGAGAGACATGCAAAGTCAACAGTAACAAACTCTTTATTGTTTTCACGAGTTAGATATACGATAATTATGAAAAAATTCTCAGTAAGTAATAATTTCTTTCTTGAAGTCAACTCTTGGATACACAATACGGAAATTTCATTCAAGAAATTATGAAAATATTTGTAAGTAAGTAACAAACTCTTTATTGATTTCACCTCTTGGATATACAGTACAAAACACGTTTTGAAACTACATGCTATTTGCATGCCTTTCCTTGGCACCTTTCCAAACGAGCATACAATAACTTGATTGGTGATTGGTTACACACCACGACGGCGCATACATAGGGAGAGAGACATGCAAAGTCGACAGTAACAAACTCTTTATTGTTTTCACGAGTTAGATATACGATGTAGAAATTAAATTCAAGAAATTATGAAAAAATTCTCAGTAAGTAACAATTTCTTTCTTGAAGTCAACTCTTGGATACACAATACGGAAATTTCATTCAAGAAATTATGAAAATATTTGTAAGTAAGTAACAAACTCTTTATTGATTTCACCTCTTGGATATACAAATATTTTTATAATTTCTTGAATGAAATTCCCGTATTGTGTATCCAAGAGTTGACTTCAATAAAGAAATTGTTACTTACTGAGAATTTTTTCATAATTTCTTGAATTAAATTTCTACATCGTGCAGCTAAGTGAAAATTGTTTGTGATAAAGAGAAAAAAAGTTACTTACTTGAGATTTTTTCATAATTTCTTGAATGAAGTATCTGTACTGTATAATTTCTTGAATGAAATTTCCGTATTGTGTATCCAAGAGTTGACTTCAAGAAAGAAACTGTTACTTACTGAGAATTTTTTCATAATTTCTTGAATTAAATTCTACATCATGTAGCTAAGTGAAAATTGTTTGTGATAAAGAGAAAAAAAGTTGCTTACTTGCGATTTTTTCATAATTCCTTGAATGAAGTATCTGTACTGTATATCCAAGAGGTGAAATCAATAAAGAGTTTGTTACTTACTTACAAATATTTTCATAATTTCTTGAATGAAATTTCCGTATTGTGTATCCAAGAGTTGACTTCAAGAAAGAAATTGTTACTTACTGAGAATTTTTTCATAATTTCTTGAATTAAATTTCTACCTCTTGTATCTAAGTCGTGTAAACAATAAAGAGTTTGTTACTTACTTAGAATTTTGTCATAATTTCTTGAATGAAATGTCTTTGTTTATCCAGCAGGTGAATTCAAGAAAGAATTTGCTACTTACTAATTTGCACTCTGCTAAAAAAATTACATTTTTTTTTGTTAATCCTGACCGGCTCTTTTTTTAACCCTCTTTTATACCCCTTTTCACTAAATAATTCACTAAACAATAATTTTCTATTAATAACTTTCACTAAATTTTCACTAAACAATTCTTACATCATAATATCAGAATAATTGTGGCTAAAAAAATTTTGCATGCAGACCCGCTGTAATTTACCCCCACCCCCCTAATATGCAAATATATAGCCTAAATTTATTGCTAAAGTATTACACTGTTATCATACTTAGATGTATTTTATTAGGATTAATCTAACTTTACGTCTTGAGTGGTTGGGGTGAGGCGGGGGTTGATTTGAAATGCCAATTAATTTAAATTTTCTCTTTCCCATCATTTTACTATGATGGGCCGGGAAGGGAAGTGGGGTGTGGAATATATTATTTTTCGTTCATAATCTCTAGATGATATTTAGACTACTTGGCTAATATCAAACCGTTTTATGTATGCATGCGCTCGATATAGCCAACCAGTTGGCTATCAAAAAACAGTCTAAGTATACACGAAAATATAAAATAGTAAACCGGTTGGCAACTGAGTTGAGTCTATGTATATACAGACAAGAAAAATAGCTTACTAAGATTCTCTGCCATAAAGAGCTAAAAGTATTTTTTTAAGGAGGGGGGGGCAAGGATAATGGTGTTGACTGGATTTTATTTAGTGAAAAGGGGTAAAAAAACTGTTAGAAAAGTGCCGGTCAGGATTAACAAAAAATGTAATTATTTTAGCAGAGCGCAAATAATGGTACTTGTATGACCTACTCCGACCACCCAAATTGCCCAACTATAGATGAACTAGAATAGATGAAAAATATGTAATTTCGGCTATATATTTGCAAATTGTGAGGGGGGAAGAGTATTTAGACAGTGCGAATTCAGAAAACAATTCTTACATCATAATATCAGAATAATTGTGGCTAACAAATTTTGCATGCAGACCCGCTGTACTTTACCCCCACCCCCTAATGTGCAAAATATATAGCCTAAATTTATTTCTAAAGTATTACATTTTAATCATAGTTAGGTGTATTTTATTAGGATTAATCTAACTTCACTTCTTGAGTGGTTGGGGTGAGGCGGGGTTGATTTGAAGTGCCAATTAATTTAAATTTTCTTTTTCCCGTCATTTTATTATGATGGGCCGAGAAGGGGAGGGGGAAGTGGAATATATTACTTTTCGTTTATAATCTCTAAAACATATTTAGACTACTTGGCTAATATCAAACCGTTTGATGTATACACGTGCTAGATATAGTCAACCAGTTGGCTAATGAAAAACAGTCTAAGTATACACGAAAATATAAAATAGCGAACCGGTTGGCTACTGAGTTGAGAGTATGTATATACTGACAAGAAAAAATAACTAACTAGGATTATCTGCCATAAAGAGCTAAAAGTAATTTTTTAAGGAAAGGGGGGGGGGCAAGGATAATGGTGCAAATTAGCGGGGGGGGGGGGATTTAGACAGTGTGAAGTCCTAAAACTAAAACAATTCTTACATCATAATATCTGAATAAGTGTGGCTAACAAATTTTACCTGCAGACCCACTGTACTTTACCACAACCCCCCTAATGTGCAAATATATAGCCCAAATTTATTTCTAAAGTATTACATTTTTATCATGCTTAGATGTATTTTCTTAGAATTAATCTAACTTCACTTCTTGAGCGGTTGGGGTGAAGCAAGGTTGATTTGAAGTGCCAATTAATTTAAATTTCTCTTTCCCATCATTTTACTATGATGGACCGGGAAGGGATGGGGGGTGTGGAATATTTTAATTTTCGTTCATAATCTCTAGATAATATTTATAGTACTTGGCTAATATCAAACCGTTTTATGTATACACGTGCTAGATCTAGCCAACCAGTTGGCTATCAAAAAAACAGTCTAAGTATACACGAAAATATAAAATAGCGAACAGGTTGGCTACTGAGTTGAGTCTATGTATATACAGACAAGAAAAATAGCGAACTAGGATTCTCTGCCAGAAAGAGCTAAAAGTAATTTTTTAAGGAGGGGGGCAAGGGTGTTGACCTTATTTATTGAAAGGGGGGTAAGAGGAGGTTTAGGGAATTAGAAAAGAGGTTGCCTCGATTAAGAAAAATGTAATTATATTTGCAAAGTGATAATGATAATTTATTTGGAGTGCCCATTAATTTAGATTTTCTCTTTTCCTTCATTTTACTTTGATGGCCGGGACAGGTTTTAGGCAGGGATACGGAATATCTTGCTTTCCGCTCATCATATCTACATAATGTTTAGGCTATTTCGCTAATATCAAGATGGATATTCACTACAGAGCTATATAAGCTATATAGCTATACAAAGCTATATATTTGAGCTATACAAAGCTATATATATATATATATATATATATATATATATATATATATATATATATATATATATATATATATATATATATATATATATATATATATATATATATATATATATATATATATATATTATATATATATATATATATATATATATATATATATATATATATATATATATATATCTCGTGGGTATCTCCATTGATAAGCCCTTTTCAGTAATTGAATGAATGAATTCAGCAATAATTTATATTCAAATCCATCACGCCGAGATATGTATACACTAAAAAATTTATTTGGGAAAATTAAATAAAAAGAGATAATACACTTTTTACTGAAACAAAACAAGAACGAGCAATATCTTGAATTTCTTGCAAACAAGAGCATGTTTGGGAGTAACGTGTGAAATATTGTGCTGGCCTTCTTCCATTCATCTTGTAGCATATATATTTGCAAATTAGGGGGGAGAGTAGTATTCAGACAGTGTGGATTCAGCAAACATTCTTACATCATAATATCAGAATAATTGTGGCTAACAAATTTTGCAAGCAGACCCGCTGTACTTTGCCCCTAACCCCTTAATGTGCAAATATATAACCCAAATTTATTTTCTAAAGTATTACATTTTTATCATACTTAGGTCTATTTTATTAGGATTAATCTAACTTCACTTCTTGAGTGGTTGGGGTGAGGCGAGGTTGATTTGAAGTGCCAATTAATTTTATTTTTTTCTTCCCATCATTTTACTATGATGGGCCGGGAAGGGGAGGGGGGAGTGGAATATATTACTTTTCGTTTATAATCTCTAGAAAATATTTAGACTACTTGCCTAATATCAAACCGTTTTATGTACACACGTGCTAGATATAGCCAACCAGTTGGCTATCGAAAAAACAGTCTAAGTATACACGAAAATATAAAATAGCGAACCGGTTGGCTACTGAATTGAGTCTATGTATATACAAACAAGAAAAATAGCGAACTAGGATTCTATGCCATAAAGAGCTAAAAGTAATTTTTTAAGGAGGGGGGGGGGGTGGCAAGGATAATGGTATTGACTGGACTTTATTTAGTGAAAAAGCTTAAAAAAGAGGGTTAGAAAAGAGCCGTCAGGATTAACAAAAAAATGTAATTATTTTAGTAGAGTGCAAATTATGGTACTTGTATGACGTACTCCGACCACCCAAATTGTCCATCCATTAACGCACTGTAAACTGGTTTCTTTTGATAGTTTCTTTTAGCTTAGCATTAGAAAAGACAGAGAGAAGTGATAGAATAAATGAAAAAAATTTAATTTTGGCTTTATATTTGCAAATTAGGGGGGGGGGATATTTAGACAGTGTGAAGTCAGAAAAACAATTCTTACATCATAATATCAGAATAATTGTGGCTAACAAATTTTGCATGCAGACCCACTGTACTTTACCCCCACCCCCCTAATGTGCAAATATATAGCCCAAATTTATTTCTAAAGTATTACATTTTTATCATACTTAGGTGTATTTTCTTAGTATTAATCTAACTTCACTTCTTGAGCGGTTGGGGTGAGGCGGGGTTGATTTGACGGGCAATTAATTTAAATTTTTTCTTTTCCATCATTTTACTATGATGGACTGGGAAGGGGTGGGGGGTGAGGAATATATTACTTTTTTCATAATCTCTAGATAATATTTAGACTCCTTGGCTAATATCAAACCGTTTTATGTTTACACGTGCTAGATATAGCCAACTAGTTGGCTATCAAAAAAAGTCTAAGTATACACGAAAATATAAAATAGCGAACCGGTTGGCTACTGAGTTGAGTCTATGTATATACAGATAAGAAAAATAGTAAACTAGAATTCTCTGCCAGAAAGAGCTAAAAGTAATTTTTTAAGGAGGGGGCAAGGGTGTTGACCTTATTTATTGAAAAGAGGTGGGGGTAAAAAGAGGGTTAGGGAATTAGAAAAGAGGTTGTTTCAATTAAGAAAATGCTATTATTTTTGCAAAGTGATAATGATAATTTAATTGGAGTGCCCATTAATTTAGATTTTCTCTTTTCCTTCATTTTACTTCTATGGCGGGGACAGGTCTTAGGCAGGGATACGGAATATCTTGCTGTCCGCTCATCATATCTGCATAATATTTAGGCTATTTTGCTAGTATCAAAACGGATATTCACTACAGAGCTATATAAGCGATATAGCCATACAAAGCTATATATATATATATATATATATATATATATATATATATATATATATATATATATATATATATATATATATATATATATATATATATATATATATATATATATATATATATATATATATATATATATATATATATATATATATATATATATATATATATATATATTATATATATATATATATATATATATATATATATATATATATATGTGTATAAATATGCTAAATACACAGGGTTTGGGAAGGACAAAGGTAATTGAGCTCCGTAATCTCACCCTCAGGCTACAACCAGATTTAGTATTGCTACAAGAAACATTCCTTACTGCAGAAAAACCTACACCAAAGTTCCAAGGATATACTGCTCAGAAAAAGGTGGGACAGGGACCAGGGAACTGGGGGTGGCCTCATAACCTTGGTTAAAGATTGTCTTGCCCATGTTGTGCAGCCTAGTGTACCAGGAAGAAATGAAATAGGATCAATTAAAGTAAAATTCAAGGAAAATTGGATAAGCATTGTCAACTATTATAACAGTTCTACAGGAAACTTTGATGTGAAACAACTTAAGGAGGTTCTGAATAGTTGTGAAGACTCAAAAATATTGGCTGGAGATTTCAACCTCCACAATCCCATGTGGGATACAGTATCACCTCAAGATCACAAGTCAAATGAACTGACCAACATTATCATTGACCCAGCATTCTTGACATGCTTACTCACCCCCCTGGATCTTGGTACAAGACTTAATAAAACAACTGGAAAAACATCTACAATTGACTTGACCTTGGCTTCCCCAAACCTATCAACTGACTTCAGCATTAGAATCCAGACACTTTCTCATCAGATCACTATCCAGTGCTAACTACCTTTCACATGCTTGAGGAGCATAGGAACACATACCAAGTACAAGAACTGAAACTATGGAACTTTAAAGAAGAGATGTGGCCAGCCTGGAGATATGAAGTTGACCAGCAGCTTAACAAAATCCAAGATACAGCTGCCATGACTACAGATGAACTGACAGACACAATCACCAACACCCTAATCAGTGCGGGTCAGAAGGTATTTGGTTTTAAGAAATTTAAGGAAAAAAAGCTCAACTCAATCCCTGGATGGAATTCAACATGCCAAAAAGCCCACACTGAGAAGAGACAAGCTGAGAACAAGTTCAAGCGGAACCCTAGCACTGAAAACCGTATTGAACTGAATAAAAAGTTAGCAAAACTCCGCCAGACCATAATCCAAGAAACAACTGCAAGCTGGACCTCTCTAATTGAGACAAAGTTCCAAAAATCAACTTCCATTAGAGACCTGTGGCGAAATTTCCAAGCATTTGTGGGGAAAAAGAAAACAAGGAAGGAACCCCCAGTCCTCCTGAGAAATGGTATCCCAGTTACCTCAACCCAGGAAAAATTCAATGTTCTATTAGACCAGTTCACTGAACAAGCACCAGAAAATGCAAGACATCACCAAAAGACACACTCTACCAATTATAACATACCTTTTGAGCCTTTTACTGCATCAGAAGTTATTCAGCAAACTAAGAGACTGAAATCAGGTGCAATGGGACCTGACTTGATACACAATCAAATGTTAAGGAATCTTAGCCCCAAAACCGTTGAGATCATTACAGCTTTGTTCAACAAGTCTGCTGCAACATCAACAGTCCCAAAGAAGTGGAAGAAGGCCACAGTAATCCCTATATTGAAGACAGGAAAGGACCCAAAACTTCCAGCCTCCTACAGACCTATAGCCCTCACATCATGCCTCTGCAAACTTATGGAACACCTTGTTAAGTTAAGAATCCTCCCAGAACTACCAATTTCACTCCAACATGAACAATTTGGTTTTCTCCCTAATAGAGGAACCACAGATGCACTTCTAAGGTTAGAACACCAGATAAAAATCTGGCTTCAAGCAGGGTAAGGAGACACTAGCAGCCTTCTTGGATATGAGGGCTGCTTTTGATAGGGTTAGTGTGGATAACCTGATGGGAAAGCTACAGTCTTCCCAAATCTCCCTAGAAACTGAGGATGTGGATAGAAGATTACTTGAGAGGCCGAGAACTGGAGATCCATATGGGGGAGAGTAAATCTCCATCAAGAACAAAGCCAGATGTGGGAGTACCTCAAGGGGGGGTACTAAGCCCACTCCTCTTCCTTATTTACTGCAGTGATATTAGTTTTGAACATATTCTGGGATGCAAACTGTATTTGTATGCTGATGATATTGCACTTGTTGCAACATCAAGGGATAAGCATGCCCTGCAAGCTGCTGTCCAGAAGGGTCTTGATTATCTTGGTTTATGGGCAACTGTCAACAACATGGAATTCTCTCCAGCTAAATCAGCAGTGCTCCTCTTCACAAGGACAAAGATTCATTCAACGCCAAGGCTCTCAATTAATGGCACTGCTGTCCCAGCAGCTGAAAAGTTCTGCTACCTTGGGGTGACTTTTGACACTTCACTCTCATGGACTCACCATGTGAATTATTTAATCGGAAACCTCAAGAGCAGAGCCAACTTTGTCAATGCTATTTGCTTATCTAAGAGAGGAGCCCCTTTCTCTGTTGCCACCCAGCTTGTGAGAGAGCAGTTGTAATCAGTAAGCTGGATTATGGCTGCCTCCTATACCGAGAAGCACCTGCCCAACTTCTGAAAAAAACTGGATACAGCCCTGCACTGTATACTGAGGAAAATTCTTGGATGCCTAAAATCAACCCCCCTACCTGCAATATACTGTGAACTAGGACTGACAACATTAGAAACTAGAATGAAGAAATTAGAAGCACAATATTTTACACGGAAGATGTTGATCCCAAATGATATTATCTACAAAGAACTTATTGAAACATATGATCAGAACCAAAGATTCCAACCAAAATTAATTCCACCATACTGTCGAATGGTGAAACACATCTCTGAAACAGCTGCTCCTATCCCAACTCCTGATGTTATTGATGAGGTAGGTTCAGCTTCTAGTACAGGTATAAAGTCAAATATAGTGCTACCCCATTCTCAAAGGGGTAGCCCAGAGGAACCACCAGAGATGGCAAGAGCTAGGTGGCATGAATGGGTAGACCAGTGGACACAGACTGGGTATAGAATGGTATTCACTGATGGATCATGCTTTGCCACTGGTGGTGGGGCTGCGGTTGTGGTCCTTGGGCTCAGTCATGCACTGTCTTTTAAAGTAACAGAGAAGTTGTCAATATTTTCACTTGAGTTGCATGCACTATTGAAAGCATTTGAATTTATTGCAAGTGTTTTGCCAGTAGGTAAATATTTGATATGCAGTGACTCACTTTCAGTGCTGAATTATCTGATGTATGGCCATAGGCCAGCAAGAAAATCAGTGCTGCTTTTGGAAAATATACTGCTAAAACTAATGACAGCCAAGTATGAGATTGTAGCAACATGGGTGCCAGCACATGTTGGAATTAGGGGAAATGAGCAGGCAGATAAGCTGGCAAAGTGGGGTGCTAGGTATGGGGAGAATTTAGTATGTCAGTATTCAGTGAATGATTTTTTATGTTATTATGATAAGTTGCTAAAGGAGAAGGAGAAAGAGGTTTTTGCTCAAAGGTCACAGAACCGGATCCTTGATTTGTATGATTATGGTACCCCACCTCCTGATCTATGTCACCCAGTCAGACACCTGGCTATCAGTATATTCAGGCTCAGAACAGGCCATGCTCGAATTAGGAGTGTATTATTTAAATGGAAGTCAGTAGACTCCCCATTATGTGAGGTCTGCAATGTAGAAGAGGATGTTAGACATATTTTAATGTATTGTAAAAAGTATGAGAGACAGAGATTGCCACTAAAAAAAGCGTGCCTAAAGTATTTTGGTGCATTCACGCTCAGAAGTATCCTGGGCCATGCACAGGCACCACCATGGGCTAGGAAAAAATCTGTGGAAGTACTAGGCCGTTTTTATTGTAGATACTAAGCTACACTTAGAGCTGTAATTTGTATTAATAATTGTATATATAAATATTATTGCACATTATTTTATTATTGTACATGTAAATTAGTGATATGTAAGATATATGTATGAGTATGTGTATCTATTGCAAGCCAAGCTCATCAGTTTAAATTGCCATATCAGCCAGTTGTGTTTGAATTGTAAATATGGAGGCCCATTTGTGACACCATTGGACAGAGTTGAATATAGCCTGATATTGGCTTATTGTTTGTTTTTTTTTTTGCCTTGAGATTCTTCAAAACCCCTCCCTAACCACAGTGACAAAAGCCAGATGGCTTTTTTTTAAAATTATTTGACCCTTGGTCATGACAGAACAACTGCTGGACAGCCGAAATTTTGACGTGGAATACCTTTCATCCCTAATGGGTCTGATGAAATCATGGAGACGTGCACAATGGGCAGCTTGCCCAGGAGTGCTACAAACAAACAACAAACAACAGCACACGGCCTGAAAAGAGAATATTAAAAAGTAGGCGGGAGTGGGACTTTCAAAAACTCATTAATGGTGAGATGGGATATTAATAGTCGACTAGTTAGCTAGTTCTCTAAAGTATATAAAGTTCTTTTACTTTCTGACTAGTTGGCTAATTCATTTTGAAGTGTATATATAAATGAGATCTAATAGCCAACTGGTTGGCTAATCTAAATGTGTATATAGCTGAGACTTTAATAGGGCCTAGCAAACTAGTTAGCTAATTCTAGGCTCTAATAGGTATTAGAAACCTTATTGATAGCTGACTAGTTGACTATTTTCAAATGAAGGTTATAGCCTATATACATGGGATCTTAGTAGCAAACTAGTTAGCTAATTTTACATGTTTAGGCTATTAGAAACTGTTTTGATAGCTGACTAGTTGGCTATTTTAAACTAAAGTTTTTGTATACATTGGACATTAATAGCCAACTAGTTAGCTAATTTTATATTGTATATAGAACTCTAATATTAGCTGACTAGTTGGCTAATTAAGGCTGCAATGTAATGCCAATTCAGGGTATATATATCTACAACCTAACTAACCCTGAATTGGCATATATAGGGGGGGGCTGAAATTCATTTCTGATAGAAATGATTATTATATTTGTAATCAGCATAAAAAAAGGCATCAAATGGTGTATTCACTTTATTCCTAACTCAATAATATGATTTGGTAAAACTTTACCAAGAAAGGTACCTAGGTTAGGCTATGTATTTAATATATGCTCTGCTTTACCCACCACCCCTAATGTGCAAATATATAGCCCAAATTTGTTTTTGAACTATTATATTTTTATTATACTTTTTTTGTTTTCATTAGCATTAATGAAACTTCACATATTGCATGTTTACTGGATGCTAAACAAGTACCAAACCTGATAACTGAAAATTCAGGTAAAATGTTGTTTTGTCAAAATTTCAATAGGTCATGTAGAAAAATTTCAGGACCCTCTAGACAGAGAAAGAGTAGAGGTAGGTACTTCAAAATACCTTCCCAGGACAGACTTTAGCCTGTAGACCCATCCCTGAAAGTTTAATTTTCCCAACCTAACCCCTTTCCAAGATAGCCAAAAGTAGCTAAAGCAGAATTTTGCTGTATTTGTTTTTCTTCAGGTGGTTCTCAAGGCTTATACCAAGAAACTAACTGACAACAATGAAATCTTACTTTATAATATTCAGGCTATTAATGGCCTACAAATATTTTATTCTTTTCTATTGAATCCATCTTTTAAAATAAACTTTGGTAAATATTGAAAACAGTTTCAGACTGAAGTTCATGTCACACAAACAACTTTTCAACAGAAAACCAATTACTTTTGATAGCATTCACTAAGAAATATATTATTAGGTAGGGAGAGAATGCATGGCTTTTGTCAGAGTAATGAATTTTGTATTGAAAATATAAAATAAGGAGTAAAATAGTCCTGTATGTTTTATTGGGATGTTTCCTTCAGAAGAGCTGTAACTCAAGATGGTAAATTTCTAGTGGATCATATAATTTAGCTAGGATGAAAGTGAAAAGATCATTTGATGCTTTTTTTTATGCTCTTTCATAATTCTGTAATTGCTTCTGGGTCTATTTGCATCTTGAGCCCTTAAAGAGACCACAAAGAAGTTATCAACATTAGTAAAGGTATTGAAAAGGGGTTGAAAATATATAACTAGTTTATAAAAAAAAGTTGTTCATGAGTAATATATTCCAAAAATTACTTATTTATGACAATTCAAACCTCATTTATTAGGGAACTCAAATATACACCATTTTCCTTCCTATTCCTACCCTAAACCATTTTTAACTTTGCAATTCAAAACCTTGCCATCAACAATTCAGGGTATATATTGGCACATTGGGGGTGAAGAGGGAGGGGTAAAGTTCATGGTAAATTTGTATTGGACCATATAATTTAGCTAGGATGAAAGTGAAAACATCATTTGATGGTGCCTTTAAGGGCTCAAGATACAATTAGCCCCAGAAGCAATTATTGAATTATGAAAAAGCATATAAAGGGGCATTAAATAAGGCTTTCACTTTCTTCCTAGCTAAATTATCTAAACCAACTACAAATTTACTGTTCTTTTTTATGTCCTTTTCAATAATCATTTTACTTGCCAATCTCCTAAATTTCAACAATTCCATCAAAATTGAGTGGTTAAACTTATAACAAGTGGTTTTCACAATTCCCCTGGAAATAAATCAGCCAACTATTTTGACAAGAAATACATGATGCATAAGGTGTGTAGGTTTTCAACACGCACAATGTGTATTATATTCTTTGCTCCTTGAAAATCCTTCTAAGGGAAGGAGTATATATCTTTGTACTTTAGATCTATCAAAAGCTTTTGATAGTGTATGTCATAGTCAGCTTTTTTCTGCTCTTTGTGGTTGTGGTGTCAATCTATTGGTTATTTTGCTTCTTTGGTACTGGTACTCTAATTCTTTTCTTTGGCTGAAATCTGTGCCAGCATCTACTGTTAAATTGAAAAGAGGTTTAAGGCAAGGTGGAGTTTTATCTCCAACCCTTTTTAATTTATATGTTTCAGGAGTTCTGGCAAAGATATTGGCTACGTATCTCTCCGGTTTTTCTGATGTTTCATACCTGGCTTACACTGATGATCTGCTTCTTATAAGCCATACAAAAAACTGGTTTATCTAACATGATTTCTTGTGTTGCCACTTCCTTTTCAGACATAGGCCTTTCTCTTAATGTAGATAAATGTAAATTTCTTTCTTTTAATAACATTTCTTGTACTTCCCTTTGCTGTAGTGGCTTTACTATCCCTCTTGTAGATTCTCTTAGATGACTTGGTATTTCAATTACTAATAGTCTTCCGAGCTTGTGCCAGCGCATAGTCTCAGATATTAATATGAAAATTAAATTAGGATATGCTAAGATTGTTGCCAATAGAGGTAAATATAATAAACTTGCATTGGCCAAGCTCTACTCAACTTTTTGTGAACATTCAATTCCTTTTGCTTTTGGAATTTTTTCTCCTTCTTAAGAAAAATGAGTTAAAAAGAATCCGGATTAATTATTTTAGGTTTTGTAAATTTTTGCTGTTTCTTCCACCTTGGACCAAAAACCAGGTAGTTATAAATAAATTTTTTTGTTCCTAATATTACTGAAAAACTGGAAGCACTACACAGAAAACTTTCAAATACTGCTTGTATCCGTTTTTTCTCCTCACCATCACCTTATCAGGTTTTTTTCAGTTGTAAGTTATTTTTCTTTTATTTGTTTAGCTGTTTTTCTCTGTTTGGTCATTCTACATTTTTTTTAGTATTGTAAAGAGTGAGTAGAAATCAAAAAAGGATAATAATAATGAGAGCTTGTGGTCATATTTCTGCATATTATTGCTTATTAGATTCTGCAAGTTGTGAGTTTTTTTTTCTCTTCTCTTTTCCCCCTCCTTTTATGTTATTTCTTTTTTGTTTTAGTTTCTTTTAAATTATTATGTGTTACTCTGTAATGCAGTTTATAGAATTATCCAGTAAGTTTATTGCAGATCATTTCTGGTCTTCATTCTTGGTACAAACAAAAAGCTCCTCCCACTTCTTTCTGCATTAGCGGGTTAGTCTGTTTCCGATTGTTTCCAACAAAGTGCATTATTCGTAATAGCGGGTTTCCACTTGTTTCCAATTGTTTCACGTCTGACGTCTACCCGTGAAAAGATCTGATTCCGCTTATGTTTCTATCTGCAAAAAACGTTCTCTGGAGCACTTGCACCTTGGTCCTGGTTTTTTATAATGGGTGAGATAGGGAATGATCATACTGGATAATTATATAAACTGTGCTCTGTAACTAGTAATCTTTGATTTATATATTGGTTTGTGTTGCATTTTATGTGTTTTTGCTTGTGATACTCCACGTATTGTACCTCTGTACAGTGTGGGTTAGAAATAAATAATAATAATAATAACAAGATAATAGACAAAAAAAATAAAAAAAATAAATGATTTAAGACTAGATGAGACAATTTTCCTCCAGAAAATTGACTGCAGAATTTCTGCAGAAAATTTTTTCCTCTGAAAATACCCCCTCACTACATGTAAAATCCCCACCTCTCTGATAATTCTCCCCCTGGAAAATATTCCCTGCATATAAAATAAATATAAGAGTAGAGTTGCAGTAAAACCAGAGACTATCATCCTGTGTTCTAGAAAACAAAGAAAGGAAAACAACCCATTCTTAACCATCTCTAGTTTTTTAGAGATTCTGAACTAGCTGCAAATATGCCACTGGGCTCCAGTTTAGACTCCAAATCCGTAAAGACAATTCAAAAGAGGATAGAGAAAAGTGTAGAGCTCTAGTTACAGAGCTGTAGGGCCGGATATCTAAGGACAAAAACAATCTTGTCATTAGAAGAGAAAAAATTGTCAAAAAAAACTTGGAGCATGTGGAGTAATTTGTAGAAATGCTCTATCTTCTACTTATAGTGTATTTAGTAACCATAGTTTATCCTCTGAAAGTAAAGACTGTTCATCTGTGAGTGTTGTTGATATAAATAATGGAATGCAAAGTGATTCAATATCTAGTTTGGAATCAGCAACATTTTGTTACTGCTGATTCTCTTTCCAGTAGTAATAATGTTTCATCCCTTCCATTTTAGTTGATGTGTAGTGACAACAGTGTCTCAGAACCAAGAAAGAGCAGACGAGGATGAAAAAGATCATAGACAAAAACGTAAGGAATTTGTATTACTGGTAGCCAATGTTAATCAGTTAACCAATAAGATTGAGGAAGTAATAAAAACCCTTGTAACAAATAAGGGATATGATTTGGTGATGTTAACAGAGGTGAGTTCTAATAATAGTAATACTTGATTGGAGGATAGTCATATCTGTATTCCTGGATACCAGGTAATATCAAACTTGAGTTCAAGTAATTGCAGAAGGGGTGTATTGGTAATAGTTAGAGCAGAATATAATGTTAAAGTGGAACATACTCCCTCCATTAATGGTTGTGTTGAGTTTGGTGGTACTTTGATCTAAAGGTTCCATATAACCCTGGTATTACAAGACTTGCTTGTATTTATAGAAGCTCTACAGCTCCATCTAAAATTGTTACAGAACAAGCCATAGCATATCATTTTTGAACAATCAGTGCATCAAATAAAGGTAATTTGCTAATAGTGGGATGCAGTTGATGTTTATTCATTCACATCATCAAGTATGGAGCATGTAACAGCCCCAATGGATCTTAATTTACTCCGAAGTGCAAATATAGGTAATTAAGGTAATTATGAGGATATCTCCTTTTCCATGAACTAAATTTTGAGATAAAAAAACTCAATTATGCAGTTTACTTTGAATGTTGGTTATAAGTTAAATTCCAAAACATACCTTAATTGGTACTTTGGAGCAAAATTAAGGTCCATACTGAATCTTTTGTGCTATACTTTATTTACAGTTAGATAAAGAGACAGCCTTTAAATTTTAGCATTTTCTTTATTAAAAAAAAAATAATCATGTTTCAAATGCTTCGATTGCTGAAGAAGTTTAACTAATGTGTTTAACTGCATCAGCTTTTTTTTTAAGGAGTCACTGTAGCTTTTGTATTTTTAGGGACTTTGTGCTTCTACTCACCCCCTGTAAAACTGGAGTATTCTATTCAAGTGTTAATGCTAGTAGTGTAATTTTGATAAGTAGTATTTACTTGATTCAGAGGCTCTATTATGGACTTACCTCAAACTCCAGTGGCTGAAGATGTCACCCCTTCTGAAGTTTGTGCTGTTAAGAATGGTAAGTTATTCAATGAAATTATTTATAGTAACATAATAAAATTAAAGCTACATTTGCTTTAGTAAATAACTTCTTGTGTTCTCTTGCTTCTTAAATATTGTTCAGGAAAAAAGTTACAAATAAATATGCTACTGCCTATACCCTTGTATCCAACCCTTAAGAGCTAAGGTAGATTAAAGTGTTTCCTTATACAAAGCAAATAAAAGCTTAAAATATTAACTTTAATTTTGTATGTTTGTGAAGGCAGTATAACATCTGGCAGAAGAATTTTCTCTTTCTTGAATGCAGGCATGAAAAAAAAAAAAAATTACAAACAAAAGGGAAGATTGTTATGTGGCAGCCATAATATTTATCTGAATGATCAACTTATTTTCCTAGTAATAATTCTTTTATACTGTTTTTAAAAATTGTTTATTTAGGTATTTTGTAAAACTGGCCTAACCAAACATAAAAAAAAGAACACAATTATATGGTAGCCACAAGGTAAAAGATGCAGAACCTTGCCAAAATATGTTAAAGGATGCTTTGTTAAAATTGAACAACAATGTTCTAATGTAATTTTATCAAAATATCTTAATCATCAAAATATATAAAATTTCAACTTCAATTTACCTTGGATTTGGCTATATTATTCTGTTTGTAGTTTTTTTTTTGAAAAGCTGTATCCAGGAAGGGGGGGGGGGGGGGGTGTGTTAAACCCCTCCCTCTCCCCCCCCCCCCCCCCCCTGAAATGTTTGTCTGACTTAAACGCATAGTAAAAACACATGTAAGCAATTTTTGATGCATTTTTTAAGTTTTTGTAACCCCCCTCCCCTCCCTCCAAACAAAAATCTTAAATATGGCCCTGATGTGTGTGTTTAGACATTGTAACTGGCTTAGTTATACTTAAAAACAAAAAGAATCCAATTAAATAGTAGATACAAATAAAAGATGCAGAACCTTGCTAAAATGTGTTTAAAGGATGCTTTGTTAAAATTAAAACTCAAGAAACAGTTGCAATGTAAATGTTAAAGTACCAAGGACACCAAAATGAAAACACATTTAGCCCTCTTAATCTATTTTAGGTCTATTCATACCTGAAAATCCGGGTTTCCTACGAGTTTTTGTTTAGCTGCTATTAGCATTTTTAGTTTGAATAAATTCGCAAAACAGTGTTGTCAATAATAAAAACAACGATAAACTTCGGAGCTGAATAATATTAGCGAAAAACTATTTCCTACGAATCCGACACTGTTTTTCATTGTGAAAATTCAAATTTACAAAATCTGTTGATTGTTATATATATATTAGTGAAAATACATTTTGTGAAAAAAATATGACCTCAAGTTCAGAAAGTGACTATTCTGATGTGTCAGAAAATATAAGCGCTAGATGGTATGCAAGATACCATTTCAGGATACTTGTTCCAGCTAGACCCCGACGCCGTGCCGGCGGATCGACCAAACGCCGCCGACGAGAGGCTTGGCGCCACCGGAAGTGTCGTAAAGCCAACGGCGCGCTGCAGGCACGCCGCCGCCGACAGAGGCGGCGGCGTTCGGTCGATTTCAAATTAATTTTGCAGCAATTCTTTATTGCGTCAACCGCAAATTCGGAGCTTTTCCTTCTTGTGTGGTTTAGTATTTCGATTTTCCTGATTAGAAATCAAGCAGGGCTTGTACTATCCCCGAATTTTCGGGTATTTCCCCGAAAATCTATGCGTCACCCCGAAAAAAAATTTGGTCCCCGAATCCCCGAAAAGCACGCAATCACGGTGCCACCCCTAGCGATTTATCACCAGTGACTTTCCCTGCCAAATATTACTTGGCATACCATAATTCTTCACTACTCTCTTGTTCATTAATTTTCGTCTTTTGTTACTTTGCATAAAAAGAGACAGATGCAATTGCCAATATTGCAATATACACAGTTCTTTATATGTTGACAAAAAACAGGATCGTCTTTATGAAATGAGTTCAAATCATTTCGAATGCAGGTTTCCCAATCGCTATTTCTTACATCGTTTGTAGTCAAGAATTTTATTTTCAAGTTGAATCCCAAAAAAAAAACCTTCTATTGTGACAAATTTAGCTATAGACTAAGCTATGTACAAGGTTTTGGGAATTAAAGATTGAACTGGAAGTTACCTAAAAAATATGATTCAAAAATAAATTGTAAATTATTGAATATAGGAGGGGGGATAGGGGGCTATCATTTTTAAATGATAATGCCTCATTTTTTATTGAAAGCGGGGATGCCAAAAGGTTTAATTATTTTTTTCATTTAAAATGGGAGACAGAAGAAAATGATATCAAATTCCCTAGGAAACCATTGAAATATTTTGATAGACCCAAGGCCCCCCATTAGGACTTGTTCATTGTCTTGGGTATTTGCGACTTCTCATAGGCTACTGGCCTAATTTGGCTTTTGTGTGTGCTCCCTTTTAATTGTATTCTTTGGATCTTATTGAATGCCACGGCAAATCTATGACTCAGTTTTCCAATAATTTGAGGTATATCTGAGTAATTTTGACATTTTTGTTGTTGTCTTTGTACCCCCTTACTCATACCCTCAATTTTTTTCAAGGAACACAAAGCTTTTTAACGTTATTTTGCATGTTTGTGACCTAGTTAATTATTAAGTAACTTATTTTTCTAATGAAAGCTGAGACAGAATCCTATGAATGTGGTATCCAGAGGGGGGGGGGAGGGAAGTATTACATTTAAATGATAATATCTCGAAATTTTTTTTATTGAAAGCAGGGATCCCCAATTTTTTTTTCTAATTAAAACAGAGACGGTATTTTATCAAGGTGGTATCCAGAGAGAGGGGGGGGGAGTAGTGGGCTATAAATATTTAAATCATAATACCTCGATTTTTTTTAAAGAAGGGGTGCCAATAAGTTAAATATTTTTGTTATTTAAAGCACAGACAGTATCCTATCAAGATAGTATAGAAGAGGGGGGGGCATAGGGAGCTATATATTTAAGTGATAGTACCTTGATAGTACCTGTTTTTAATACAAGATATCTTTTTAAGAATCCAAAAGAGCACAAAAAAAACAATCAATATCAAAGTCACCCATTTCAACTGTTTTTAAAATGTGATAGGCAAAGGGCATTATAAAAAAAAAAATTAAGCTTCTAAGTTCAAAGCTATATTCAAAGTTTTCTGATTAGCATAATTTAATATTAAGATGGTCTGGCCTAAAAAATAAGACACACGTATAGTCAGAACTCCATTGCAAATCCATATATAGCTAAATTTATAAAGACTCCCCCCCCCCTCCCTCCCTCCATAATGGTGAAAAATATACCCTGAATTATAAATCAACACCATATTTTTGGTATATAGCCTAGACTGCAGTTTTCAACAAAATTTAGCGTTTCAGCACAATTCAAAATAATGAGTATTTTTCATGCTCTTTTATAATTAAATAATTACTTTACAGGGACAATTAATTTTGAGCCATGAAGGGGCTAGAAGACTCAGAACAGCCCATAGAAACCTAGTAACCCTATGCTCAAAAATTTACTTCTTTAAATAACTGGCTAAGGAGAAAAATAGGTCATATGTAGCTGACTAATGATTGAAGCTGACTTAGGCTATATATTTTCCATATTAGGGGGGGGGGGAGTAAAGCATAGGCTCGTTGGTATCAACTTCAAAGTCTAATAACCATAATAATTTATTTATTATGAAGTAACTAAGCAAGAGTCTTTTATTCAGGCTCATCACTAAACAAAATATAACCCAGTTGTGCTGATGATCTGTATCTGGTAATTATGTCAGTGATTCCAATCCTCAAAATGTAAATGGGGCAAAAATAACCAGTTAGCCATGATAAAATAAAAAGTAGCAAAATAGAAATAAGAAGGTATTTTTTCAAAGTCTAACTGAGGCAACTGCTCCCCCCTCACATAATTGGCACCCCCGAAATTATGTGGCCTAATGCTGAATTAGAATAAACAGTGTACAATGGCAAGTACAAACAATACAATAATATATTGTATATGATTCATAATACAATAATATATATTACATAATAACAATGACAGATAATGATCTAATAGTATTGATTTATTTAATCAACATTTGTCATTCAGAGAAGCCATGACTCTCCAATTTTGTTCTTAATATAATTCCTGTTTTGTTCCACTAAATTTTTTTTGGTACTGTTCTAATATATGGGCAACATGCAAGAATGCAACTTGAGAAAAGCCAAGAACAGATAACATTACCCAGTAATTTCCTATCTTATGCTCTATAAACAAGGGGTTTCTCACTCCAGGAACTATATTCAAGCTTTAGTTTTTTGGGGTTTAGGAGGAAAAAAGGTACCTAGGTTAGTTTAAAGTTATGTATTTATTATATGCTATGCTTTACCCCCACCCTCCTAATGTGCAAATATACACAGCCAAAATTTGTTTCTAAACTATTATATTTTTATCCTATTTTGTTTTATTTCACTAGCATTAACCAAACTTCACTTCTCGCATGTTCCCAGATATTAGAACAGTACCTTTTTTTCCTGCATTGCTTTAGTATAACAGTGTGACATCCTTTTCACTAATAAATACCCATAATTTTTTGAAGGCCTTTAGGATATATGTTCTGAAAATTCAATCGATTATTATTATTGTTGCTGGTCTGCCTGTGAGTATTTGATGTTCATATGTTAGTCCTAAAACTCAGCTGCCCTTGCCTGAGACTATAGGCAGGCAGACCTTATGTCACTTGTTCACCTGCAAATCCAGGCAACTTGTTGGGTCAACTAATTTTGAATGAATTTTGTGTTAGTGTAAACTGTCTGAGCTTATAAACTGGGTTGCCTGTCTAAGACTTTAGGCAGGTAGACCCTATGCCACTTGTTTGCACACAAGGCCAGGCAACTTTTCAGTCAACAATTTTCAATTAATTCTGTTTTAGTGTAACTGTCTTGGCTTATAGATTGGGTTTTCTGACTGAGGACTGCAAGTCCAGGTGACTTAGTGGTCATGTTAATCCTAAAACTTGGTCAAAATGCCTTAGACTCTAGGCGGACAGGCCTACTTGGAAAGTCTACTTGAATTACAATAGAGATGACTAAGATTTTTTGGGCTGACTCACAACAGACAATGTCTATGGAACTTGCTGATGAAGAAGCATCCTAAGCCTAATTTTCCTGGCCACATAAATTCTCAAGGTTGACTAAGTTTTAGGATTGATATGTGACCACCAAGTTGCCTGAACTGCAATTGGAACTATGAAAAGCCATCTGTATGACTTTGTTGTTTTCTCTATGTATCAGTGGGGTAATGTAATTTCTTTTGTATGACATTTTAGTGGATCATATATTAAATAAGAAAACCAAAAAGCATTCTGTATAACTTTATTCATGTTTCTCTATAATAATTTGATGTTTAAAAAGTCATAGAGAAGACTTTATATCATTCTCCATGTTTAAAGGAAACCCAATGGGCTATTGCCTATTGTTTTGATTTTATAGTGCTTTGTATATAAGAGTAAATGACAATATTTGTTGCTTAGAGTATAAAGAACCAATGACTTTAATAGGCCTAGTCAAACAGTGCTCACCCAAGTAGGCTAATTTGTATTTCTAATATAAAAAAAGAATAAAAGGTATATGCTACTATTATATAGTAACTATGAGGTAGATTTATATCAAAATATTCAAGCAAATCACACAGCCTACTAGGTGTCTTACCTTAGCCTACATAAGGTAGGCTATCAGTGGAAGTCATTAGGTCTGCAAAACTACCAATAGGGTAGCCTATGTATTGATACTTTCTTTTAGAATCATTAATGTTTACCTTTACACTGCTTCATGGTTAAAAGATCCTGGAATGCCAAAAAATCCTAGTAACATCAAGACTAGGCCTAGTCTAGCCAAAAGCTCTTTTCAAGAAGCATTCCTTAAAAGTATTTTTCAAAGAAAAGAGCTTTGCTGAACTAGGTTCCGATTTCTGTTTTACCAGAACATACAAGAAAACAACACTTTCTAAGGCTATATGCTGATTTATTTTTTTTTGTCATTTTTCTGCTGTTTAACAGCACACGTTCTTTATTTTTGAAATTGGCCACGAACTTGCGTATTGGAATACATTATGTGAACAGGCGATCTTTCTCCTAAAAAATGAATTATCGGTTTTTCACACTAATTTTTAAAACGTATATGGCTGTGTAAGTTTGCAATTGACCAATTTAATGAATTAGTTTTCATTTTAGGTGTCCTTGGTACTTTAACAGTCAAAGAAAATGTAGTGTTTCCTAACCAGAATAAAAAATTAAATAAAAAATTTAATGTTTTACTCTTCATAACTTCAATACCTCCAAAAGTTGTTAAGACTCAGAAATATATATCAGAATATATTAAATTGCCAATTCACATTCATGGTTTTTTTCCTTTAATATGAGTTCTGATTGGGATATAATTTCTTTTGATGTTATGAGAAATAAAAACATAGCTCAAAGTAAAAATTGTTTTTAATAAAGTGCAAATTATGTTCTGGTCCTTAGAAGGCCCATATGTCCTTAGCCCTACTCCTCTTTGTGGTAGTTTCTCCTCGTTTTTGAGTTTCACTTGGTTATCAATTTTAACTTCAGTTCGTTTATTTGTAGGCAGTGATTTATGGTAGTTCTATACTTAAGAAATTATTGACCTTTTTTTGTGCTCATCTTTGGAATAATGTTACCCTTTACTTTTCTTTGAAAAGGTCTTAAAATTAATTGTTCAATGAAATACAATTGGATTTGTTAAGAAAGCTTTGCTGTTGTCTTATGTCCCTTTTATTCATGTTTTTGTTTTAGAAGTTGAAGATACTTTTCCTAGTGAGAGTGAGGAGCTCTTTGATACTTTTAACATTTGTTTGTCTCCTAAGCTTGAAGCTGTTTCTTTGACTACTTTCCCCAGCATTGCAGGATCGTTCAAATCAGAAGCTGACACCAGGAATTGGAACCCACCAGTTTTGACAATGAAGGTATCTTTGAAACATTTTGTTTTGTGGAATCATGAATATTTAATTAAAAACAAACTAGGGTACATGGACTAAATTTTAGTATTTTAAACTAATCTTTTTATGATTTTTTTTTTTCTTATTCCGGTAAGCAGGCATTTACTAAACCGGTTTTGAAGTTTATCAACAACTTTCAAAGTGTTAATTGAAAGGCGTTTCGTGAATTCCGTATATCTGGATGGCAAAGAATAAAGCTCTGAACTATAGTGTCTATATTTCTTTCTGAATTAAGATATAAATCTGTTTATTATTTTCCTGATTTAGCATGACTGATTAAGCTTTTAAAACAAGCAGAATATGGACTGGTATTGTGAGAATTGTGGATCGGAAATTTTACTTAAAAACATTAATTTATTAAAAATGCTAGATTCGGACAAAATTCAGGATTCATTTTGTGTCAGTGAATTAAAAAGGTTTTTTTTTTTTTGTAGAACGATTCGTTATGCAATATAAAACTAGAGATGCATAACAAGTCCTATTGGGTTTTAATAATGACAAAAGTGACAAACCTGACAAAAGTCAGGTTTTGTGTTAGATATAAAATCTATTGATATCCAGGGGGTATAAAACCCTCCTAGAATTAAAAAATAATTGTTTTGGGACATTTGAAAACCGGATTTTTCTAGTACTTTTTATTGACAAAAAATGGAAGAAGACAAAAAAAAACGAAAGAGCTGAGGCCATTCCAGTGTGAACATAATTCAAACCAAAGTTTAAACTAAATCAATCAATTTCAAATCCCCTTGCCCGTCCTTGCTCTTCTGAAAATTTTACAATTATGGAGATACGTCCTTTTGATACCCATCTGACGATATAATACATGTGGTACTTTGCCAAAAAAATTACTCTATCGTTCAAGTGTTTGGTCAGTAACGGAAAGCTCTAATGTGCCTACCTCTAACGGCAAATACTAACTAGTTTGTGTAATTTGTTTACATATACCCTTAATAACGTATATACAGATAACCCTTAGTCCATTAGTTCTATAATTTATTTTATGCATCTGTTTTTAATATTAAAAAAATCATTTGAACTTAAAGTGAAAACTTGTGACAAAAAGTAGCATTTTGATAAGCAATACTAAATGAAAATCAAAAATATATTTAATCGATTTTTTTCTTTTTTTCAAACTTGATTTGTATTCTTTTTTCTTTATAAAGCGCAAATAACTCTTGCATTTTGGGAGTTTCGGCCCCCTCATCATAGGCAGCGCAATAGAGCTGCCTAAGTAATGAACGATGTTGGCACAATGTATTTTTTTTTTTTTTTTTTGGTTCTTGGTCTTAGACCAGGGCACTTCGTTTCGAAGTAGTTGTCGTAGAAACTTAATTGTCGAAAGTGATTGGAAGGCAACTAACACTTCTTCCACGCCCACGATTTCCCCAAAAACATCCAATCAAAATTTTAAATAGCCATTTTGTTCAGCGTAGTTGATTTCCAGATAGAAGTCATGTTTTTAAGGAGGAAACTACCCCACAGTCCTCAGGGCAAGGGTTGTAAGTTTTGTCCTGGGGGCATATAAGGTTTCTTTTAGAAAGTGTTGTCGTAGAAACTTCAAAAAGGGTTCATTTGATTGGAAATTGAAATGGCCAGTGCCCTTTGTAATAGACAAAAGTGATTGGAAGGCAACTAACACCCTTTCCACGCCCACCATTTATCCAAACACATTCAATAACAATTCTGAGATAGCCATTTTGTTCAACGTAGTTGAAAGTTCTGGAAATTAGGTCTTTGAGGATGATAACCCACTCAAAGCCTCAGGGCAAGGGTTGTAAGTTATGCTCTGAGGGCATATAAGGTTTTTTTTTATAGAAAGCGTTGTTGTAGAAACTTCAAACAGGAATAATTGGATAGGGAAATTGAAATGGCTAGTGCCCTTTTTAATAGTCGAAAGTGATTGGATGGCAAGTAAAACCCCTCTCACGCCCACCATTTCTCCAAACACATTCAATCAAAATTTTGAGATAGCCATTTTGTTCCGCGCGTAGTTGAAAGGTCCAGAAATAATGTCTGAGGATGACAACCCCCACACAGCCCTCAGGTCAAGGATTGTAATTTATGTCCTGGGGCATATATGGTTTTTATAGAAAGCGCTGTCGTAGAAACATCAAAAACGGCTCATTCGATTGGAAATTGAAAGGGCCAGTGTCCATTTGAATATTCGGAAGTGATTGGAGGGCAACTAACCCCCCTCTCTCGCCCACCATTTCCCCAAACACATTCAACCAAAATTTTGAGATATCAATTTTCTTCAACGTAGTTGAAAGTTCTGGAAACTAATTCTTTGAGGATGACAACCTCCCCCCTCCCCCAGTCCTCTGGCAAGGGTTATAAGTTATGTCCTTGGGGCATATAATTTTTTATTGAAAGCCTTGTCGTAGAAACTTCAAAAGGGCTCATTTTTGATTGGAAATTGAAAGGGCTAGTTCCTTTTTTTAATATTTGAAAGTGATTGGAGAGTAACTAACGCCCTCTCATGCCAACCATTTTCCCCAAACACATCCAATCAAAATTTTGAGATAGCCATTTCGTTTAACTTAGTTGAAAGTTCTGAAAATTGGATCTTTGAGGATGACAGCCCCCTCACAGCCCTCAGGGCAAGGGTTGTAATTTATGACTTGAGGGCATATAAGGTGTTTATAGAAAGTGTTGTCGTAGAAACTCAAAAGGGCTCAATCTAAAAGTAATAAAAAAAAACGAAAAAATTTAAAGAATTATTTTCTTTTTCCCCGAAAAGACAATATCAATATAAAACGAAAAGAAATTAATTAAAAAAACTTTTTCCACAAAATAAGTTTTTCAAAGAAAAGTAAAGAACTCCATTAAACCAAAAATGAGCAAAAATAAAATCAAATAATCTACCAAGCGTGAAACTACCACAAATCAGCATCGATAAATAAATGAAAGCCAAAACGAACAGAAATTACAATTGATAACCGAGTCAAACTCAAAACGAGCAGAAATTTACATGAGTGGGGCTCAAAATCCCTATGCCTTCCCAGGCCAGAACATAATTGGCACTTTACGGAAAAAAATACTAAAAATGAATGATCATTGTCAGTTTAATATACATATACTGATATTTAGTAATCAAAATGTTAATTTTATTTGATTTATTTAAAGTTATAAAAGTAAAAAAAAATAAATGTTTTCAACACTAGCACCGGTTCCCACTTGTATAAGTTACCCCTGCACATAATTTACCTCTTTTTCATTTGAACTAAAGTTTGATTAATTGCAAATTCAAATTTTCCTGTTTTCTTTTTCTTAACAGAGGAACGCCTTTTAAATTATTTCAAAATTTGCAGAAAAGGAAGTAATTAACAAAATACATTGAAATAATGTTTCGATTATCACTCTTCAGTTTTGTTTGAGGTTCTCGATTTGCCACCGTTTTAAATTTTCCATATCTGTTTTTATTGCTTCTTTGGTGTTGGAGCCTTATTGTTTGTGAGTAATTTGTCGGGATTGTATTTTTATAGATTTTTATGTTTGGTGTGAAGGTCCTTCAACAAGTGTTTGCCGAAACCCTAATCGAAACTTCAAATTCTTCTCTATCACCAGAACCTGAGTCTGTTTCTTCCAGGATTCCCACGTCACTTCGAGAATTTGACTCCCTGGAAGTTGATCGTGATGACCAAGGTATAATTAACCGAATATTGTCGTTGCATCAATTTCTACTTAGAAATAAAAAAAAAAAAATTCCGTGGAATTTTTGTTTTTGCTAAGATAAAAGAAGAAAATGTTACACATAGCTTCAAATACAGTTACTGAAAGTTTTTACTTGCCTTAAAAGCATTACTACTGCTAAACACAAAATAATTATGAGATTTAATATTGTACACCCTTTTTTATGTAGGCTAAAAGTTGTACAATGTTGACGAACGAAGTGTCATTTAATTTTGCCACTCTAGTCTTGAGTGAGTAGAAATCTGTTTCTATTCATAAACATTAACTACTGGATCTATGTTTCAAACATTTGGTTTGTAGAATCATGTATATCATGAACATTTCATAAAAGAAAAATAAGGGTAGATGAACTACATTTTAGCATTTTGAACTAATTTACTCTTAACAAATCTTAATCTTGACTTTTCTCTTATCTTATTCCAGTATGCAGGCATTTGTCTAAACGTTTTGAAGTTTAATAACAACTTTCAAAGTGTTTATTGAAAGGTCGCTGGTGAATTCTTTATATCTGGAAGCCAGAGAATACAGCTTAGAACTATACTTTTATGTTTCTTTCTCAATTAACATTTAAATCGATTATTATCTTCCTGAACTAACATGAAGAATTAAGTTTTTGAAACCAACAGAAAATGGATTGATTGTCGTGTTGATCAGAATTTTTTTACTTTAGAACATTAATTTATTAAAAATGCTAGATTTGTACAAATTTCAGAATTCATTCTGTGCCAGTGAATTGAAAAGATTTTAGTTTTGCATGTCAAAATGATGTGTTTTGCAAATGTAAAACTAGAGGTGCATAACAAGTCCTATTGGGCTTCCATAATAGAGACAAAAGTCTTTTTGTGTTAGATATGAAATTCTATTGTGATCCACGGGGTATACACCCTCCTAGAATTAGAAATATACTTCTTTTGGGCTTTTGAAAACCAGATTTTTTTCTAGTAGCCTACTTTTTACTGACAAAAATTGAAAGAAGACAAAAACAAGAGCTGAGGCCATTACAGTGGCAAACATAATTCAAACCAAAGTTTAAACTAAATCAATCATTTTTCAAGTCCCCACGCCCGTATTCGCTCATTCTGAAAATTTACAATTATGGAGATACGTCCTTTTGGTAACCGACTGATGATATGCTGTGTGTGTGGTACTTTACCAAAAACAATTGCTCTTGCGTTCAAGTATTTGGTGAGTAACGGAAAGCTCTACTATGACTACCTCTAACGGCAACTACTAACTATTTCGTGTAATGTGTTTACGGATTCCCTTAATCCCTTAGTTCTATAATTTATTTATAGAACTAATCCTCCCACCCCAGAAAGAGACGGAAAGTCCTATTGGGCTTTAACAATAGAGACAAAAGTCAGTTTTTGTGTTTGATATGAAATTCAATGGAGATCCCGGGGGCATAAACCGTCCTAAATTAGAAAAAATGCCTCTTTGGGTCATTTGAAAAATGGATTTCTAGTTTTTTTTTTTTTTTTTAATTGAAAGATTTACTACTTCCCCCTCCCCATGTTTTGGTTTGGGTTTTTACTCTTGAAAACAAATTAGATTTACGTTTCCTAGGCACCGTGAAGTGTTGTAGCAACCCCTTTTGGCCAGGAATCCAAGGAAGGAATTAAGAAATAATATACAGAAATTGAAATCAGTTGCAGTTATCGTTTCTTTGTCTGCCCCTCATCCTGAAAGATATTGACGATTGAAAAAAAAAACAACAGATTAACAAATGTAAATGTTGCATTGGTAACCAGTTATATACTGATCTTTGTATAAAGTGCTTAATTACCACGTAACGTGTTTAATTATCTATAATTACATAGCATGTGTAATATCTATAATATCAAATAATAGTATTGCGTGTGTAATTATCTATCCCAAACTTTCAGGATCATGTTGCTGCAAGTACTCTTTCCTCAAATACTTGCAAAAACTATTGTATTCTGATTTAATATTTTATATATTGTATTGTGATTTTATCTACAACTATATGTATATAAGACAAATTTTCTTGCCCTCAAATGAATCAAAGAAGATGCAGAAAATATATTTGTCTCAGCCTAAAATGCACATCAGGAATCACTATTAAGTATGCCGATTAGGAAAAGTGCAATGCTGATTTTAATATGTTGTTACTGGTTATGCATAATGGATATGCATAGTTCCTTTTCCTCCTTTTATGGAATTAATTTAAAAAATTTTTCCACAAGACAAGTTTTCAAAAGAAAAGTAATTAGCTCCATTAAGCCAATAATGAGTAAAAAAAGTCAACTAATCTTCCAAGCATAATACTACCACAAATCACTATCAATAAATAAATGAAAACAAAAACGAACAGAAATTACAAAAAAAATAGCCGAGTCAAGCTCAAAATAAGCAAAAATTAACATGAGCAAGGCTGATAACCCCTATGCCTTCTCAAGACCAGTTCACAATTTGTGCTTTACTGAAAAAAACATACAAATGACGGTGGATTGTCAGTTTTTAAATTGACATATACTATTAAATTGACATTTCTTTAACATTAAATTGACATTTTCTTGGTTAAGGTTTTGATAATTTTTCATTTGTTAAAGTAAGAAAGGTGAAAATATTTCAAACGTATTTGTTTTAAGTAAAGCGCAAATTGTGTTCTGGTCTTTTTCTGGCAAATTGTGAAGGCTGTGGGGGGATCGTCATCTTCAAAGATGTAATTTCCAGACCTTTCAGTTACGGTGAAACAAAATAACTATTTAGCCATCTCAAAATTTCAATCAGATACATTTGGGAAAATATTAGGTGTGGGGAGGGGGTAAACAACCCTCTGATCACTTTGAATTTTTAAAAAAGGGCATTATAACATTCTGATTACCAATCCAATGAGCCTCCTCCGAAGTGTTATACGATCACCCTTTCTGTATATATACCTTATATGCCCCTGGGCATAACTTACAACCCCCTAGCCCTGAGGGCTCGGGTGAGGTTGTCATCCTCAAGACCAAAGTACATTATTTCTGGACCTTTCAATTGCAATGAAAAAAATAGCTATCTAAAAATTTGGATTGGACGGGTTTGGGGAAATGGTGGGCGTGGGACGGGGGGGGGTAGTTTCCCTCCAATCAGTTTCGACTTTTAAAAAAGGGCACTAGCCCTTTCAATTTCCAATCGAATGAGCTCTTCGAAATTTTTAAGACAAACAAATGGGCCATCTCAAAATTTCTATCACATGCCCCGAAGTTTATAAGATCAGTTCCTTTCTATATATGCTTATATGCAGCCTGGGCATAACTTACAAACCCTTGCTTTGAGGGCGTAGGTGGGCTGTCATCCTCATAGACATTAATTTCCGGACCTTTCAACTACGTTCAACAAAAAATGGCTATCATATAAATTTTGACTGAATGTGTGGGGAAATGGTGGGCGTGGTAGGGGGGTTAGTTGCCCTCCAATCACTTTCGACTATTAAAAAGGGCACTGCAGTTTGAATTCACAATCGAATAAGCCCATGTTTGTCGAAGTTTCTACTTCAAGTCCCTTCGATAGGAAGTGCCTCTGGCCTAAGACCAAAAAAAGAAAAAATTAAAATAAATAATACATTGTGGCCCACATCGCTCTTTTACTAGACAGCGCGATTGCGCTGCCCAGATTACTTCCACCTAAAACCCTAATATGATTGGATGACATAAACTTAATATAAAATCTTTTTTGAAATCTCTTTGAGTATTTTTGTTCATACCTTACAGAAAAACTTTTTAGCAATGCTTTAATTAAACCATTAAACTGTAAAATTAATTTTTCAAAGTTATCAACTACATTTGTTTTTTATGGTTGTGTATGGGCGTTAAAAATACGCTTTTGTTCATCAGTAAAATAATAAACTAATATTTTGTCAAATAAAATTTTTATATGAAACAAAAAGAAATTTAAATATAGGCTTACTGCTATGGTTGAATGTAAACAGATAATAAGAAAGAGTTCAATTTTTTTTTGTCTGCTGTTGTTCTAGCTCAAAAATTTGGCAAACAAAAACACACTCTGGAAGTTTTTCTGCTTGGAAAAAACAATGTCTTATAGATCTTGTTTCAGTTGAACTATAGTGGATTAATTGCAAATTCAAAATTTTCTTTTTTTTTCTTACAGATGAACGCTTGTTTAAACTTATTTCAATTTTAACATTGGTGAAAAAGGTGGTAATAAACAAAATTTATTGTGTATCCCACACACACTCTTTAGATTATCATCTCTCTGAGTTTTTTCAAGGCTCCTGTTTTACCGCCTTTAACACGGTAAATTTTGAAAGAAATTGTTTTCTGACTTCAAACTGTCCAAATACTTCACCACCACCTCTTATGTGCAAATTATAAAGGTCACATAAAGACCTAGACTGAGTTTAGCTTGCCAAGAAGGCAGTGATTAAGCAATAAGAAAGTGTTTTTAATTAGTTTCTTTCATTCTTTTTCTGTTAGTATAAACAACAGTCTAAATGTTGTAAGCAATGGGAAATCACGCTTTACAATCAATTTAAGAGGAGCTAGAAATAACCCGTTTGACGGGTCTCCATGTCTGGTTTCCTTGTACAGTTTTATAGCGCTGTGGTTATATATTGAAATATATAACTTAGGCATATTCATATTGACACTTTCCAGTTGTTTCTAGCTGTTTTGCCGTAGTCATTACTGCCCACTGTTTTTTTTTTTTTTTTTTTTTTTTTATTTTTTTTTTTTTTTTTTTTTTTTTTTTTAAATCCAAAACAAGGCATGGATAAGATGTCGCGATAAACCCGGACTAGTTCAGGCCAAGCCTAAAATTTTGCACAAAGCACCAAGTACCTATATGTATGATGAATTTATTTTTGTTGAGGGGGGAGGCACACCATAGAAAATTTATTTATTTTTGTATAGCTTATATTTCTAATCTATGAAAAACTATGATATAAAACAGATATACAGGTTTAGATGTTTGAATCTACAGTAATTCCTTTTACTGTGAAAGTGCTATTGGCACGCTGGAATGACATCAAGCAACAAAGAAATGAGGCCTAGGGAAAACAAAAATATTTGATTTTCAAATTATTTCAATATTAAAATTTGTAAAAAAGAAGGTAATTAACGAAATTTATTTAAATAATGTTTAGATTATCACCTTTTCAGTTTTGTTCGTGGCTCTTGTTTTACCACCATTTAAAATTTTGATATCTATTTTTGTTTCTGTTGCTTTCTTTGGTTTGGGAGCCTCACACTGTTCCCTGAGTAAGTTTTGTTGAGATTTATTTTTATAAGCTTTTTAGGGTTTCTTTCTTTGTTATTTTTATTTGTTGTTGTAGGTGTTGAAGTCCTTCAATAAGTGCTGGCGCAACCCTAATTGAAACTCAAATTCTTCTCTATCACCAGGACATCAAATTCTCTCTGAGGGTGTTTCACCAGGATTTCCACACATCACTTCTAGAATTGGACTCCCAGGAAAGTGGGTCTCGATGACGAAGGTATAATTAAACTAATAATTTTCTGAATTAATTTAATACTCGAAAAAAAAATTGCTAAGATAAAGCATGGAACATTAAATAAAGCTTTTAGATAGCGCTATTGAAAGATTTTACTTCCATAAAAAGTTTTACTAAAAGCGTTAAACACAAAGGAGATTGTGAAAAGATTTAACCGTTGAGAGCATTATTTAAGTAGGCTAAAGTTGCAATGTCGGCAAAGTGCCGACCGTTGATTTGCCATGCTGTCTTAGTCTTTATTGAGCGAGTATAAGTATGTTATCTATTCATAAAAATTAACTACTAACTACTTGATATGAAAATCTGTGAATAAAAACTCTAAATTTGTGAAATCAGATTCATAACAATCAAGTTTATCACTCTTAAATTTGTTCTGACTCTCTTGTTATGTCTAGTTTTATAAGTTTGTAGACTGGTATTGCATGCTCTGTGGCTTCATTCTTTCATGTGGGTTGAAGTATTAAGACAATCAGTTACTTAGTATTGTTCATTTATCTTCTATTTGTCATGCTCTTTTTATTTTTCAGAGCGCATATGAAGCTGATTCATCAATTTGATACTGAACGTCAAACGAATGAGAGTACAAAACTACTTGTTAACTTCAGTGTACATCACCACAGAGGGCCTCCACAGCTGGGCATCAAAATTCGAGCCTGATACGATGGAAGAAACCTACCTTGTTACTTATCATCTGGGCATTGAATATAGTATCTGAATCAGAGACTTACAGGAATTGGATAGAAATGACGAAGGTATATTTGGAATTATTACGTGGTACTTTAAAATTCAGGCTGATTAAGAATATTTTGTTGAAAGTTTTTTCCTACCTACTATCAAACGTTTCTTCACGTTTTTGTATTTGAATAGTATTGCCAAAAGTATTTTTTCATTTCAAAATAGATAATTAAATAGTATTCCAAAAGTCTATAGCAACACTAATAGTTTTCATTTCACGGCTCGTAGGGCAAGTGCCTCCAAAAAAACTTAAATGCTCACGGAAACCTATACTGAACAGTGTAAGACAAAGTACCGGTCTTGAGCCTCTCGAAAAATTAATGTAAAAACTCTTTTAAGTAACTAGAGACTTACACTAGCAAAGTAGAGGTGTCGAGTTTGTTTTTTTACTTTACTGATTTTTTGAAAATTTTCTGCTGCGTAAACACCCAATTTCTCTACAACATGATGTAGCTTAAGAGAAATAACTTCAATTTTAATTCTATTTCTGAACAGGAATAGTTGAAGCCATTTTCGTTGGAAATAAATACTTTCTTAGACCACACTGCTTTTCCATTTTCAAAAAATTAAAACAAGAAAAACGGGTTTTAATTTCTATAAAGCAGTGAATACAAAACACTTAATTAAACAAAAATGCTCCGAATATTTCGGCCCCACATCCGGGAGCCTTTCTCACGGAAAAAAAAAAAACAAAGGAAATTTTTTTTCCGTTGTTGAGAAAGGCTCCCGGATGTGGGGCCGAAATTTTCGGAGCACTTTTGTTAATTAAGTGTTTTTTATTCACTGCTTTATAGAAACTAAAACCCGTTTTTCTTGCCTAATTTTTCGTTTGGAATAATTCAAGACTATTTAAGTTACAAACTATGCGATAAAAATGTAGACTGTTTTAAGGGAATATAAAGACATCAAAAACGAAGAAAGACAAAATTGAAATGAAAGATAAAAGAGAAAATAAATGAAAGAAGGACAAAATCAAAACTCAATTGCGGTTCATATTCTTGCTCCCATTTTCAGCTCATCTGGAGGTTAAAGCTCCTATGGCAGTTATTGCGCTCTCTTTCGTCGATTTTTATCCCAAGTGAACGCAGAATTTTTGGAAAGGATGGGGGGGGGGGGGTGTGAACCACATCACTGAACATTGGTTTCAGAGTTATTACATGCCCATGGTAATAATTCTTTCATAATTGTATTTTTTAAGTAAAATTGTCATACAAACTTGTACAGAAAGAATTAAAGGAAATGGGAACTTCCTGTGAGGGTGTAAAGAGGGAGGCTTTCAAGAGATTTGAGATGAAGGAAGAGCCTGTGTAGCTGTTGCCTCAGGCAACACAGCTTTGTTGGCCTCTGGCTGTGTTGGCCTGCGGTGAGATATTAGTAGTAGTACTCTAGTAGACTCAGAAAATTACATATATCACGTTTGTAAGGTCTTTCTTATAACTGACTCTCCCACTGTCCGCTTATGCTTTGGTATACCCATGGAGTGTATGTTTGGTCGTACAGTTTAATATTACTTAATAATAATAAATCATACAAAAATATTCTCGAATGATATGGAGAAAGATAGATGTGCAGCACTGAGAAAGCTTGACGAGATAATTATTTATTGAAGCCTTCTATGTATCACATTAGTAAAAATTTCTTATAACTGACCCCTCTTCCTCTCCCCACTTATTCCTGGATATACCCAGATAGTGAACATTTGATAGTTGAGTCTATTATTGGTTTTAATTAAGTCTTACAAAATTACATATTTAGGTTCACTATGAAGAAAGATACCAGAAAATAATTCGTTGAAACATTTCGAAGCATATATAGCTTGTTTTTCATACCCTATATTACTTTCAAACATCTTAAGTTTTGAAGCTGACAAAGACAATTTTTATTATTCCTAATCTAATTATCCTATGAAATTGAACTAATTTAAAGTTTGTTTTTTTTAATTTTTATTTAATAATTAAAGCAACTGAATAGAACCAGTGTAAGACAATGTAGATTCCAATCTTAAATACTTTTTGAATGTTTGACTTTCATATACATTTTTTATTAGAGCCCGACCGACATGGATTATTTGGGTCCGATTAAGATACCCATTTTGGTGATTTTGGGGTTGTTTGTTTTTAGTTGTTTGACGTTTTTAAAATCACCATACATTTTGAAGATTGATGCATCAGGTGTGTAATGACAACTGCTGCTATTCTATCACCACAATCAGAACTTAGCTGATTGCTCTGTCCCAAGGACTGGACAAGCAAAATTACCTGAGGAAAATCTGGTGCGATCTTCTGGATAAGTTGCAATATAAGACTCAATATTTATTTCCCGTAAGCCGATAATGTCTCTGACCCTCATATCGGTCTGATAATGTTTTCGGGCCCTAATTGTTATAATGCCATTTTCTTTGTTTTTCTTATTTTATTAATTTGAGTAAAGAAATTTAATTCTTTTTTTTTCACTACAGGGTGATGCATTCTACTTTTGTGCAGTTCTGATGGTGTGAGTCATCCAATACTCTTAGGCCCAAAACCAATCGTTATGGGTAAAAAAACTAACAGAGAAGGTTATTGAAGAACTTACAGTTGGAATCTGGCGATGCGGCTCCTGTGGAAAAGCAGAGAAATCTCTTTTGATTCTAGATCTTCACATTGAAACAGGTTGTGAAGAGCTTTCACCAATAGAGTGTGATATCTGCCCAGCAGTAGTTTGTGATTACAGTAATTTTGTTGTTCATTTCATAGAACACCAAATGGGAGGGACAAGGAGATGTGCCATTTGTTTAAGAGAATGTATTGATGATATGAGACAACATCTAGAGTTACAAGGTCATTTTCGCCAAAAAATGTGTAACTAGACCTGCAGGAAAATGAATCGCTAGTCGTTTCACAGAATTCGTCAGCAAGCCACTACTCAAATTCATTAAAATCGGAATCTGATGAAAAAAGGTTAGACGATCAGAAAACATACTTGCTCAGTAAAAAGAATACAAAATTAGAAAGACATAAAAGTATACCACAGAAAAAAAGATATAGGAATGTAATCTATGTAAGAAAGGCTTTTCGTTTCCAAGCTCTTTCAAAAAGCATCAAATAGTGCATACAGATGAGAGACCATTTGAATGTGATATATGTAAGAAATGCTTTTCTTTATCAGGCAATTTGAAAAAGTATCAAATAGTGCATACAGGTGAGAGCCCATTTAAATGTGAGATAGTAAGAAATGCTTTTCTTTATCAGGCAATTTGAAAAAGTATCAAATAGTGCATACAGGTGAGAGCCCATTTAAATGTGAGATATGTAAGAAATGCTTTCCTTCGCAAAGCAGTTTGAAAAAGCATCAAATAGTGCATACAGGTGAGAGGCCATTTGAATGTGAGGTATGTAAGAAATGCTTTCCTTCACCAAGCCATTTGAAAAAGGCATCAAATAGTGCATACAGATGAGAGACCATTTGAATGTGATATATGTAAGAAATGCTTTCCTTCACCAAGCCATTTGAAAAGGCATCAAATAGTGCATACAGATGAGAGACCATTTGAATGTGATATATGTAAGAAATGCTTTTTTAGATCAAGCAATTTGAAGGAGCATCAAATTGTGCATACAGGTGAGAGCCCATTTAAATGTGATAGATGTTAGAAATGCTTTTCTCGTCCAAGCCATTTGAAATATCCATCAAAGATCCTTTACAGGTGAGAAACCATTCAAATGTAATTAATGCAAGAGAACATTTTCAGATAAGTCGGCTCAGAAATATCACCTAACAACCCATTCTAGGAAGAAGTGCAATAGTTAATAGTTAACAATAAAAAATTTGGATGGAATAATGATTTTTGTAGACAGAATTTGAGATAGACGTTGAAGAATTAAAGCTGTTCCATGCAAGCTAATTCTCAGATCTGAACTAACGCTTTGCTCTATGCATCAGTGAAAATTCTCTGGTTTTTTCTTATTATTTGCCAAGTAAGGCTTGATCTCCGAGAAATCTTGTATTTGTAAAACTACAGAAGCAGAGCCAGTGCCTATTTTCTTCTTCCTTAGTGCCTATTTTGCCTTCTAATTTCTAGTGCCTGGTAAATTATCTATTTAAATGGGTAATTTCAACTCAAATAGAATTCTTCAGTGCTCAAAACGCATGATCACTGCGTTTGAGTAACGCATGAGTACGGTCTGAATGATCTCCAGGACGGAAGGGAGGGTTCGGTGTGATAGTGGAGAGAGCAAAGGTAAGGTCACAGGGCCAGGAGATTCAAAAGTGGCAAGAGGAGATGGTGAATTCCCAGCTTCTAGATCTATATGCACAGGTCAGAGAGGTACATCGAGGAGATTTATTTTAGGACCAAGAGGGCGAATTGGGCTGTTTTGGTAAGTGTGAGAGCGGATGCGTTACCTGATGGGGAGAGAAAGAAGCACATGGATCAGGTAAAACTACCAAGGTAAATGAGGCTGTTAACTTGATCGATCTTTTCGTTATACAACATCCCCTCTTCACCTTCACTTAATCCCAGTCTTAGAGAATTAGTCTTCTTGACATTAAGTTTCAAACATATTCTTGCACTTTGAACTCCAAAATCCTCCAAAAATTAATTTGTTTCTCTATTATAAATATTGGGGAAATCTATAATCCTGTTCTTGGATCCACTAAAGTGCAAAGATCGCACATATGAGATTTTACCTTTTCTGCATAGATTATTGTTTTTCCTTGATTAAAGTACCTTACAGTCTAATGCCAAACAGAATATTAGTGAAAGATTTCTTTCAGACATTCACTTTCTTTCAAGAAGTCAAAACAGCACGTTCTAGAGTTCCAATCTCAAGAGCGCTGGTTTAGCATGGTTGATGTAATTAAAAAGCTATTGCAAACAGCATTCAATTAAAAAATAGAAAAACCAGTGCTTTCGGTTGTTATTAGAAAACAGATCAATTTTATGTTGAAACCACTGTCAGTGCCAAAAGAAATCGTACAGAAGACAACCACATCTTGTATTTTCATATTCCATGTAATCAGATATTCTATACTTCGTAGTCGATGGAATAATTTCAGAGCAGACAAAGGTTGGGAAAAAGCTTCTTGGTTATCATGGGTGCATGCACAGTATTAGACATTGTACATGATTTCTCTGTATTATCTATCAAGGTGTTGACCACAGACTCAGAACTAGCCATTGCAAAATCTTACGCACAGAGTAAAAAGCCGGAAAGCTAGTTGAAAGCTCTTGTTTCTAATACTTAAAATAAAACATAGCTCAAAATAAGTATTGTTTTCAGTAAAGTACAAATTATATTCTGATCTTTAGAAGTCATGAGCATCGATGGAGGTGTTCCATTTTGATGTAGAATGGGCACTTATTTTGACAAACAGATAGGCTTTTCACTTTTTTGTATATTTGGTGCCTAGGTGAATGTTTCAAACAATTAGATTAAAAAAAATATATCAGCAAATCTTTGGGAGCCCCCCTCAAATAAAATTTGGTGTCCACTTGGCCAGCTAATACTAAAAATTTTAGGCTGATCCAGAAAATAGACTTTTTAGTTGCAGTTGTAAAACTGCATTGAGATGAAGTTTTGTAGTTAAACATTATTTTGTTGTCAACAAAGCAAAAAAATTCTTTTTTTCTGCTTAAAAAAGTGACCTTGGATTCACTAAGACGTTACCTTAAGTGACCTGGCATTTGAAATAATTAAATCTGCTAGAATAATAGTTACTGCTAAAATTGCTTTCGATTTTTTAAAATATTTAATAGTGTAGTAACTAGTCTTAGCAAAGGTCCGACGTTTAAGATTGAGAATATTAAAAAATAAAAAACTCAAAATTACTCAGGGTTCTTCCTTCACTGTTTGTAAGGACTCAGTTCAACTCAGCTTAACCTGACTTCCTTGTGAATGAGATGACACAAATTTACCATGCACTTTCAACTGAATTGTTAATGTCCGACTTTTGCCTTTACATCCTTCCCCCCAAGTAGATAGATAGAATGAAATTCGATGATATAACAAGACTCAAGTGTTGAGTCTTGTGAAATAATAAATATTGTGGGACACAAATAGTCGAATATTAAGTCAAATTAATATACTACACAATCCACTTACGGCCCTCTTAAGGATAGTGTATTTGTTGAGACCATTTTGAGATTTTTTAAATTTTTCGTGGAGCAAGAAACTGCTTAGTGTTTTGAAACGAATACGAAAACAACACCAAAACAACAACTTTTCATTTCTTTTTATTGTGTGCTAAGGTAAGAACCATGTCCCACAGGACCTTATTTTTCTTGTTAAATGGTCGGATACTTCAAAATCCTGATAATCATGCGTTTTGAGCTTTGGAGTATTCTATTTGAGTTGAAATTACCCATTTAAATAGATATTTTACCAGGCACTAGAAATTAGAAGGCAAAATAGGCACCAAGACAGAAGAAAATAGGCACTGGCTCTGCTTTTGTAGCTTTATAATTGCAAGAGTTCTCAGATAAAGATTTAGCCATACTTGTCAGAGAATAAGAAAAACCAGAGAATTTTCATTTATACATATAGCAAAGACTGATTCAAATCTAAGAATTAGCTGGTAAGGAACAGCTCTACTTCTTCAACGTCTATCTCAACTTCTGTCTACAAAAATAACTGTTCCATCCAAAGTTTTTATTGTTAACTATCAGACTTCTTCCTAGAATGGGTTGTTAGTTGATGTTTCAGGGCTGACTTCGCTGAGAATGCTCTCTTGCATAAATTACATTTGAATGGTTTCTCACCTGTATGGACTCTTTGATGGATATTCAAATGGCTTGGACGAGAAAAGCATTTCTTACATTAATCACATTTAAATGGGCTCTCACCTGTATGCACAATTTGATGCGCATTACAATTCCTTGAGGAAGAAAAGCATTTATCACATTTAAATGGCCTCTCACCTGTATGCACCATTTGATGCTCCTTCAAATTGCTTGATCTAAAAAAGCATTTATTACATATATCGCATTCAAATGGTCTCTCATCTGTATGCACTTTTTGATGCCTTTTCAAATGGCTTGGTGAAGGAAAGCATTTCTTACATATATCACATTCAAATGGTCTCTCATTTTTATGCACTATTTGATGTGTTTTTTCAAATGGCTTGGTGAAGGAAAGCATTTCTTACATATCTCACATTTAAATGGGCTCTCACCTGTATGCACTATTTGATGTGTCTTCAAATGGCTTGGTTTAGAAAAGCATTTCTTACATATCTCACATTCAAATGGTCTCTCATCTGTATGCATTATTTGGTGCTGTTTCAAATTGCTTGATGAAGAAAAGCATTTCTTACATACCTCACATTCAATGGCCTCTCACCTGCATGCACTATTTGATTTTTTTTCAAATTGCTTTGTGAAGGAAAGCATTTCTTACAAATCTCACATTTAAATGGGCTCTCACCTGTATGCCACTATTTGATGCTTTTTCAAATTGCCTGATAAAGAAAAGCATTTCTTACATATCTCACATTCAAATGGTCTCTCATCTGTATGCACTATTTGATGCTTTTTCAAAGAGCTTGGAAATGAAAAGCCCTTCTTACATAGATTACATTCATATATCTTTTTTTCTGTGTGTATACTTTTATGTCTTTCTAATTTTATATTATTTTTACGGAGCAAGTATGTTTTCTGATCGTCTAAACTTTTTTCATCAGATTCCGGTTTTAATGAATTTGAGTAGTGGCTTGCTGATGAATTCTGTGAAACGACTAGCGATTCATTTTCCTGCAGGTCTAGTTCAGACATTTTTGGCGAAAATTGACCTTGTAACTCTAGATGTTGTCTAATATTATCAATACATTCTCTTAAACAAATGGCACATATCCTTGTCCCCCCCATTTGGTGTTCCATGAAATGAACAACAAAATTGCTGTAATCACGAACTACTGCTGGGCAGATATCACACTCTATTGGTGAAAGCTCTTCACAACCTGTTTCAATGTGAAGATCTAGAATCAAAAGAGATTTCTCTGCTTTTCCACAGGAGCCGCATTGCCAGATTCCAACTGTAAGTTCTTCAATAGCCTTCTCTGTCAGTTTTTTCACCATAACGATTGGTTTGGGCCTAAGAGTATTGGATGACTCACACCATCAGAGCTGCACAAAGTAGAATGCATCACCCTTGTAGTGAAAAAAAAAAGAATTAAATTTCTTTACTCAAATTAATATAAAATAATAAAAACACAGAAATTGACATTATAACAATTAGGGCCCGAACAACATTATCAGACCGATATGAGGGTCAGAGACATTATTGGCTCACGGGAAATAAATATTGAGTCTTATATTTGCAACTTATCCAGAAGATCGCACCAGATTTTCCTCTGGTAATTTTGCTTGTCCAGTCTTTGGGACAGAGCAATCAGCTAAGTCTGATTGTGGTGATAGAATAGCAGCAGTTGTCATTACACACCTGATGCATCAATCTTCAAAATGTATGGTGATTTAAAAAAAGTCACCAAAATCGGTATCTTTATCGGACCCAAATAATCCATTTCGGTCGGACTCTAATAACAATGTAAGTGAAAGTCAAACATTCAAAAAGTATTAAAAGATTGGGATCTACATTGTCTTGCACTGGTTCTATTAAGTTGCTTTAATTATTAAATAAAAAAAAAAATTCAAGTTAGTTCAGTTTCATAGGATAATTAGAATAGGAATAATAAAATTGTCTTTGTCAGCTTCAAAACTTAAGATGTTTGAAAGTTATGTAGGGTATGAAAAATAAGCAATATATGCTTCGAAATGTTTCAACGAATTATTTTCTGGTGAATCTTTCTTCATAGTGAACCTAAATATGTAATTTTGCAAGACTTAATTAAAAACAATAATAGACTCAACAACCAAATGTTCGCTCTCTGGGAATATCCAGGAATAAGTGGGAAGAGGAAGGGGGGGGGGGGGGGGTCAGTTATAAGAAATTTTTACTAATGTGATACATAGAAGGCTTCAATAAATAATTATCTCGTCAAGATTTCTCCGTGCTGTACATCTATCTTTCTCCATATCATTCGAGAATATCCTTTTATGATTTAAGTAATATTAAACTGAACGACCAAAATACACTCCATGGGTATACCAAAGCATAAGCGGGGGGTGGGGAGAGTCAGTTATAAGAAAGACTTACAAACGTGATATATGTAATTTTCTGAGTCTACTAGAGTACTACTTCTAACATCTCACCGCAGGCCAACACTGTATAAGTAGTTGAAGTGTTCCTTTTTTTGGGGCCATCCCAAAACACGCTAATATGCGTCGGGACCTATCTTGATATTGTTGGTATTATATGCAGTTTTGTTTTGTTAGCATTATATGGAGATTTATATGTTGTTTTTTTTGTGACCCATTTGTTAATAAAAAAAAAAAAAAAAAAAAAAAAACAGTTGTGTTGCCTAAGGCCAACAGCTACACAGGCTCTTCCTTCATCTCAATCTCTTCAAAGCCTCCCTGTTTACACCCTCAGAGGAAGTTCCCATTTCCTTTAATTCTTTCTCTAATTACCATGGGCATGCAATAACTCTGAAAACCATTGTTCAGTGATATGGTTTACACCCCCCCCCCCATCCTTTCCAAAAACTCTGTGTTTACTTGGGATAAAAATCGACGAAAGAGAGCGCAATAACTGCCATAGGAGCTTTTAACCTCAGATGAGCTGAAATGGGAGCAAGAATATGAACCGCATTTGAGTTTTGATTTTGTCCTTCTTTCATTTATTTTCTCTTTTATCTTTCATTTCAATTTTGTTTTTCTTCTTTTTTGATGTCTTTGTATTCTCTTAAACCAGTCTACAGTTATATCCCATAGTTGTAACTAAAATAGTCTTGAACTATTCCAAACGAAAATGGCTTCAATTATTCCTGTTCAGAAAAAAGAATTAAAAGTGAAGTTATTTCTCTTAAGCTACATCATGTTCGGGAGAGAAATTGGTGTGTTACGCAGAAAATTTTCAAAAAATCAGTAAAGTAAAAAAAACAAACTCCCCCTCTACTGTGCTAGTGTAACTCTCTAGTTACTTAAAAAAAAGTTTTTAGATTAATGTTGAGATGATCAAGACCTACTTTTGTCTTAAACTGTTTCAGTACTGTGCATTTAAATTTCTTTGATGCACTTGCCTACGAGCCGAAATGAAAACTAAGTGTTACCATGACTTTTGGGAATACTATTTAATTATCTATTTGAATGACAAAAATACTTTTGGCAATACTATTCAAATACAAAAAACGTGAAGAACGTTTGTTAGGTAGGAAAAAACTTTCAACAAAATAATGCTTAATCAGCCTGAATTTTAAAGTACCACTAATAATTCCAAATATACCTTCGTCATTTCTATCCAATTCCTGTAAGTCTGATTCAGATACTATATTCAATGAAACACCCAAAGGTCAATTTTGATGCTCAGATGACAGAATATAACTAGAAGTTTCTCTCATTGTTTCAGTATCAATTGTTGAAGCAGCTTCAGCTTCTGAAAAATAAAAAGAATTAACAAATAGAAGATAAATGAACAATAACATTGTCTGAATAATTCACCCAGAAAGAATGAAAGCCACAGAGCATACAAATACCAGTCTACAAACTTAGAAAACTGCTTTATCTTTGCAAAAAAAAAAAAAGATGTTTTTTCTTATTAAAAACTAATTCAGAAACATTATTCGTTTAATTATACCTTCTTACAATCGTCATCGAGACCCACTTCATGGGAGTCCAATTCTAGAAGTGATGTGGAAATCCTGGGTGAAAACACCCTCAGAGAGAATTTGATGTCCTGGTGATAGAGAAGAATTTGAGGTTTCAATTAGGGTTGCAGCAGCACTTATTGAAGGACCTTCAACACCTACAACAACAAATAAAAATAACAAGGAAAAGAAACCCTAAAAGGCTATAAAAAATAAAATCTCAACAAATTACTCAGTAGCAATGAGGCTCCCAAACCCAAGAAAGCAACAGAAACAAAAATAGATATCAAAATTTAAAAGGGTGGTAAAACAAGAGCCACGAACAAAACTGAAAAGTGGTAATCTAAACATTATTTCATTAAATTTCGTTAATTACCTCCTTTTCAAAAATGTTAATATTGAAATAATTTAAAATTAAATATTTTTGTTTTCCCTTGGCCTCAATTCTTTGTTGCTTGATGTCATTCCAGCGTGGTAGTAAATTCTATGGCCTCCCCCCTCAACAAAATAAATTCTTACATATGTACTTGGTGCTTTGTGCAAAATTTCGCTTGGCATGAACTAGTCCGGGTTTACTGCACACATTTATCCGTGCCTTGTTTTGGATTATAAAAAAAAAAAACAAAAAAAAAAAAAAAAACAGCAGTATGACTACGGCAAAAACTAGAAACAACTGGAAGTCGATATAAAGCCCAAATTATATATTTCAATATATAACACAGCACTATAGACTGTACAAGGAAACCAGACATGGAGAACCGTCAACGGGTATTTGCTATCAAAATTGATTGTAAAGCATGATTCTCATTGCTTACAGCATTTAGACTGTTGTTTATACTAAAAGAAAAATAATGAAAGAAAATAATTAAAAACACTTTCTTATTGCTAATCCTGCCTTTTTGGCAGCTAACCTCAAAGGTCTTTATGTGACCTTTGTATTTGCACATAAGGGGGTGGGGGTGAAGTATTTGGACAGTTTGAAGTCAGAAAAAACAATTCTTTCAAAATTTAAAAAGGCGGTAAAACAGGAGCCTTGAAAAAACTCAAGAGTGATAATCTAAAGATTACATCAATAAATTTTGGTTATTATCACCTTTTTCACCAATGTTAAAATTGAAATAATTTAAAGAGCGTTCATCTGTTAAGAAAAAAGAAGAATAAAATTTGAATTTGCAATTAATCCAACTATAGTTCAACTGAACAAGATCTATAAAGACATTGTTTGTTCCAAGCAGAAAAACTTCAAGGAGTGTGTTTTTGTTTGCCAAATTTTTGAGCTAGACAACAGCAGATAAATAACAAAAAAAAAAAATTGAACTCTTCTTTTATCTGTTTAGATTCAGCCCATAGCAGTAGCCTAAATTAAAATTCTTTTTTTTTTCATAAAAAATTTGTTTGACAAATATTAGTTTATTAGTTTTAGATGAACAAAAGCTATTTTTAATGCCCATACACAACAATAAAAATCAAAGTAGTTGATAACGTTGAAAATTAATTTTAGTTTAATGGTTTAATTAAAGCATAAGTTTTCTGTAAGGTATGAACAACTCAAAGAGATTCAAAAAAGATTTATATTAGTCCAATCATATTAGGGTTTAGGTGGAAGTAATCTTGGGCAGCGTAATAGTGCTGCCTGAGTAAAGAGCGATGTGGGTACAATGTATTTTTTTTTTTTTTGGTCTTAGGCCAGGGCACTTTGTATTGAAGGACTTGTCGTTAGAAACTTCGAAAAGGGCTCATTGGATTGCAAATTCAAACTGCTAGTGCCCTTTTTAATAGTCGAAAGTGATTGGAGGGCAACTAACCCCTCACCACGCCCTCCAGTTCCCCACACATTCAGTCAAAATGTTATGATAGCCATTTTGTTCAACGTAGTTGAAAGGTCCGGAAATTATGTCTTTGAGGATGACAGCGCCTACAGCCCTCAAAGCAAGGGTTGTAAGTTATGCCCAGGCTGAATATAAGGTATATATAGAAAGGTTTATCGTATAAATTCGGAAGGGGCTTACTGGATTGGTAATCAGAAGTTCTAGTCCCCTTTTTAAGATTCAGAGTGATCGGATGGAGGATACCCCCCCCACACCTCATGTTTTCCCTAAATGCATCTGATAGAAATTTTGAGATATCCCATGTGTTGTCTAAAAACTTCAAAGAGCTCATTCGATTGGAAATTGAAAGGGCTAGTGCCCTTTTTAAAGTTGAAAGTGATTGGAGGGAAACTACCCCTCCTCCCCCTCCCACGCCCACCATTTTTCAAACCCATCCAATCCAAATTTTTAGATAGCTATTTTGTTCAATGTAATTGAAAGGTCCAGAAATAATGTCTTTGAGGATGACAACCTCACCAGAGCTCTCAGGGCAAGGGTTGCAAGTTATGCCCAGGGGGCATATAAGGTATATATACAGAAAGGGTGATCGTATAAACTTCGGAGGGGGCTCATTGGATTAGTAATCAGAAATTATAATGCCCTTTTTAAGATTCAAAGTGATCAGAGGGTGTTTACCCCCTCCCTGCACCTAATATTTTTCCGAAATGTATCTGATTGAAATTTTGAGATTGCTTAATAGTTATTTTGTTCACCGTAATTGAAAGGTCTGGAAATTACGTCTTTGAGGATGACAATCCCCCACAGCCTTCACAATTTGCCAGAAAAAGACCAGAACACAATTTGTGCTTTACTTAAAACAAAATACGTTGAAATATTTTCACCTTTCTTACTTTAATATTGAAAAATTATCAAACCTTAACAAATAAATGTCAGTATATGTCATTTTAACTGACAATCCACGGTCATTTGTTTTTTTTTTTTTTTCAGTAAAGCACAAATTGTGAACTGGTCTTGAAAAGGCATAAGTGTTATCAGCCCTACTCATTATCTAATTTTTGCTTGTTTTTGAGTTTGACTCGGCTATTTTTTTTAATTTCTGTTCGTTTTTGTTTTCATTTATTTATTGATAGTGATTTGTGGTAGTATTATGCTTGGAAGATTAGTTGACTTTATTTTTACTCATTCTTGGTTTAATGGTGCTATTTAATTTTCTTTGAAAAACTTGTCTTGTAGATTAATTAATTAAATTGGAATGTAGATTAAAAAATTAAATTGGAATTAAATTAATTCCATAAAAGGAGAGACTTTGCATATGCATAGTACTAGCACCCAGTAACAACATATTAAAAATCAGCATTGCAACTTTTCCTAGTCGGCATACTTAATAGTGATTCCTGATGTGCATTTTAGGCTGAGACAAATATATTTTCTGCATCTTCTTTTATTCATTTTGAGGGTAAGAAAATTTGTCTTATATACATATAGTTGTAGATAAAATCACAATACAAATATAAAAATATTAAATCAGAATACAATAGTTTTGCAAGTATTTGAGGAAAGAGTACTTGCAGCAACATGATCCTGAAAGTTTGGGATAGATAATTACACACGCAATACTATTATTTGATATTACACATGCTATGTAATTATAGATATTTACACCTTACGTGGTAATTAAACACTTTATACAAAGATCAGTATATAAACTGGTTACCAATGCAACATATACATTTTTTCATCTGTTTTTTTTTTTCAATCGTCATTATCTTTCAGGATGAGGGGCAGACACAAAACGATAACTGCAACTGATTTCAATTTCTGCATATTATTTCTTAATTCCTTCCTTGGATTCCTGGCCAAAAAGAGGTTGCTACAACACTTCACGGTGCCTAGGAAACGTAAATCTAATTTGTTTTCAAGAGTAAAAACCAAAACATGGGGAGGGGGAACTAGTAATTCTTTTAATTTTTTGTTAAAAAAATACTAGAAATCCTTTAAAAGAGGCATTTTTCTAAATTTAGGACAATTTATGCCCCTGGGATCTCCATTGAATTTCATATCTAACACAAAAACTGATTTTGTCTCTATTATTAAAGCCCAATAGGACTTTCCGTCTCTTTCTGGAGTGGGAGGATAGTTAGTTCTATAAATAATTTACAGAACTAAGGGATTAAGGAGAATCTGCAAATACATTACACGAAATAGTTAGTAGTTGCCGTTAGAGGTAGTTATAGTAGAGGTATCCGTTACTCACCAAATACTTGAATTCAAGAGCAATTGTTTTTTTTTTACCACACACAGCATATCGTCAGTCGGTTACCAAAAGGACGTATCTCCATAATTGTGAATTTTCAGAAGAGCACATACGAGCGTGGGGACTTGAAAATGATTGATTTAGTTTAAACTTTGGTTTGAATTATGTTTGCACTGGAATGGCCACAGCTCTTTGTTTTTTTGTCTTGTTTTCGATTTTTGTCAATAAAAAGTATGCTACTAGAAAAATCTGGTCTTCAAATGCCCCAAAAGAAGTATATTTTCTAATTCTAGGAGGGTTTTTTATACCCCGTGGATCTCAATAGAATTTCATATCTAATTCAAAAAACTGACTTTCGTTTCTACTATTGAAGCCCAAATAGCCCAATAGAACTTGTTATGCACCTCTATTTTATATTGCAAAACAAATCATTTGACATGCAAACTAACGAATTCTGAAATTCTGAAAAATGAATTCTGAAATTTGTACAAATCTAGCATTTTTAATAAATTAATGTTCTAAAGTAAAAAAATTCTGATCAACACAATACCAATCCATTGTCTGCTTGTTTCAAAAACTTAATTCTTCATGTTAGTTCAGGAAATAATAAATCGATTTAAATATTAATTGAGAAAGAAATATTAAAAGTATAGTTCTAAGCTGTATTCTCTGGCTTCCAGATATATAGAATTCACCAGCCACCTTTCAATAAACACTTTGAGAGTTGTTGTTAAACTTCAAAACCGGTTTAGCATTAATGCCTGCATACTGGAATAAGATAAGAGAAAAGTCAAGATTAAGATTTGTGTTAAGAGTCAATCAGAAACTTATATTAAGGAAAATAACCATGAATGTGAATTGGCAATTTAATATATTCTGATATATATTTCTGAGTCTTAATAACTTTGGAGGTATTGAAGTTATGAAAAGTAAAATATTAAATTTTTATTTAATTTTTTTATTCTGGTTAGGAAACACTGCATTTTCTTTCACTGTTAACATTTATATTGCAACTGTTTCTTGAGTTTTAATTTTAACAAAGCATCCTTTAACACATTTTAGCAAGGTTCTGAATCTTTTATTTGTATCTACTATTTAATTGGATTCTTTTGGTTTTTAAGTATAACTAAGCCAGTTACAAATATCTAAACACACAATCAGGACCATATTCAGGATTTTTATTTGGAGGGAGGGGAGGGGGGTTTAAAAAAAACTTAAAAAATCCATCAAAAATGGCTTACATGTGTTTTTACTACGCGTTTAAGTAAGAAAAAACATTTCAGGGGGGAGAGGGAGGGGTTTAACCCCCCCCCCTTCCTGTATACAGCTTTTCAAAAAATAAACTAAAAACAGAATAATATAGCCAAATCCAAGGTAAATTAAGGTTGAAAATTTTATACATAGATTAAGATATTTTGATAAAATTACATTAGAACATTGTTGTTCAATTTTAACAAAACATCCTTTAACACATTTTAGCAAGGTTCTGCATCTTTTACTTGTGGCTACCATATAATTGTGTTCTTTTATGTTTGGTTAGGCCAGTTACAAAATACCTAAATACACAATTTTTAAAAAACAGTATAAAAGAATTATGACTAGTAAAATAAGTTGATCATTCAGATAAATATTAAGGCTGCCACATAACAATCTTCCCTTTTGTTTGTAATTTTTTTTTTTTTTCATGCCTGCATTCAAGAAAGAGAAAATTCTTCTGTCAGATGTTTATACTGCCTTCACCAACATACAAAATTAAAGTTAATATTTTAAGCTTTTATTTGCCTTGTATGACAAAGCACTTTAATCTACCTTAGCTCATTAGGGTTTGATACAAGAGTATATGCAGTTGCATATTTGTTTGTAATTCTTTCCCTGAACAATATTTAAGAAGCAAGATAACACAAGAAGTTATTTACTAAGGCAAATGTAGCTTTAATTTTATTCTGTTACTTTAAATTTAAACTGAATAACTTACCATTCTTAACAGCCCAAACTTCAGAAGGGGTGACATCTTCAGCCACTGGAATTTGAGGTAAGTCCATAATAGAGCCTCTGAATCAAGTTAATACTACTTATCAAATTTACACTACTAGCAATAACACTTGGATAGAATACTCCAGTTTTACAGGGGATGAGTAGAAGCACAAAGTCCCTAAAAATAAAAAGCTACAGTGACTCCTTCAAATAAAGAAAAAGCTGATTGTGTCTTGATGCAGTTAAACACATTAGTTAAACTTACTAGCAATATTGCATTTGGGGGAAAAGAAGCAGGGGGGGGGGGGGATAGTTGCCCTCTGATCTCTTTTGACTGTGAAAAACTGAGCTACAACTTTCAATTTATTGGCTTTTTCTTAACTTGGAGAAATGACACCTTCTCAATCCAATTCAAAATCTAATCTAGGACCCAGGAAGATGTTCTCTTGTTTTTCTGCAGCTCTACTGATATTTTTGTTTTACATGTGGATAAAATTTTTCCAGGGGGAGAATTTCAGACGGGGGGGATTTTACACGTGGTGAGGAGGAGGAATTTTCAGGAGGAGAATTTTCTGCAGAAGATGAATTGCCTGCATGGATAATTTTCTTTAACTATAGTTTGTAAATAATATACAACTAATCTTTGTCTACCATCTTGTTAAAATAGTTGGCTGAATTGTTTTCAGGTGACTTGTGAAAAACCATTGGTATAAGTCTACCACTCAATTTAGATAGAATTGTTGAAATCAGATGTCACTATAGGTCCACTCAAAAGCTTTAATCAAGATTTGTATGTAACATAATAATGATATTTGAAAAGAACATAAAAAGGGCAATGAGCTGCGTGTTCTCCTATTCTCCATGTAAGAGAGGTGGAATCATTCCTAATTTTAAACCCAGTTTTGTTGTGACAGTAGAAAAATACTTACGATTTGGGCTATATATTTTTTCAACTAGGGCACATGGTGAAAGGGGAGAAAAGCCATCTCCATCAATAACATAAAGAAATAATTTAGAATGTTTGGTAGCAGACTATAGTCACAGCTCTTCTGAAGGAAACATCCTAATAAAACATACACGATTATTTTACTCCTTATTTTATATTCTTTTTTAGTATAAAATTCATTACTCTTACAAAAACCATGTTTTCTCTCCCCCAATAGTTCATAGGCAGCGCGCTAGCGCTGCCTAAGTAAAGAACGATGTGGGCACAATGTGTTATTTTTTGGTTCTCCATACCCGGGTACTTCGTATCGAAGGAGTTGTCGTAGAAACTTCGAAAAGGGCTCATTCGATTGGAAATTGGAGTGGCTAGTGCCCTTTTTAATAGTCGAAAGTGATTGGAGGGCAACTAGCCCCCCCCCCCACGCCCATCTTTCCCCCAAACACATACAATCAAAATTTTGAGATAGCCATCTTGTTCAGCATAGTTTATTTCCAGACAGAAAATATATGTTTTTGAGGAGGACACTCCCCCACAACCCTTTGGGCAAGGGTTTTAAGTTATGCCCTGGGGGCATATAAGGTTTTTATAGAAGTGTTGTCGTAAAAACTTTTAAAACAGGCTCATTCGATTGGAAATTCAAAGGGCTAGAACCCTTTTTAATAGTCAAAAGTGATTGGAGGGGCCCCAAAAAAAAAACTAGCCCCCCCCCCCCCACGCCCATCATTCCCCCAAACACATCCAATCGAAATTTTGAGATAGCCATTTTGTTCAGCATAGTTGATTTCCAGACAGAAAATATGTTTTTGAGGAGGACACTCCTCCACAACCCTCAGGGCAAGGGTTTTAAGTTTATGCCCTGGGGCATATAAGATTTTTATTGAAGGTGTTGTCATAGAAACTTTAAAACAGGCTCATTCGATTGGAAATTCAAAGGGCTAGAACCCTTTTCTAATAGTCAAAAGTGATTGGAGGGCAACTATCCCCCCCACGCCATCATTCCCCCAAATACATCCAATCAAAATTTGAGATAGCCATTTTGTTCAGCGTAGTTGATTTCCGGATAGAAAGTATGTTTTTGAGGAGGACACTCCCCCACAACATTCAGGGTGAGCGTTTTAAGTTATGCCCGGGGGCATATAAGGTTTTTATAGAAGGTGTTGTTGTAGAAACTTCAAAACAGGCTCATTCGATTGGAAATTCAAAGGGCTAGCACCATTTTTAAGAATCGAAAGTGATTGGAGGGCAACTAGCCCCCCCCCCCCACGCCCATCATTCCCCCAAATACATCCAATCAAAATTTTGAGATACACCAAACCATTTTTTTTTCCAAGTAGTTGATTTCCAGATAAAAAATATGTTTTTGAGGAGGACACTCCCCCACAACCCTCAGGGCAAGGGTTTTAAGTTATGCCCTGGGGGTATACAAGGTTTTTATAGAAGGCGTTGTCGTAGAAATTTCAAAACAGGTTCATTCGATTGGAAATTCAAAGGGCTAGTGCCCTTTTTAATCGTCGGAAGTGATTGGAAGGTAACTAGCCCCCCCCCCCCCCCCACGCCCATCATTCCCCCAACACAAATCCAATCAAAATTTTGAGATAGCCAATTTGTTCTGCGTAGTTGTTTTCCAGATAGAAATATGTTTTTGAGGAGGACACACCCTCACAACCCTCAAGGCAAGGGTTTTAAGTTATGGCCTTGGGGCATATAAGGTTTTTATAGAAGGCTTTGTTGTAGAAACTTCAAAACCAGCTCATTCGATTGGAATTCAAAGGGCTAGTGCCCTTTTAATAGTCAAAAGTGATTTGGAGGGCAACTAGCCCCCCCCCCACCCACCCTTCCTCCGCCCCCTTCTTCCTCCCCTTCCCCTTCCTTTCCCCCCTCCCCTCCTCTCCTCCTCTCCTCCCCCTCCCACGCCCATTCATTCCCCCAAAACGCATCCAATCAAAATTTTAAGATAGCCATTATGTTCAGCGTAGTTGATTTCCAGACAGAAAATATGTTTTGAGGAGGACACTCCCTCACAACCCTCAGGGCAAGGGTTTTAAGTTATGCCCTGGGGGCATATAAGATTTTTATTGAAGGTGTTGTCATAGAAACTTTAAAACAGGCTCATTCGATTGGAAATTCAAAGGGCTAGAACCCTTTTCTAATAGTCAAAAGTGATTGGAGGGCAACTATCCCCCCCCACGCCCATCATTCCCCCAAATACATCCAATCAAAATTTTGAGATAGCCATTTTGTTCAGCGTAGTTGATTTCCGGATAGAAAGTATGTTTTTGAGGAGGACACTCCCCCACAACATTCAGGGTGAGCGTTTTAAGTTATGCCCGGGGGCATATAAGGTTTTTATAGAAGGTGTTGTTGTAGAAACTTCAAAACAGGCTCATTCGATGGAAATTCAAAGGGCTAGTACCATTTTTAAGAATCGAAAGTGATTGGAGGGCAACTAGCCCCCCCCCCCCCCACGCCCATCATTCCCCCAAATACATCCAATCAAAATTTTGAGATAACCATTTTTTTCCAAGTAGTTGATTTCCAGATAAAAAATATGTTTTTGAGGAGGACACTCCCCCACAACCCTCAGGGCAAGGGTTTTAAGTTATGCCCTGGGGGTATACAAGGTTTTTATAGAAGGCGTTGTCGTAGAAATTTCAAAACAGGCTCATTCGATTGGAAATTCAAAGGGCTAGTGACCTTTTTAATCGTCGGAAGAATTGGGACACTCCCCCACAACATTCAGTGTGTCGGTTATAGCCCGTGGGCATAATATATGGAAGGTAACTAGCCCCCCCCCCCCCGCCCATCATTCCCCCCAACACAAATCCAATCAAAATTTGAGATAGCCAATTTGTTCTGCGTAGTTGCTTTCCAGATAGAAATATGTTTTTGAGGAGGACACACCCTCACAACCCTCAGGGCAAGGGTTTTAAGTTATGGCCTTGGGGCGTATAAGGTTTTTATAGAAGGCTTTGTTGTAGAAACTTCAAAACCAGCTCATTCGATTGGAAATTCAAAGGGCTAGTGCCCTTTTTAATAGTCAAAAGTGATTGGAGGGCAACTAGCCCCCCCCCCCCACGCCCTTCATTCCCCCAAACGCATCCAATCAAAATTTTAAGATAGCCATTATGTTCAGCGTAGTTGTTTCCAGATAGAAAATATGTTTTTGAGGAGGACACTCCCTCACAACCCTTAGGGCAAGGTTTTAAGTTATGGTCTGGAGCATATAAGGTTTTTATAGAAGGCGTTGGCGTAGAAACTTCAAAACAGGTTCATTCGATTAGAAATTCAAAGAGCTAGCACTCTTTTTAATAGTCGAAAGTGATTGGAGGGCAACTAGCCCCCCACCCCTCACGCCCGTCATTCCCCCCAAACACATCCAATCAAAATTTTGAGATAGCCATTTTGCTCAGCGTACTTGATTTCCAGATAGAAAATATGTGTTTTTGAGGAGGACACTCCCCCACTACCATCAGGGCAAGGGTTTTAAGTTATGCCCTGGGGCATATAAAGTTTTTATAGAAGGCGTTGTCGTAGAAACTTCAAAACAGGCTCATTCGATTGGAAATTCAAAGGGCTAGTATCTTTTTTAATAGTCGAAAGTGATTGGAGGGCAACTAGCCCCTCCCCCCCGCCCATCATTCCCCCAAATACATCCAATCAAAATTTTGAGATAGCCATTTTTTTTCAGCGTAGTTGATTTCCAGATAGAAAATATGTTTTTGAGGAGGACACTCCCTCACAGCCCTTAGGGCTAGGGTATTTTTTTAAGTTATGGCCTGGGGGCACATAAGGTTTTTTATAGAAGGCGTTGTCGTAGAAACTTCAAAACAGGCTCATTCGATTGGAAATTCAAAGGGATAGTACCCTTTTTAATAGTCGAAAGTGATTGAAGGGCAACTAGCCCCCCCCCCCCCCGCACGCCCATCATTCCCCCAAACACATCCAATCAAAATTTTTAGATAGCCATTTTATTCAGCGTACTTGATTTCCAGATAGAAAATATGTTTTTGAGGAGGACACTCCCCCACAACCATCAGGGCAAGGGTTTTAAGTTACGCCCTGGGGGCATATAAAGTTTTTATAGAAGGCGTTGTCGTAGAAACTTCAAAACAGGCTCATTCGATTGGAAATTCAAAGGGCTAGTACCCTTTTTAATAGTCGAAAAATATACGAATATAAAAGTTCGTTACGTGAGTTAATTTGTAACTTAGGTATATTTATTACTAATAAAAACATTTGTAAATAAAATTTAAAGTTTTAGGGCCCTTTTTGAGTAACGAAAAAAATTGAAGGGTAACTAGACGCCCTCCGCCGCCCCTCTTTTCTCAAAATCGTCAGATCAAGGTTTCGAGAAAGCCATTTAGTAAAAAATAAGTAAAATTAATATGCAAATTTCATTTTAACTACTCATGTACGATGAGCCAAAATCAAAACCTGCATTAATACAAAAACGTTCAGAAATTAAATAAAAAAACAAGTTTTTTTAACTGAAAGTAAGGAGCGACCTTAAAACTTAAAACAAACAGAAATTATTCCGTATATGTAAGGGGTGTTTTTCACAACTATTATTTAAAACAATAAGGTTTTTAAAGCTTTAGTAAAGGTTTTATGCTTGTATGGTATCCCCCTTTATATGTATCATTTTGATGGATTTTGTCTTCAGAAGCACAGGAAAGGCAATGGGAGGCCATGCAATCAAATGGGGAGAAAAAAAATTCATGGACTTAGATTATGCTGATGATTTAAGTATCCTAGATGAAAATATGAGCAAAATGAATGAACTTTCAGAGGTTTTGCGAGTTCAGGGTACTAGAATAGGTTTGAAAATAAATGTTAAGAAGACTAAGTTACTCAAGCTAGGAATAAGGGAAGATGAGAAATTGACGTTGGGTAACGAAAAAATTGATCAATGTTTTTATTTTCCATATACAATATTATATATATACAATACAATATACAGTAATTTTTTTAATGAAAAAGACTATGTCAATAAAAAACGAACAGAAATTAATTTAAAAAAAAATTTCCACAAAACAAGTTTTTCAAAGGAAAGTAAAGAGCTCCATTAACCCAAGAATGAGCAGAAATAAAGTCAAATAATCTTCCAAACGTAAAACTACCAGACATCACTATCAATGCATGAATAAAACTCAAAACGAACAGAAATTACAATAGAATGCCGAGTCAAACTCAAAACGAGCAAAAATTAACATGAGTAGGGCTGATAATCCTTGCCTTCTTAAGACCAGAACACAATTTGCCCTTTACTGAAAACAAAATACGTTTGAAATGTTTTCACCTTTTTTACTTACATTTATGAAAAATTTATCAAAACCTTAACAAAGAAATGTCAGTATATGTCAATTTAACTGACAATCCAAGGTCATTTTTTTTTAAGTAAAGCGCAAATTGTGTTCTGGTCTTGAGAATGCATAGAGATTATAAAGAGGCATTGAAAAGCGGATGAAGATTTTCTAGATATTTTCCAGAGAAATTGTTTACGGATTGTTCTGGGTACCCGAGTGACTGCTCGTATTTTGTATTTAACAGTAGGATGTTAAATACGCTGTAAAACCGTATTTAACAGTAAGCTGTACGAAAAGTGTTGTCCAATCCCGTTTTCTAGGGCTATAGTGAGAGAAAGATTGAGATGACTGGAACATGTTCTGTGGATGAAGGATGATAGATTGCCAAAGATTGTCCTTTTCGACCAACCTCTTAGGGTTCTGTGGATGAACGGATGAGAGATTGCCAAAGATTGTCCTTTTCGACCAACCTCTGGGGTTAAACGGAAGCAGGAGACTGGGTCCGCGGTTGGGGTGGGAGGATATCATAAAGAAAGATTTAAAGGAAACCGAAACTTCCTGGAAGGGTGTAAATAGGGAGGGTTTGAATAGATTGGGACGGAAGAGGAGTGCGCGTTGCTGTTTTTGTAGCTGTTTTGGCTATTTGGCTTGGTACTGCGATGAGTTGTTAGTAGTAGTAGTAGCATTGAATATTACAAATATTTTAATAACAAATAATAAATTATTGAAAATATCAGTGCTGGCCGGAAGTATTACGGTTTCTGCTAATTTTTCATGTGAAGATGTTCTGGCGGAATTATCCAGAGGCTATTTTGATATATTGTGCTAATGTTTTGCAATGTTTTTTTATTAAGTTGTTTCTGCTCAAATGGTCATGAATAAGAACTAGACAAATTGATTCATTGCAAAACATAGCTGAATGAAGTTCATAAATGTGTACTAATAGTGGGAAAAGTATAAAAAAAGTTGGTAGCTTGCAAGAACAGTGTTGATGTGTCATGTTGTTAAATCTTGTGAATTTGTTGTTAGTTTTTTCTGTTGAACAAATACATTCAATGTTTCCCCCAACATGGTTGAACCAAACTTTTCATGTTTTCTATTTTTTGGCTGTTTTAGAATCCTCTATATTAGACTGCTGTTTCATTATGGTTGTATCCCCACCCATAAAAAAAGGAGATATATTGTGCTAATGTTTGAGGATGATATGGTTTTAGTAGCATAATCAATGAACAAGCGATAGCATTTTGTTGATAGGACAAGCGTGTATTTAGAAAAGAAGCACTTAAGTTTCTGAATTTGAAAAAAATTCAGTGCTGGTAAATTCCAGGCAATGTTGGAGGATGATATTGTGTTAATGGCAGAATCAATGAACAAGCGCTAGCCTCTTGTTGATAGGACAAGCATGTATTTAGAAAAGAAGTACTAAAAATATTTAGCGAGAAGGGTTGAGTTCGAAGATATTCGTCTGGGACTTAAAAAAGAGTTTATAAATTTGGGTTGTAATTTGGCAGCAAAGGGTTAGTTTATTAAAATATAGATATATGTTTTTCAAAAGGGAAGCGTGACTCAAATCTTAGGCCAGACCTTTGGAAAAGCTCCTGAAGATGTCAGATTGCTGTATCGCCAAAGCAACATATTAATTTAAAGCCCTGTATAAGTTAAAGAATAGCTAATTGCAATAAAGAGAGTAAAGAAGAAATGTGGCCTGTATGAACTCTGGAACGAAAGCATAGGTACGGAGTGATAATGGAGAGAGAAAAGAGAAAGGGTTGCAGACCAGGAGATTCAAATATGGCAAGTGGACAGGGTGAGGTAAGTTTCAAACATCATTGTACTTTGAACTCCAAAATCCATGAAAAATTCATTTATTTTCCCATTACAAATATTGGGGATAACTATAGTCCCTTTCTTCTACCCAACCAAGTGCAAAGATTGCAAATCTAAGATTCTACAATTTTTCACAGATAATCGATTTGTGCTTCATAAAAGTGCTTAGATCTTATAGTTAACTGTAAACAGAATATTAGAGAAATCTATTGACAATCTCATCAGAGTCCTTAAACCACTGATCAGAGCATAACAAATAAATGCTTGTAAGAAGTAAAATTAAGGTCCTCAGATTGTCTTTAAATCCTATCCTGTCAAAATATGGAACATCTTAGCGATTTAATAAGTCAGAAAAATGTTGGCGGCTTTTATTAAACGTAGCCTGAAAACTTGTGAACTGAAAACTATGTTAACTATAATCGACCAAATATAGATGGCCCAATTTGCAGAACAGCCATTTTTTAGTTACACAAAACAGCCATTTTAGAAAGAAGACTGACCTGCTTGATCCTTTTATTTCAAACTGGATTTCAGACATTTGGGTTCATTTTAGGTGTAGGCATTAAAAGTAAGCTTTGTTAGTCATTCATAAAGATCATACATAGGCCTAGGCTACTTCTTAGAAAGAAGAACTGAATAGCCTAATTAGAGTGGCTGGCTTACAATTGAATAGGCTACTCTTGTTGGATACTTTAAAGGTGTTTGTTCCTAACCTTTACAGTTATGTCCTCTCCCTTAATTTATCTAGGTGTAGCCCATTAGGGACATCCACCATAGCCTATGGCTAATATAGGGGTAAAGTTCATTTGTGATGCAAATGAATGTTAGCCTATGTTTAGATTCAGGATGCAATTCTGGGTAGAAATTTAGAGTTGGTACTGTTGACAAGGAGACATGTTAAGAAAACAATTCTTACTTTAAAATATGTATAATGATCCTAGTTCTTACATTATCCAATGGGACCTTTATCATCAAGTCTTTCCTCTAAAACTCCTTCTTTTTCCAGCTTAAAAGTAAAACTCAACAATAAACCTCCATGCTGACAAAATGCGTTAGGCTAATCCTTTTTAAAACTGCCACTAGCCTATGAATTGCCAATAAGTTGTTCTGTAGATAGCATTCATTCATCCTGGTCATTGTTAATTCTGTTTTTTTTTTTTTTTTATGAGCAGTGGCAAAAATACAAAATATTTAGCAACCAAACCTGCTCATTAAAAAAAAAATGGTATTAACAATGAGCAGGATGAACACTACCTACAGAACAACTTATTTGGCAATTCTTAGTGACAGTTGTAAAGGATTAACCCATTTCATTAACATAGAGGTTTATTGTAAACTTTTTCTTTTAAGTTTGAAAAAGAAAAGATTTTTAGAGGAAAGACTTGATGATAAAGGTTCTCCCCTTGGATGTTAACCATCCAAGGGGAGATTTGTCAACACTACCAATTTTAAATTTATACCAACTGCTAAAATAAGGATGAATTCCCCCCCCAAAAAAAAAATGTGTAAGCTTTGATTATTCTGCACATTATGGAGTAAGAATTGTTTTCTTAACATGTTTTCTTATGTCCAGCTTGGCTCCTAGGCTTATAATAGGGCTACTGGTTAGATGATTTAAAGCTTTGTAGGTAAATTTCTTGGTTGCCCTATAATTTAGCTTGGACAAAAGTGAAAACATCATTTGATGTCTTTTTTTATGCTCTTTCATAATTCAATAATTGGGTTCTTTTGCCAATTGCATCTTGAGCTCTTAAAGGGGTCCCAAAGGTATTTCATTTTGGTAACCATGCAAAGAAGTTATAACCTAACCTGCAAAATACTTGATTTTCAATTAAAACTATTTTCCTATTATTTCAAGTTTATCAAATGCCATCAACAAAAATAGTGCTGAATTTGGCAATTCAAAATTTTCATGTTGACAATTCAGGGTATATATTTGCACATTAGGGGGGGGGGGGTAAAGTTTATGGTAAATTTCCAGTGGGACTTATAATTTAGCTGGGATGAAAGTGAAAACTTCATTTGATGCTTTTTTATGCTCTTTCATAATTCATATAAAATACCTTCAGGGCCTATTTAAGGGCTCAAGATGCAATTTGCAAAAGAAGCAATTATTGAATTATGAAAGAGCATAAAAAAGGCATCAAATGATGTTTTTACTTTCATCCTAGCTAAATTATAAGGCCACCTAGAAATTTACTGATTTGTATATATAATACAAGCCCTTGGGCTTCACACATACCAACAATATTTTTTTCATTTTCACATGGGGTCCCAATCTAGCCCATGACCACTGCCTAGTATTCAAGCTTCTCTCTTCAGGATAGGTGCCTAATGTCTCCAATCAATTTCCAAATAGTATCTTTTCATTGCCTCAGCTCAGTCCAGCATTCTGAGCAAATTTCATTTTTCACTATCTTTAACTATAGTGGCCCCTCATATAAGGTCTGTGGATTATCATCTGGGTTTCCAGTTGCAAAATTTTAATTACTTCATAAACACAATTTGGACATTTATGGCTGACTATCTGGGCTTTATTTTTTTGCAAAACTTTCTGAGCTTGTGACAATTCTAGACAGTCAAACCCAAGACATAAACACAGACAGTCAACCAATATTTAATTCATTTTTTGTTAGTGTGACTGTCTTAGCTTATAAATGGGTTCACTTGCCTAACAGTCTAGGCAGACAGGCCCTTTAAGGTTTTAGATGCCCATTTCCCTTGCAATTCCCAGCAAATTGTTGATCTAACTAATATTGAATTAAGTTTTTGTTAGTACAAATGTCTAAATTTATAAATTAGGTCACTTGCCTGGCAGACACATTAGGTATTTGGGGGCCCTCACTATTAGGCTTTAAATGCTTGTTTGCCTGACATTCCAAGCAAATTAATGGTCCTATGTCAATTCTAAATTCCTGTTCAACCTTCCCAAGACTATTGGCAAGTATGCCTTGTTTTCCTCTGTCCTATGTCAATTTAAAATTTTTGGTCAACATGTCAGAGACTCTAGGCAGACATGCCTTTCCAAAAGGCTTGAATGCTAAGCAATAGACATAGAATAGATTGGGAACCCATGTGAAAATGAAAAAAAAATATTGTTGGTATGTGTGTAGTGCATGGTTACTGCTAGGGTAATGGTCTACCCATTCATGGCTTTAGGCATCTTTGAATAAGTTCTAAGGCAAGAGAGGAATTTGGGAGCAGTTTTTTGAGGCACCCACCAGTGTCTCTGGCAAGTGACCCAAAAATTCAAATAATTTGTATTTGTCCAATAAGAGAGTTGTACTTACTCCTGCCATTTAAAAATTTGCCTCTCAATTACTCAGACTCTGTTTTGGCTTTTTCTACAATTAGCCATGTCTTGATGCCAATTGCAAAATACTTGATTTTCAATTCAAAACCATATAGAAGGGATACCAATAGAAGGGAGAACCCTTCTATTGGCATCATCCATCTTTTAAAATTAAAATTTAGGTAAAAATGTATATTAATTATACACCCTAATTAATATACATGGGCTTGTATTTTTGGTCAATGTATTTAAGATTCCATAACTGACATGTTCTGGGACAAGGTGAACATAGGCTTGGCCTACTACCAATAGAGGAATAGAATTGAACTTTTTCAGGAGATTCTAGACAATAAAGAGACATTTTTTTAAATTGCTAGTTTTATGCTGATGTTTATTGTTTAGTTTGCATTTTCTATTGGTCATCATCAACACCTTCTAGCCTAATTGTCTCATGTAGCCTTTGGGTGTAAAAAGAAACTAACCAAACAATGACAAAATATTACTTTATAATATTTAGAATATTCCTATTAGTCCAATTATTATGTTCTCTTCTATTGGTATAATCCATCTTTTAAAATAAAAACTTGGGTAAATATTTAGGTGTAAATTTATGACCATCTTACCTCATAGGTAGATGTATTAAAAAACAGTTCTTACTTCATAATGTGCAAAATAATCCTAGTTAACATATTTTCCAGCAGGAGAACCTTTATCTTCACAACTTTCCTTATTTTTCCAGTTTTTTAAAGAAATTCATAATTTTTCACAGTAACATTTTGTACAATTTTGAAAAAATCTGCTAAATGCCCTATCACTTAAGAAAATAATTTATATGTGTTGCAATTGAAAACACAGTGGCAGAAGTATGGAAATATACATACTATGGCACATTGTTACAAAAAAAAAAAAACTGCTACTTGTCTAGAATGCAGTAAAACCTGTGATAAGTGAAGTTTTGTTAATGCTCATGAAATAAAACAAAATAGGATTAAAATATAATAGTTTAGAAAAAAATGTAGGCAAATATATTTGCACATTAGGGGGGGGGGGGGGTGTGTTGGTAAGGCATAGCACATATTAAATACATAACCTAACTTAGGTACCTTTTTTGCCCCTTCAACCCCAAAAAACTGAAGTTTAAATCTTTGTCACAGAGTGAGCAACTCACTAGCCAGCAAAAACCTGTTTTTTGCATGACATATTTGAAATTCTACATGCAGTCTTTCCCACTTTTTTAATGGATTCTAGACAAGTACCAAGAAACTTCTAGAAACTTAGTGCAGAAAGTATTCTGCCATCTATAACTAAATTTATAAATAAATTTAGGATGGCATATCTTTCAGCACAAATTTGAAAACCAGCAAAATGCTTATCAAAAGCATGGCTTTTTTTCAAAAATTTTATTGCAAAACTAAAAAAAAAGTGAAGATAAAGGTTCTCCTGCTGGAACATATGTTATCTACAATTATTCTGCATGAAGTAAAAATTGTTTTTTAACATGTCTTCTTATGAAGTGGAATGATCATGCATTTTACCTTACCTTAATTAATTAATTACCTTAATTCGCACTTTGGAGCAAATTAAGGTCCATACTGGATCTGTTGTGCTCCAGGTCAAATGATGGCAAAAATTCGTCACTGTGTTAGGGCCCAGTGGCACGCCATGGGAGAGGTCTGCTGGAGAGATGCAATTTAAGCCCACTCGGTAGCAGTGGCCACAAGGTAGGTATGGCCTGTAAAGACCATTCTCAGTGGTATAGAGCTGACACCACCGCACAACAGCAACTTCGGATCGAGTATGCGAGATGGTTGGGTATGACAAGCGGCATCAGCCTCCTAGCAAGACACTCATTATGATAAAGTTGGCATCAGTCAGTAGTTGAGTGGGATGGACAGTCCCACTCATATTTCCATGGCTTGTTATTCCATTCCTTGTCAAGTCTGGACTTGAAGGATGCAGCAAAGGTGCAGTCGCCGTTTCAGCTTGAAGGCTATTCCAATTGTTGACAACATGCTCGGAAAAGAAGTGTTGCCGCGTTCATGTTTTAACAAAACGTTTTGACAGCTTATGTGAGTGTCCTCTTGTCTGGTGCTGACTTGAATGTTTGGTAAAGAGGGGGTTATTGGTTGTGCGTTATACTTGTAGGTCAGCATCATATCACCACAGTGGCGTCTGAAGACGAGTGTTGGCAGCTGCATGCGTTCCAGTCTCTTGTTGTATGGGAGATCTCGTAGGCCGGCTATGCATTTCGTGGCACGTCTCTGAACTCCTTCAATTAGACTGGTGTCATTCTTATAAGAAGGGGAGGTGAGACACGTGCCAAAATCCAAAACGGGTCTAACTATAGCCTTATAGAGCCTTAGAAAGACTGTACGGGAGCAGCTGGTTATAGTGCGTTTGAGGAGACCAAGACTTGAATTTGCTTTTGAAACTGCTTGTTGCCAGTGGCCGTGGAACTTCAGTTGTTCATCTATCAGCACTCCTAGATCTCTTTCTTCGGGACTTGTCTTTAGTACTAGTCATGGATAAGAGTCTTTCCGTAGAAAAAGCACTAACATGTTCGGTAACACCCATATTTACATTATTTACATAGTTCACAACTTGGAATTCTACATCTGCATCGGGTTCAGAGGAGAGACTTCTCCTCCGCTTTTTGCGTTTTTTGACACAATATGAAGGTCACAGATTGCGAGGTTTTTTTCACCACCAGCTATTCTGTCCTTAAGCTCTGCAACAAGTGCTTTATATCTCTCTTGATCTTGTTTCAATCAATCATGGCGGAACTGTACTGCTCCTTTCCTTGAGAGAGACTCTTTCAAGATCTGTTTTTTTAATTTGAAAGGATGACACAGTAAACAAAAGGGGCGGTGCCGTATTCCGGGTTGGATTGCTAGCCTGTATGTTCTGCTTTAGGCGACGGACATTAGTTAAGGGACCGCAATTGATTCCGTACTCGGTTGATAAAAACTGCTTGAGAGCGTTAGTGTCATCAATGGAAGCGTCAATACCATATACAACAATGTTGTTTTTTCCGTGACTCTTGGTCTTTTTCAGCACGGATGATCTGTCGTACTTTGGATTCTAACGACTGCTGAAAGTTAGCACTAAGTGCTCGGACTTCTGCTTGCACAATTTGCTTTGTTTCATCCACGCTACATTTTGAGGATAGGGCCACTTCCACACTATTTACTTTGTCTTTTATAGAACCTAGCTCAGCTCTAAGTGCACTCTCAGTTTGCGCAATGGTATTTGGAGAGACTACTCTGAAGGTTTCCTATTGCTTGCGTGATCACAGTAGTAATATCTTGGATAGTAGCTGCGGGTTGGGGAGGGATAATGGATCTAGGGGTGTCACATTTGATTTGCACCAAGCACAGTCCCAATTGAAACCATTTTTCTCCTGCATTTTCACAAGAAGTTCATACTCTGCATCGGATATTTTCAGGCAGTCACAACACATCCATCACAAAGTAATGCTTTAGAGTCCTCTTCTAGGTCTGAAGTACATAACAGGCATCTGTCCACATTTTTCTGGGGGCTCTCTCTGGGATGTTTCGATTTTGGCAGCATTTCGGGCATGAACAAATTTTCCACCAACAGGAAATTGTAATGACAACACCAACAGAAAAAAATTCAAGATATATAGACGTTGAAAACTCCAGGGAATTAAACTTGTGTATTATTAGTTGGAAAACACATAAATCGAATAAAACTCCAAGGTGAGTAACTATAATTTAACACTTTAGGGTCTAATGATTATGAAAATAATACACTAGGATTGGAAAAATGTCTTAGACACTCAATTTGAGCCAATAATTCACAAGTTAAATTTCACAGGATCACATGGGTTTGCCTTGACAATTTCTTCGAGGTAGACAGAATGTGGGTAGTGCAATACTCAAATCACCTATTCCCAGCAGTTTAAGGATTAAAATCCCGCTGGTACCAATTCGGCCTCTTGTTTGTTTGCTATTGCTCCCTTCTGCACAAATTATCCACCAAAAATACGCAAAAACGGACGAGCCAACGTAATCAACGGTATTTTAGTATTTAGCGTTTGGCAACTGCGCTTTATTGCTGGCTACAAATTCGGAAGAAGGAGAAGGACACTGAATTCAGCTTGGCTTTATTTACAAACTTCTTCTTCTATTTAACAGCAGGCGGGCTTTTCAGTAAAAAGCGGACTTTTTTCAGGCTTTTATTTACAAACAAATAATCAGCTGTTTATTAGCAGAAAAAGGACAAGTCCCTTGGGAATAGAAAATAAAAATTTTTCTAACATCAAAATTCAGGTAAATAAAGTGAAACACCAGGGAAAACCACTTAAAATGAAACTTAATATCAAGTATAAGCAGATATGGTAAAATATGGGTAGAAATAAATGTTCTTTCTCACAAATTTGGTCAACAATCCTTTATTCACTTTCACACCTTCCAGTTGCTGTTGTAGTTACACAAATAATGAAAACAGTTTCAGATCAAACTGGTTGCTTCAAATCATTAGCCTACACAAACACCTTTTCAACATAAAACCAATTGCTTATGATAACATTCAATAACAAGGAAATATATTAATAGGTCAATGTATAAAACTATTGGGGGGGGGGGAGAGAATGCATGGTTTTTGTCAGAGTGATGAAATTTATATTGAAAAAGAATATAAAAATAGGGAATAAAATAGTCATGTATGTTTTATTATGATGTTACCTTCAGAAGAGCTGTAAAACTCTTAGTCTGCTACCAAACATTCTAGTTTGTTTCTTTATGTTATTGATGGAGATGGCTTTTCTTCTTTTTCACCATGTCCCCTAGTGGAAAAATATATAGCCCAAATTGTAAGTATTTTTCTACTGTCCAAACAAAAACTGGGTTTAAAATTAGGAATGGTTCCACCTCTCTTACATGGAGAACAGGAGAAGACACAGCTCATTGCCCTTTTTATGTTCTTTTCAAATATCATAATCATTTTACTTGCAAATCTTGATTAAAGCTTTTGAGTGGACCCTACAGTGACATCTGATTACAACAATTCTATCAAAATTGAGTGGTTAGACTTATACCAAGTGGTTTTCACAAGTCACCTGAAAACAATTCAGCCAACTGTTTTAACAAGAAATACATGATATATAACAAGATGGTAGACAAAAAATATGCAACTAGTTGTATAGTTGTATATTATTTACAACTATAGGTAAGACAATTCTCCACCCAGAAAATTATCCCTGCAGCCAATTCATCTTCTGCAGAAAATTCTCCCCCCAAAAATCCCCCTCCTCACCATGTGTAAAATCCCCACCCTTCTGAAATTTTCTCCCTACAAAATTTAATCCACATGTAAACCAAAAAATATGAGCAGCAGTTGCAGCAAAACCAGGGAACATCTTCCTTGGTCCTAGTTTAGATTTTGAATAAGATTGAGAAGGTGTCACTTCTCCAAGTTAATAAAAGCCTATATTCTTCTGCAATTTTTATTGTGGAAATATTTTGAAATTAAGCAAAAGATATGCTGTTTTTTAGCTTTCATTGCCTCCTATCCTAGAAAAGAAAGATATGAAAACATCCCATTCTTAAGCATCTTTATTGAGGAAGCTGCTGAACTAGCTGCAAAATATGCAACTGCTCTCTGGTTTAGTCTTCAAATGAGAATATCTCCTTAACCATGTACTAAATTTTTCAAAGTAAAAAAGGTAAATTCTGCGTCTTTACTTTGAAATTTGGATTGAGTTAAATTCTAAATTTAAACTTTGTTTACAGTTAGAAATGGAGACAGCTTTTAAGTTATAGCATGCTCTTTATTAAAAAAAAAAAATCAAAACTTATCATATTTCAAATGCTATTGACTACTGAAGAAGTTTAACTTATGCTTTGAACTAAATCAAGACGCAATCAGCTTTGCAGTTATTTGAAGCAGTTACTGTAGCTTGTGTATTTTTAGGGACTTTGTGCTTCTACTCACCCCTTGTAAAGTGGGAATAACCTAGTTTATCCAAGTGTTATTGCCAGTAGTAAACCTTAGATACGTGGTATTTGCTCAATTTGGGGGCTCTGTTATGGAATTGCCTCAAATTCCAATGGATGAAGATGTTTCCCTTTCTGAAGTTTGTGCTGTTAAGAATGGTAGGTTTTTTAATTAAATTTGCAGTAACAGAATAATAATAATAAAGCTTTATTTGCTCTAGTAAATCATTTTTTTCTTTTCTTTCTATCTTGCTTATTGAGTACTGTTCAGGGAAAAAAAAACACAAAAAAATATGTAACTGTATATACCCTTGTATCAAACCCTTAAGATCTAAGGTAGATTAAAGTGTTTTGCTATAGAAAACACATAAAAGGTTAATATATTAACTGTAATTTTGTCTGTTTGAGGAGAATTTTTTCCTTCTTGAATGCAGGCATGATAAAAAAAAAAACATTACAACCAAAAGTGAAGGTTGTTATGTGGCAGCCATAATATTTATCTGAAGGATCAGCTTCCTTTACTTGTCATTTTTCTTATATACTATTTTAGAAATTGTTTATTTAGCTATTTTTTAACTTGCTAAACTGTATATATAAAAACAACAATTAAAGTATATAGTAGCTACAAATCAAAAATACAGAATCTTGCTAAAATGCATTAAAGGATGCCTTGTTAGAATTAAACAGCAATATTTTAATGCAATTCTATTAAAATTTCATAATTCAAATGCAAAGTTTTCAAGCTTAATATCCCTTAGATTGTGCTATATTATTCTTTGCATTTGTGCCTTCTTTTCAATTTGTGTGAAATGTTTTTTTTTTATTATATTCTTGTATGAAATGTGGTTTGTTCATTTTCTATTGACTTCTGCTTCAATCAGAGGTGGTTTTAGAGGGCTAAAATAAAATTTCAGTGGCACAAAATTTTAAATAAATAATGTAGCATTCATAATTGTCTTTTAATTTTGAAATGTTATTTTCATCAAAAAAGTGGAGGGCACAGTTGCCAGTAATTGTAAGTAAATTTAATCCAATTTTTTTTTTTTCATATCTGTTTGTATATAAAGTAAGAAAAGTTCAGATTTAATAAATAAAATATTTTGGTGTTAAATAAAATTGTGTTAAAATTTGGCATTAAAATTTTTGGGAGACTAATCAGGGGGGGGGGCTAATCAAAATTTCATATGTGGTCAAAAAAGGTCAGAACCACCACTGGCTTCAATTGCTCTTTGTTACCAAGTTATATTCAAGATTGCAACTGAAGTGATCATATTTTTTTTTTGTTGCTAGTGGTCTGTATAAATTTAAAAATCTATTTAATTTATTAAAATGAATTTATAAACCATAAAAATATATAAAAAAAATGACAGCCTCAGCCTTATAAAAGAATTATATAAAGTAAGAAAAGTTCAGATTTTAATAAATATAAAATGTTTTGCTGTTAAATAACATTTTGTTAAAATTTGGCATTAAAATTTTTGGGAGACTAATTGGGGGGGGGGGGCTAATCAGAATTTCATATGTGCTCAAAAAAGGTCAGAACCACCACTGGCTTCAATTGCTCTTTGTTACCAAGTTATATTCAAGATTGCAACAGAAGTGATATTTTTTTTTTTTTGCTAGTGGTCTGTATAAATTTAAAAATCTATTAAATTTATTAAAATTATTTCATAAACTATAAAATATATAAAAAAAAGTTTTTGGCCATAACTGTTAAGCCCAAGATAATTTCTAACCCCTTTCAAAATCAATTCCCAGATACAAAAATTACCCATGTTTTCCATTAAAGTTCTAAGAAAGAAGCAACTGGTTCACATACCTTATTCACAAAATATTCAATGGGAAAACAAAACAAACAACTTTAATCCACTCCAGAAGATATTTTTAATATTTTTGTGGAAGGGACTTAGCGAAATTGGTTCCTTTATATAGTTGGGCAACAGATTTCACACCTCTACTCCAACGTGTCGTAATGACAGTGCACTTCTATGGCTGTGGTGCATTTCTGATACGAGTAAATTAATTTCAGATGAAGTTTTTGGGTATGAATCATATTCTGAAGCAATTTGAAACATATTAAGTTGTCTTTGTCCAAGTGGTTCTAAAGAATTAATACACAATTTAACTTGCAACTTGGAGCATAGATATTTTAGAAACATTTTAGAACTTTCGCCAGTTGGGATGAATCGCTTTTAGAGTATTTATATTAAAATAGAGTTTTTACTGCACAATTTTGTAGTTGGATTTTACGTGTATTATAACTAAACAAATTAGACAAAAGAGCGCATCCATGCTCTAAATATGAAGAAGCGACGGTATAATATAAAGTTTTAAGTGCTTTATGAGGAATAAAGTGCTTTAGTCTATTTAGAATACCTGTCCCTGGGGAAAACTTTGATGGTAAGTGCCCTCACATGATCTTTCCATGTAATCATTTCATCAACAATTATTCCCAAATACTTCAAATTAGTTACCCTTTTAATCACTACATTTCCAAATGAAAGTATCTCATTTGTTTCAAAATATTGTATATTTGAAAAAATCATGTATTTTTTCTCTAGTAGACCCATATGTCCTTAGCCCTACTCCTCTTTGTGGTAGTTTTTCCTCGTTTTGAGTTTGACTTGGTTATCCCTTGTAATTTCAGTTCTTTTTGGAATTCATTTATTTTATGTTGGTAGTTCTGGTTCTAGGCGTTTACCCCCCACCCCCTCCGGAAAACATAACCCTCTCTCCCGGAAAATACACTCCCCCGTGGAAAGTAATACCACCGCCCCACTTTCCCGAGGAAAATATCCCCCCCGCGGAAAATGCCTCCGGTAAATACCCCCCCCCCCCGCGGTAAGTGCCTCCAGTAAATACCCCCCTCCCCCGTGGAAAATGCATCCGGTAAATACCACCCCCCCCCCCACCCCGTGGAAAATACGGCTATCCAAATTTTGAGAATTTTATTTGAGTTTCATTTTTTAATTTCCATAGGGGGAAGGAATTTTTGTACTTGTGTATCATACGCCCCTCACTCAAGTTTACGCTGTGTAAAACTCGAGAATAAACCGGTTTCTCTGCTAGTTGACTCAGCCTAGTATGAGACAAGACTAAAAGAAGTGACAGAATATTTGGCAAATATATAATTTTTGCTATATGTTTGCACATAACAGGGGGAGGGGTAAAGTGTTTTGGACAGTTTGAAGTCAGAAAATAATTCTTTCTAGGTATATGGCCACTACAAAATTACAGACTAGTCTCAATGATTAAAATTTGGTTGAGAGTCGTCCAGTTACGAAGTGACAGGTTGCTTAAGGCAGCTTATGAAGATTGACTCTCGCAGGGGAAAAAATGAAGATGGCCACTAAAAAAAAACACATTTTAGAAAAAACAGGGTTTTCTTTTGTTTGGAATTAAGGTAGAGGACCAATGGATATAAATCCAAAATAGGAGAATGAGATTAAGATAGTACTAGAGAATCAAATGATCCAAAAATAGAATGAGGAGATAGAAAAATCAGAAACATTATTTAAAGATATTAATGTGGTTTGTGGGCAAGAAGATTATTTCGTGCATTACTCGATGCTTACAGGTGTCTTAAATAGTACGTAAGTAAAAAAAAAATCCCAGTATAAAGTAAATGTAATGTTTCATTTAAATGTTTTTTCCATGTGTTAAGTGTTTTTTCCAAGTGGTAAGTGTTTATTATTTTCAATGACCATATTTCCAAGTATTAAGTACTATTATTAGGTTAATGTAGTGTTTTACGATGATCGCCGATCAAAGTTTGTTATTTATGCCTTCCATTTGTTACTTTACTATGTTCATGGCCGTATATTTGGCTTTAAATTACACTTATCTATCAATCTATCTAATATGCAGAATAATTGCACCTAACACATTTTGCATGCAGACCCACTGTACTTTACCCCCCCCCCCCTAATTTGCAAATCTATAGCCCAGATTTATTTCTAAAGTAACGAAAAAAAATCGGTTTGTTCTTGAGTTTTACACAGCGTAAACTTGAGTGAGTGGTGCATAATACACAAGTACCAAAATTCCTTTCCCCTACGGAAATTAAAAAAACAAAACTCAAATAAAATTCTCAATTGGACATCCTTATTTTCCAGGGGGTATTTTCCGGGAGGGGGGGGGGGTAAGCGCCGACCGCCAGTAGTTCTATACTTCAAAAATTATTTGACTTTTTTTCTGCTCATCTTTGGATTAATGTAGCCATTTACTTTTCATTAAGACAGTTTTTAAAATTAATTATAAAATGAAAAACAGTTGGATTTGTTCAGAAAACTTTGCTCTTGTGCTTTATGTCCCTTTTATTCATGTTTCGTTTTAGAAGTTGAAGACGCTTTACCTAGTGAGAGTGAGGAGCTCTTTGATATTTCAAACATTTGTTTGTCTCCTAAGCTTGAAGCTGTTCCTTTGAATACTTTTCCTAGCATTGCAGGACCATATAAATTGGAAGCTGACATCCAGGAATTGGAACCCATCAGTTTTGACAATGAAGGTATCTTTGAAACATTTGGTTTTGTGAAATCATGAATATTTAATTAAAAACAAACTAGGGTACATGGACTAAATTTTAGTATTTTAAACTAATCTTTTTATGAGTTTTTTTATCTTATTCCGGTAAGCAGGCATTTACTAAACCGGTTTTGAAGTTTAACAACAACTTTCAAAGTGTTAATTGAAAGGCGTTTCGTGAATTCCGTATATCTGGATGGCCAAGAATAAAGCTCTGAACTATAGTGTCTATATTTCTTTCTGAATTAAGATATAAATCTGTTTATTATTTTCCTGATTTAGCATGACTGATTAAGCTTTTAAAACAAGCAGAATATGGACTGGTATTGTGAGAATTGTGGATCGGAAATTTTTACTTTAAAACATTAATTTATTAAAAATGCTAGATTCGGACAAAATTCAGGATTCATTTTGTGTCAGTGAATTAAAAAGTTTTTTTTTTTTGTAGAACGATTCGTTATGCAATATAAAACTAGAGATGCATAATAAGTCCTATTGGGTTTAATAATGACAAAAGTGACAAACCTGACAAAAGTCAGGTTTTGTGTTAGATATAAAATTCTATTGATATCCAGGGGGTATAAACCCTCCTAGAATTAAAAAATAATTGTTTTGGGACATTTGAAAACCGGATTTTTCTAGTACTTTTTATTGACAAAAAATGGAAGAAGACAAAAAAACGAAAGAGCTGAGGCCATTCCAGTGTGAACATAATTCAAACCAAAGTTTAAACTAAATCAATCATTTTCAAATCCCCTTGCCCGTCCTTGCTCTTCTGAAAATTTTACAATTATGGAGATACGTCCTTTTGATACCCATCTGACGATATACTATATGTGGTACTTTGCCAAAAAAATTACTCTATCGTTCAAATATTTGGTCAGTAACGGAAAGCTCTAATGTGCCTACCTCTAACGGCAAATACTAACTAGTTTGTGTAATGTGTTTACATATACCCTTAATAACGTATATACAGATAACCCTTAGTCCCTTAGTTCTATAATTTATTTTATGCATCTGTTTTTAATATTAAAAAAATCATTTGAACTTAAAGTGAAAACTTGTGACAAAAAGTAGCATTTTGATAAGCAATACTAAATGAAAATCAAAAATACATTTAATCCGATTTTTTCTTTTTTTTCAAACTTGATTTGTATTCTTTTTTCTTTATAAAGCGCAAATAACTCTTGTATTTTGGGAGTTTCGGCCCCCTCATCATAGGCAACGCAATAGAGCTGCCTAAGTAAAGAACGATGTTGGCACAATGTATTTTTTTTTTTTTTTTTTTTTTTTTTTTTTGGTTCTTGGTCTTAGACCAGGGCACTTCGTTTCGAAGTAGTTGTCGTAGAAACTTAATAGTCGAAAGTGATTGGAAGGCAACTAACACTTCCTCCACGCCCACGATTTCCCCAAAAAACATCCAATCAAAATTTTAAGTAGCAATTTTGTTCAGCGTAGTTGATTTCCAGATAGAAGTCATGCTTTTAAGGAGGAAACTACCCCACAGCCCTCAGGGCAAGGGTCGTAAGTTTTGTCCTGGGGGCATATATAAGGTTTCTTTTAGAAAGTGTTGTCGTAGAAACTTCAAAAAGGGTTCATTTGATTGGAAATTGAAATGGCCAGTGCCCTTTGTAATAGACAAAAGTGATTGGAAGGCAACTAACACCCTTTCCACGCCCACCATTTATCCAAACACATTCAATAACAATTTTGAGATAGCCATTTTGTTCAACGTAGTTGAAAGTTCTGGAAATTAGGTCTTTGAGGATGATAACCCACTCAAAGCCCTCAGGGCAAGGGTTGTAAGTTATGCTCTGAGGGCATATAAGGTTTTTTTTTATAGAAAGCGTTGTTGTAGAAACTTCAAACAGGAATAATTGGATGGGGAAAATTGAAATGGCTAGTGCCCTTTTTAATAGTCGAAAGTGATTGGATGGCAAGTAAACCCCCTCTCACGCCCACCATTTCCCCAAACACATTCAATCAAAATTTGAGATAGCCATTTTGTTCCGCGTAGTTGAAAGGTCCAGAAAATGTCGGAGGATGACAACCCCCACACAGCCCTCAGGTCAAGGATTGTAATTTATGCCCTGGGGCATATATGGTTTTTATAGAAAGCGCTGTCGTAGAAACTCCAAAAAGGGCTCATTCGATTGGAAATTGAAAGGGCCAGTGTCCATTTTAATATTCGGAAGTGATTGGAGGGCAACTAACCCCCCTCTTTCGCCCACCATTTACCCAAACATATTCAACGAAAATTTTGAGATATCAATTTTCTTCAACGTAGTTGAAAGTTCTGGAAACTAAGTCTTTGAGGATGACAACCTCCCCCCCCCCTCCCCCAGTCCTCTGGCAAGGGTTGTAAGTTATGTCCTTGGGGCATATAATGTTTTTATTGAAAGCCTTGTCGTAGAAACTTCAAAACGGCTCATTTGATTGGAAATTGAAAGGGCTAGTTCCTTTTTTTCATATATGTAAGTGATTGGAGAGTAACTAACACCCCTCTCATGCCAACCATTTCCCCAAACACATCCAATCAAAATTTTGAGATAGCCATTTCGTTTAACTTAGTTGAAAGTTCTGAAAATTGGATCTTTGAGGATGACAGCCCCCTCACAGCCCTCAGGGCAAGGGTTGTAATTTATGACTTTGGGAAATATAAGGTGTTTATAGAAAGTGTTGTCGTAGAAACTCAAAAAGGGCTCAATCTATTGGAAATTGAAAGGGCTTTTGCCCTTTTTAATAGTCTAACGTGATAGGACGGCTTTAAATTTTTATAGTTAAGATCGATGTGGGTACAATGTATTATTATTTTATCTTTTTTTTTGTTTTGACCAGGGCACTTCGTATCGAAGGATTTGTCTTAAGAATTTTGAAAAGGGCTCATTCGATTTAAAATAGGAAGGGCTAATGTCCTTTTTAATAGTCGAAAGTGATTGGAGGGCACTAGTCCCCCTCCCATGCCCACCCTCCTATTTGCCCATTATGTTTAAAAACTAAACGTTGCCTTAAGATCAAATCAAAATGCACTCTGTTAATGCTAATTCCCAATAAGGCATCTCAGCAGTATCCCAAGAACGACTGAGGGTATTATGTTCAAACTTTCGGGGCTACTTCTGCTCTTAAAATTTAACTAAATCAAAATAGTGTAAGTGTATACAAGCTGTCAAAGAAAGTAAAGAGATTTATTGCGAATGATATCAAGTTTTCTATTTCAGGTCAACTATAGGAGATATGAAACTAAATTAAACACTACTATTTGTGTCCAGATTTTTTAAAAGGGTGTATGTTGTTAAAAATTGCTAAAAAAAAAAATCTCCACAATACAAATATCAGGCCAAACATAAAGTATTAAAAAAAAAACGAAAATTTTAAAGAATTATTTTCTTTTTCCCCGAAAAGACAATATCAATATAAAACGAAAAGAAATTAATTAAAAAAAAACTTTTTCCACAAAATAAGTTTTTCAAAGAAAAGTAAAGAACTCCATTAAACCAAAAATGAGCAAAAATAAAATCAAATAATCTACCAAGCGTGAAACTACACAAATCAGCATCGATAAATAAATGAAAGCCAAAACGAACAGAAATTACAATTGATAACCGAGTCAAACTCAAAACGAGCAGAAATTTACATGAGTGGGGCTCAAAATCCCTATGCCTTCCTAAGGCCAGAACATAATTGGCACTTTACGGAAAAAAAATACAAATGAATGATCATTGTCAGTTTAATATACATATACTGATATTTAGTAATCAAAATGTTAATATTATTTGATTTATTAAAGTTATAAAAGTAAAAAAAAATAAATGTTTTCAACACTAGCACCGGCTCCCACTTGTATAAGTTACCCCTGCACATAATTTACCTCTTTTTCATTTGAACTAAAGTTGATTAATTGCAAATTCAAATTTTCCTGTTTTCTTTTTCTTAACAGAGGAACGCCTTTTAAATTATTTCAAAAATTTGCAGAAAAGGAAGTAATTAACAAATAACATTGAAATAATGTTTAGATTATCACTCTTCAGTTTTGTTTGAGGTTCTCGATTTGCCACCGTTTTAAATTTTCCTATCTGTTTTTATTGCTTTCTTGGGTGTTGGAGCCTTATTGTTTGTGAGTAATTTGTCGGGATTGTATTTTTATAGCTTTTTATGTTTGGTATTGTAGGTGCTGAAGGTCCTTCAACAAGTGTTGCCGAAACCCTAATCGAAACTTCAAATTCTTCTCTATCACCAGAACCTGAGTCTGTTTCTTCCAGGATTTCCACGTCACTTCGAGAATTTGACTCCCTGGAAGTTGATCGTGATGACCAAGGTATAATTAACCGAATATTGTCGTTGCATCAATTTCTACTTAGAAATAAAAAAAAAATTCCGTGGAATTTTTGTTTTTGCTAAGATAAAGAAGAAAATGTTACACATAGCTTCAAATACAGTTACTGAAAGTTTTTACTTGCCTTAAAAGCATTACTACTGCTAACACAAAATGATTATGAGATTTAATATTGTACACCCTTTTTTATGTAGGCTAAAAGTTGTACAATGTTGACGAAGTGTCATTTAATTTGCCACTCTAGTCTTGAGTGAGTAGAAATCTGTTTCTATTCATAAACATTAACTACTGGATCTAGAAATCTGTGAATAAAACTCTAAATTTGCGAAATCAGTTTCATAACAATCAAATTTATCACTCTTGAATTTATTCCAACCTCTTATTATATCTAATTTTCCAAATTTGTAGACTGGTATTTGTTTGTTCTGTGGGTTTTATTCTTCCTGGGTAAATTATTTAAACGATTTTATTGTAGATTGACTTTTATTTGTTAATATCTTTTTATCACAGGCAGCGCAATAGCGCTGCCAAAGTAAAGAACGATGTTGACACAATGTATTACTTATATATTATAATTTTTAGTTTTTTTGTTTTAGACCAGGGCGTTTCTTTATAAAAGAAGTTGTCTTAGAAGCTTCAAAAAGTAGTCATTCGATCTGAAATTGAAAGGGCTAGTGCCCTTTTGGATAGTCAAAAGTGATTGGAAGGCATCTAGCCCTCAACGTCCATAATTTTCCTAACATATCCAATTTGACTTTTGAGATAGCCATTTTTGTTCAGCGTATTGGAAATTTCCGAAAATTTTATTTATAAGGTTGACACCCCCCCCCCCCCCCCAGAGCCCCAAAAGCATGGGTTTTAAGTTTTGCCCTGGGGGCATATAAGGTTTTTATAGAAAGGGTGTCGTATGATTTTTGGAGGTGGCTCATTGGATTGGTAATCAGAAGTTCCAGTGCCCCTTTTAAGAGTGCCCTTTTTAATTCCATCCAATTGGAATTTTGAGATAGTAATTTTATTTAAATTAGCTCAAAGATTATATAACAAGGCTATTGGGGTTGAAACAAACCGCCAAAGCCTAGGGGATAGGGTTTAAAGTTATGCCCTGGGGGAATTTAAGATTTTAATGGAAGGGATGGTTGTATAAACTTTAGAGGAGTCTCATTTGGTTGAAAATTGGAAGTTATAGTTCCCTTTTAAGTGTCAGAAGTGAAGGAGGGCAACTAGCCCCCTCCCCCCGACTACCCCTCATTTCACCAAATGCACCTGATAGAAATTGTGAAATAGCCATTTTGTTCAAAATAGTCTAAACAATATTAAGAGTCAAAAGAGATTTGAGAGCAACAAGCCCCCCCTCCATGCCCATCATTTCCCCCAACACATCCAATCAAAATTTTAAGATAGCAATTTTTTGTTCAGCATAGTTGAAGGGACCGGACATTACTTCTTTGAGGATGAACCACCCCACAGCCCTCAGTGCAAGGGTTGTAAGTTATGCCCTAGGGGCATATAAGGTTTTTTTTAGAAAGGGTGGTCGTATATACTTCAGAGGGGTCTCATTGGATGGGTAATCAGAAGTTTTAGTGCCCTTTTTTTTAGTCAAAGTGATCAGAGGGCAGCTACCTTCCCGCCCCCCACGTCTTGTTTTCCCAACATGCAGACACTAGAAATTTTGAGACAGTCATTTATTCAAAATAGTCCAGAGATCATATACTAAGGCTTTTGGCGGCGTTACAAACCACCAGAGTCGGGACAAGGGTTGTAAAATATGCCCTTGGAGCATTTAAGGTTTATACGGAAGGAATCGTTGTATAAACTTTAGAGGTGGCTCATTTTTTTTGAAACTGGAAGTTCTAGTTCTCATTTGAGAGCGAAAAGTGATGGAGGTCAACTAGCCCCCCCCCCCCTCCTAACTACACTTGTTTCATGAATCGCATCTAATTGAAATCGTGAGACATCCATTTTCAAACAAAATAATCTAGAAAACATATAATAATGCCTTAAGGGTTGACACAACCCTCCATAGCCCTGGGACAAGGGCTGTAATTAATGCCCTGGGGTATATAAGGTTTTTATGTAGTGGGTTGTTGTATAAACTTCAGATGGGGCTCATTTGATTTGAAATGGGAAGTTATAGTGCTCTTTTTAAGAGTCAAAATTGATTTGAGAGCAACTAGATGAACGCCCCCCCCCCTCCCTCCCCACGCCCATCATTTCCTAAAAATAAACATCCAACCAAAGTTTTGAGACATCTATTTTTTTTTCAACATTGTTGAAAGGTTCAGTTATTATGCGTTTGTGGATGTCTCCCCCCCCCCCCCCCCCCCCCCCCCGCCGAGGCTTCTGGGAGTGTTGGACTAAATCAAAACTTGATATGTGTATATGGGTTGTGATAAGGGTGTTACTCGGGAATGACAGAGTATATTAATGGACATTTCAGGAAATGGTAAGGGAGATGATCAATCAGAGGCAACGCTGTAGCGTTGCCTCTGATTGATCATGCGTTGCCTATTGATCGCTGTAGCGTTGCCTATAGTAAAGGCCATACGGCTCCAATGTTTATTAATTATTTTTTTTTTCTAGAGGCACTTCATATGGAAGGGGTCGTCGTAGAAGCTTCAAAGTGGGCTCATTCGATTGGAAATCAAGAGTTCTAGTGCCCTTTTTAATAGTCAAAAATGATTGGAGGGCAACTAGGCCCCCCCCCCACGCCCATCATTCCCCCAAACACATCCAATCAAAATTTTGAGGTAGCCATTTTGTTCAGCGTAGTTGATTTCCAGATAGAAAATATATTTTTGAGGAGGATACTCCCCCACAACCATCAGGGCAAGGGTTTTAAGTTATGCCCTGGGGGCATATAGGTTTTTATAGAAGGCGTTGTCGTAGAAACTTCAAAACAGGCTCATTCGCTTGGAAATTCAAGAGCTAGTGCCCTTTTTAATAGTCGAAAGTGATTGGTGTGTAACTAGCCCCCCCCCCCCCCCCCCCACGCCCATCATTTCCCCAAACACATCCAATCAAAATCTTCAGATAGCCATTTTGTTCAGCGTAGTTGATTTCCAGATATAAAATATATTTTTGAGGAGGACACGCCCCCGCCCCCACAACCCTCAGCGCAAGGGTTTTAAGTTACGCCCTGGGGGCATATAAGGTTTTTATAGAAGGCGTTTTCGTAGAAACTTCAAAACAGGCTCATTCGATTGGAAATTAAAGGGCTAGTGCTCTTTTTAATTGTCGAAAATGATTGGAGTGTAACTAGCCCCCCCCCCCCCCCCCCCCCCCCCCCCACGCCCAACATTTCCCCAGACATCCAATCAAAATTTTCAGATAGCCATTTTGTTCAGCGTAGTTGATTTCCAGATAGTAAATATATTTTTGAGGAGGTCACTCCCCCACAACCCTCAGGGCAAGGGTTTTAAGTTATGTCAAGGGTTTTTAGGTTTTAGGCTTCCGCAGTGAGACGATACCCAAACTCTTGTTTGTAGTTACTTTTATTCGATTCAAACTTGATTTGCATATTCAGTTTAAGTTTCACTCGTTTTAAGATTTATTTATTCATTTACATTAATATATATTGTATGTTTGTTCGCATTGATGTTTATTTAATTTCTGTTCGTTTTAAGTTTCATTTATACTTTAATAGCAAAATATTTGTTTCGTCGTTTAAGCTTGATTTTCATATTCAATCCAAGCATTACTCGCTTTAAGATCTATTTATTCATTTATATTATTACTTGTTGTTTTTTTTTTTGCTATGATTGTTTATTTAATTTCTGTTCGTTTTGGGTTTTATTTATTCTTTAATAGTAATTTCTGGTTGTTTTGAGTTTGAATTTTAACAGGTATTTGTACCTCCTGAGCTTAAGTTTAAAATGGCCTTTACTTTTCTTTGAAAAAACTTATTTTTCGGAAAGTTTTTTTTTTAATTAATTGACAAAAAAGGGCAATATTTGCACGCCGCTACTACTATCACTAATACTACTACTTCTTCAGCGGGTACTGCTAAGGCCAAGGATATTGAAATAAACATCTGAGGAAACGTTGAGGGGAAACGTTGAACTAAATCAAAGCATATTATATTCATACAGGTTGCTGATACGGGCGTATCATCAATATTTTAGAACGCATTATCTTATCAAGAGGCAACTTCCGGGGTATCATGATTGGGATATTCAGTTGACCAAAAGGCTAAATGTAGGCTACCTGCTACTATTGCTATTAATATTGCTGCTACTACTACTACTAACAATAATACATTATTAATGCTGCTACTGTTCCTACTATTGATAGTGTTGGGTGATAATTCGAATAAACGATATGTCGATATTTTTACTTTTGATATTTGATAATCGTTATATTGATTTCGATATTTCTGATCAGTTTTTTGCTCAGATTAACTTTAAGTTTTGCCAAAATTCAATAACAAAAATTGTATTTTTTTTTTTGGCTATATTTATATTTTTGGTTAATTTTGGCTATTCAAAATCAGTCGCATGTTAATAAATTCCCTTGAGAGTTGATTCTGCATTTCAGTAATTAAATGATTTTTTTCTTTCCACTGAAAGTACGGAGCTACATCAAAACTTAGAAGAACAGAAATTGTTCCGTGCATGAGGGGGATAACCTTATATCCTTAATACCTCTCTCTTCACACCAAAATTTCTTTTCGTATTTTAAAAATCTCCTTACTCTAATTAAACGGCTCTTTTTTCTGGTGTTGTTCTTAAATAATTGGAGGAGGGGAGGGGGGTACAAATATCATGAAAATGAGGTATTGGAGAGAGGGCCCCAATCCTCATACACGAGACAATTTTGGTTCGTTTTAACTTCGAATGTTGCTCCTTACTTTTAGTTGAAAAAACTATTTATTTATTTGTTTTTCATATCATGCCGGAAGTCCTTCCTCCATGGAAAATGTTTCCTGGAAATTCTCTCCTCTAAGTGTCTCAATGGAAAGTTTCTCCGTGTAAAATTCCCCCATAGAGAATCTCTTCCCCAAAAATATCCCCCCCCCCCCCCGCGCAAAATCCCCTAGACAATTTTAACTCCTTTGAAAAATTTTCCCTGGGTAATTTCTCCTTTATATCTCCACATGTAAAATTCACATGTAAAATTAGCTGGCAAAGAGAAAAAAGGCAAATACAAAGAATTTAGTATAAGAATTCGGGTAAATTCCCCCGTTATGATTTCCCTTTGAAAGTTCATCCTGGAAACTTCCCTCCCCATGGATAAATCTTCTCTTGAAAATTTCCACTGCAGAAAATTCCCCCATAGAAAATTCATCCTCCTATAAAATGTCTGTTTACTTCCCAAAAACAAATACTAAATGTAGACACTACACATATTTCATAACTTACAACCTTTCCCCTGGGATTTCTAGGGCCGTGTCATCCCCAAAGGCATGAATGCTTGACTTTACAACTATGCTGATCATTATGGCCGTCTCAAAATTTTGATCGGATGACTTTAGGAAAAAAGGGGCGTGGTAGGGGGTTCTAGCCGCCCCCTAATCGTTTTGGTCACAAAATGGGGAACTACAACTGCAATTTCCGTTTGAACAAGCCCTCTCCTGATTTTATATGACCATTGGTTCGATACGATCACCCTGACAAAAAAAAAACAAAAAAACCCACATACATGATCTTTCTTGTGGGAAAAAATTACACAATTTCACATTTTTTCAGATGGAAGCCAGAAACCTTACAGTGAGATTCTCTAATATGCCCAATCTGATAGTGCGATTTTTATTAAGATTCTTTGTCTTTTTAGGGGCGTTTGTCGTTTTTTAGGGACATTTATCGCCCTTTATCAGAAGTTATACAAATTTTCTCAGACTTCCATGACTTGTGATGGGTACATGATACTAGATAAATATTATATATCAGGAGTCGGTGTAAAATCCAATTCACTCGAAGTACCTATTGTTATCAAAATTCCGTGCTTTAGAGCTTTGGTTGTTATTTGGCCGAGCTGCTCCTTACGTACAGTTTGTTGCCACGAACTATACGATCAGGCTTGGAATTCACTTTTAGAAAGGACATTGGTGGTGGACATTGACATTAATTTTATGGCAAATATATAGAGGTATCTCTGAGACCAATATTACAAGATTTCTTTGACTTGAGTGGATCAGTTTTTCTTGGAACTAAAGTCTCCCTACTGAGAATCCGGAAAGCCGTGACAGATGCAACTGCTGACGAAGCTTGCCTGGCATTGACTACTGAAACTTCTTAATGTAATCCCACAAACTGGCTTGATTCTGTAGTGACTGAATTGCAGGGTTCGTCATAGCACTTGCTACACTTGATACAGATTCCAGAAAGGTCAATTCCATGTCTCTTGCTATTTGACTCTCAGCTTGGAGAAGATCGTCAGGGGTTATATATAAATTCTTGTAACGCGAATCCAATTATGTGGCAATCGTGACGAATGTGATCTAAAAAAAGGCCTATATGCCTCGAAGGTATTTTATCTAGCCAAGCCTATCGGAGGATCTTAGCAGCATTTGAGAGCCCTCACTAAATATAGTTTGTGAACAGGCTATGTGAAATTTTGGATACAGCTGTGCATGCTGTGTATCAGCATAGATGAGTCAATGGATTGAATACATTATCTTTTTCTGGACCTTTTACGAAACAATTTTCTCTGTTGGATCTTTTCTTCTGGATTCACCGGTAGATAAAAAAAAAACAAAGAATATCGTTTTCGATATTTGATATTTACGTTTCGATTTCGATATTTAGTGTGATATATCGATATAGATATTTAATATCGCTCAATACTAACTGCTACACACTACTACTATAATACTAGTTCAATTAAGGCTAAGCATATGAAGTTGAAAATTTGACAGAATATTGAGGGGGAGTTTGAACTAAATCAAAACATACTATGTGCATGCAGATTGTGAAAAGGGTGTATCTCAAGAATGGATTTTGGTATTAAGTTGGAACTTTCAGAGAACACTTGAAGGGGAAGATCAATTGACAAAAAGGTTATGTACGCATGTCACTACTTGCACTACTATCACTGCTACTATTACAAATACTGCTACTAAACTACTCCAAACCAATACTTCAATTCCAACAACTTGTAGGGCTTAGAGTATTAAGATGAAAAGGGGGTCAAAAGCGCAAATCAGCAATATTTTTGGAATGGTTTTTCGTGCCAAGGTGAAACTTCCGGGGCTTTATGAAAGGAATGTTCAACTGATCAAAAGGCTAGATGTACATGCTGCTACCGTAATTAATACTGCTGCTACTACTGTTACTACTTATACTAATGTAACACTAACACTGCAACTACTTTTCCTGCTACCACCGCAACTTCTGTGATACTAGTAGGCTACTATTAAGGATAAGCCTATGAAGGTAAAATTTGAGAGAATCTTGATGGCAAATTCTAGCTTACCAAAGACACTGCGTGCATTTAGACTCTCAATAGAGCGTATTTAAAAAATTCATTTTTGTATTAAGTTTGAACATCGGGTGTTGAAGGGGATGTAAAAAAAAAACAAAGATGGTATATGCATACTGCCACTACAACTATTGTCAAAGGTTGTCAGGTTGTCAAAAGGGTGACAAAGCAATATTACAATAATGGCTTACATGATTAAGTTAGACCTTGGTTTAATCGATTGCCTTGGATCTTTCACCCATACATTCATTAAATAGAAATGTATGGCTTATTTTGTTCTATTTAGTTGTTTTAGTAGAAGTTGTACATTTTTGAACTCACCATACATTTTGAACATTTCTGCATCCAGTGTGTATTGACAACAAATATACTTTGACTTCATTTGACTCACTTCTTCTGCTCTTCCACCACAGTCAGACCTAGCTGGTCGCTCTCTCCTCAAGGACTGGACAAGCAAAATTTACCAGAGGTCGTCTGGTGCTATCTTCTGAATAAGTTGCGCATAAAGGAAAGAAAAACAAATCCGACGATATCCAATATTTATTTCCCGATATCCGATAAAGGCACTGACCCCTATATCGGTCAGATAATATTGGCCGGTCCATATATCGATCGAGCCCTAATTGTTATAATGCCAATTTATTTGACTTTCTTATTTTATTAATTTCAGAAAAGAAATTTAATTCAATTTTTTTTTACTACAGGGATGATGCATTCTACTATGTGCAGGTCTGATAGTGTGAGTCAGCAAATACTCTTAGGCCCAAAACCGATCGTTATGGTGAGAAAACTGACAGAGAAGTCTATTGAAGAATTAACAGTTGGAATCTGGCGTTGCGGCTGCTGTAGAAAAGCAGAGAAATCCCTTGTGATCTTAGATCTTCACATTGACACTTGCTGTGAAGAGCTTTCACCAATAGAGTGTGATATCTGCCCTGCAGTAGTTCGTGATTACAGCAATTTTGTTGTTCATTTCTTGGAACACCAAATGGGAGCGACAAGGAAATGTGTCATTTGTTTAAGAGAATCTATTGGTGATATGAGACAACATCTAGTGTTACAAGATCACTTTTTGCCAAAAATTTCTGAACTAGACCTACAGGAAAATGAATCACTAGTTTCACAGAATCCATCTGCAAGCGGCTACTTAAATTCATTAAAATCGGAATATGATGAAAAAGGTTTAGACGATCCGAAAACATACTTGCACAGTAAAAAGCAGAGAAAATTAGAAAGACATAAAAGTATACACACAGGAAAAAATATATATGAATGTAATCTATGTAACAAATGCTTTCCTTCCCCAAGCCATTTGAAAAGGCATCAAATAGTGCATACAGATGAGAGCCTATTTAAATGTGAGATATGTAAGAAATGCTTTTCTTCATCAAGCAATTTGAGACAGCACCAAATAATGCATACAGGTGAGAGCCCATTTAAATGTGAGATATGTAAGAAATGCTTTCCTTCACCAAGCCATTTGAAAAAGCACCAAACAGTGCATACAGGTGAGAGGCCATTTGAATGTGAGATATGTAAGAAATGCTTTTCTAGATCAAGCGATTTGAACAGACACCAAAATGTGCATACAGGTGAGAGCCCATTTAAATGTGAGATATGTAAGAAATGCTTTCCTTCACCAAGCCATTTGAAAAAACACCAAACAGTGCATACAGGTGAGAGGCCATTTGAATGTGAGATATGTAAGAAATGCTTTTCTTTATCAAGCAACATGAAAAGGCACCAAAGACTTCATACAGGTGAGAAACCATTCAAATGTAATTTATGCAAGAGAGCATTTTCCTATAAGTCTAATCTGAAATATCACCTAACAACCCATTCTAGGAAGAAGTCTGATATTTAATAGTTTACCTTAAAAACCTCGGATAGAATAGTGATTTTCGTAAACAGAAGTTGAGATAGACGTCGAATAATTAAAGCTGTTCCATGCAAGTTAATTCTCTCATCTGAACTAACGCTTTGCTCTATGGAAATTTCTAGTTTTCCTGATGCTGGACTCGACATTGTCTGACATTGGACTCGACAAGTCTATGGTAAATCGACTACAACTGTTAGAAATAGGTCTTTTATTGTCATTGTCATTGTGTTATATGTTATTGTCAAGTGCCTGGTAAAATATCTATTTGAATGGGTAATTTCAACTGGGTATTCAAATAGAATTCTTCAATGTTCAAAACGCATGACTATCAGGATTTTGAAGTATCCAACCATTTAACAAAAAACAAGGTCCTGTGGTTCTTACCTTAGCGCACGAAAAAAAAAAAAAAGAAATGGAAAGTATTAGTTTGTAAGTAAATTAGGTTCAAAAATGTCAAAAATCTTTATTTTTGAATGGCTTGAAAACCACAGAAAAAATTGGAGTCCTATCAAAGTAAAGTGTTAATAGTCAATTATATTGTGAAATTACTCAGTGTACGAGCCATATTATAATTGTCAATTTTTCATATTTTTCTCTTACTTAAAAATTTGTTCTTTTGATAATTTTCTTTCGGTGTTGTTTTCGTATTCATTTAAAACACTAAGCAGTTTCTTGCTGCAAGAAATATTTAAGGAATCTCAAAATGGCCTCAACTAAAACACTTTCCTTAAGACGGCGTAAGTGCATTGTGTAGTATATTAATTTGACTTTATATTTGACTACCTGTGTCCCACTGTAATTATTGTTTACAACACTCGAGTCTTGTTATATCATCGAATTTCACTTCATCTATACTACGAGGGATGTAAAGACAAAAGTCAGACATGACAGTTCAGTTTGAAGTGCATGGTAAACTTTTGTCGTCTTATTCACAAGACAGTCAGGCTAAGCTAAGTTGAACTGAGTCCTTACAAACTCTGAAGGAAGAACCAAGAGCAATTTTGAAATCCCTTTTTTGAATATTCTCAATCTTAGATGTTGGATCTTTGGTGAGACTAGTTTACTATATTACTAGATCTTTTAAGTTTAGAAAATGATTTTAGCAGGAATTATTTATTTTAGTAAATTTATTATTTCATATGCGAGGTCACTTGTGGTAACTTTAGTGAATCCAATGTCAATTTTTTAAGCACAAAAAAAAAAATGTTTTTCTTAGTTTGACAACAAAATGTTTTACTACAAAACTTCATCTGAACGAAAACTGCCGATAAAGGAAAGAGGGGTGAATATAAAATGTATTTTACTGCCAAAAGTGATCTACAATCAGGGTTATCTCTAGATAATCGCCTTAGCGATTGAGGCATTTTTCATTTCTGTTAACAAGCTTTGTGTTACTTTCTTCATAAAATGACGGTGCAAATGATTTGAAAAGAGTTGTGCCGGTTTCTTTGTACTCCTCCTTGCTATAGAAAGGCTGTCTCCAAACCACTTCCTCGTTACAGGGTAAAGATAGATGTCACTTAACGCTAAGTCGAAACTATAGTGGCTGTTCAAAAATGCATGTTTAATAATGGGTGAACACAAATTCCCCAAACAGATCCATAAGTTCAAACAAATGTTAAAAAATGCAAAATTATTGAAGCTATTTCTTGGACCCAAAAGATGCAATGCATGTGGAATTTAAGTGGAAACTAGTTCAAACTGCCGTTGCTGATCTCCTTTCAATGACTGGCTGTGCTGATCTTTTGAACAGATGAAAGCCAACGCCTCAAGTGTGTCCCAGCTAGCCGCTCAATACTCTTTTCTTCGAGTTCTTGTTGGGTTCTAAGTAAAATTTCATTTTATCTTTGAATCATCTTTTTAGTGTCAAATTGTTGTCTCATATCAACAATAGACTCTCTAAAACAAATGACACATTTCCTTGTCACTCCCATTTGGTGATCCATGAAATGAACAACAAAATTACTGTAATTATGAACTACAGCGGAAAAGCAGAAAAATCCCTTGTGATTTTAGATCTTCACATTGACACTGGCTGTGAAGAGCTTTCACCAATAGAGTGTGATGTGGTAATACCTGACTCCCTACTATTTAAAGCAAGTTGATACTCATTGATAGCCCTCGGCCTGTTGTACTATATAACTGTAAAGTTGCCAAATGAAACTAGATTACATTACTTTGCTTAAAAAATGAACTTCAGAAGACAAAATGGAAAAGCTTTTATATGTAAAAGGCTACCAAAAATTTCAGTCTCTTTTGTTCCTTAGAGGTTTTTTTTTATAAATGTTTCTACAGCATCAAAGAAATAAAGGCCTGGTTTGTTGTATAATAAATAAAAAAAGAGTTTTTTCAACTGAAAGTATGGAGCAACATTCAAACTTGAAACGAACAGAAATTATTGCGTATACAAAGGGGGTTACCTCCTCCCCAACACCTCGCTCTTTGCGCTAAAGTTTATTAGAAGTTTTAAAAAGCGTCTTATTGTTCTAATTAAACGGCCCTTGTGTTTCAGGAGTCATTAGTAAAAAATTGGGACAAAATTTAAACTTTAGCGTAAGGAGCGAGGTGTTAAGGAGGGGCAACCCCTTTTATATACGTAACAGTTTTCTGTTCGTTTTAAGTTTTAATGTTACTCCTTACTTTCAGTTCAAAAAAACTTGTTTTTTTAATTGAATTTCTGATTGTTTTTTAAATAATGCTAGGAAATCTGGTCCCCCTCTACGGACAAACCCCCTCCCCACGGAAATATCCTCTAGACAACACAATCCCAGTGAAAATTTACCCCGGACAATTACTCTTAACCGCTCTATGCGTAAAATTGAGACGGAAAAGAGAAAGCAAAACATATAAAAGAATTTTGTATAGGAATTCTGGCAAATTCCCCCAGTGTATAATTTTCCCTGACAAGTTCGCTCCCTGGAAACTTCCCTCCCCTTGGAACATTTCCCGTGGAAATACCCCCAGAAGAAAATTCCCCCCCCCCACCCAAAAATGTATTCCTACATCCCAATAACAAATACTATGCGCAAACCACAGTTTATAGACAGTAAGCTTATCGCAGATCATTTCTGGTCTTCGTTCTCGGTGCGAACAAAAAGCTCCTCCCACTTATTTCTGTATTAGCGGATTAGTCTGTTATCGTCAATCGCTGAGAAATGGTTACCAAGTGCATTATTCGTATTGCGAAAGCACAAAAAAACTTGGTGAGCCAGCCAAGTGGTTTGCAAGTGTCCCATCTCACAGGTATGAATTAATTTTATATACAAATTATGACTTAATCTATTATTTACATACAGTGGACTCACGTGTGTGGCCACTGATCAGCCTATGTAGGATTTTATAAAAAGGGGTGAGGGGGTTGATGAAATTTGTGAAAATAAGGAATTATTTTTTCTTCTAATAACTGGTGGAGTAGGTGTGATGGTTTCAGGGGCGGATCCAGGATTTTTTAGGGGGGGGGGGGGGGCTCAAAATAGGTTGATCCGACAAATTTACGGTAGGAGCAAGTTGGGGTGGTATAAAGGGTGTTTTTAGGAGGTGGAAAATGCAATAAAACTTGGAGAGGTACTGTTTGGGGGCAGGGGGACATCCGACTAAAACGGTAGGAATTTACGGTAGGAGCATTTATTAATGCAAACTTGCGTTAGGTAAATTACGCTACTTTAGACTACTATAGGGGGGCACCCCTCGCCCCCCCCTGTGGATCCACCACTGGATGGTTTATCATTTTTTTCACGTCGTGATGTTTATTTTCTACGATATTTATTTCTAGATAAGACTATTTTCGTTTTCAATCAATGTTTTCGTATGCAATGGGCAGACCTTTCCTGAACTTTAAACAATAAAACACCTCTGTTTGAAAATCTTTGCACTTTGTGAATTTAGATAGCGATAAGGGTTCCTGATTGAGACCAATTTTTAGGACTTGGGTTCTAATTATTATGGTTGCTGTGGTAAAAGTTGCCATAATAGCCCTATCCAAGAAAATACCAAACGTCTGTTAGAAGTGTTTTTTTCGTAAAATTCTTAGGGAACTTTCAGAAAATTTTATTTCTACTGATCTTAAGTTTAATATGGCCTTTACTTTTCTTTAAAAAAAAAACTTTCTTTTTAGTAAAGTTTTCGTAGTATATATATATATATATATATATATATATATATATATATATTATATATATATATATATATATATATATATATATATATATATATATATATATATTATATCGGCGCGTACAAACAGCTCCTCTCATTTGATCTGCCATCAGCGGTCCAATTACCCTGGAACACGTATTTTGGCAGAAACTTTTCAAAATGCCTTTGAAACCAACTTGAGACTTCGAAACCTATTTTTAATTCCTAAAAACATCTAATAATAACATTACACTACTAACTACCGGTTTTCATGTATGTATTGGAATAAATTAATTTAAAATTAGTTTCTTCAAAATTAGTGTTCCAACGTTGAAGCCAAGTTTCGCTTCCAAGAGAAATCTGACTTGTCTACCCGTGAAAAGATCTGACTTCGCTTATGTTTATATCTGCAAAAACGTTCTCGTGAGCACTCGCACCCCGGTCCGGGTTTTTATAATGGGTGAGATAGAGAATGATCATACTGCTAATTATATAAACTGTGGCGCAAACAATGGACAAATTTTATAACTTAGACCTTTCCCCTGGGGCTGTGGGGGAGGGGGGTCACGTTATACCCAAAGGCATAGTTATTGGGCCTTTCAACTACAATAAACAAAATGGCTATCTCAAAATTTTGATCTGACGATTTTGGGAAGTAAGGGACGGGGAGGGGGGGATTAGCCCTCTCCCGATATTCCAGTGCCACTGAGTCGATACGACCACCCCTGGGGGAAAAAAAATTACAAATAAACACGCATCCGTGATCTTTCTTCTGGCAAAAAATACAAAATTCCACATTTTTGCAGATAGGAGCTTAAAACTAACAGTAGGGTTCTCTGATACGCTGATTCTGATGGTGTGAATTAAGATTATTGATAATTGAGATCACTTGACTTTTAGTGGCTGTTTTCCCCTTTTTTGAAAATCAGGAAAGTTTTCTCAGGCTCGTAGCTTTTGATGGGTAAAATTAAACTTAATGATTTTTATATATTTGAAATCAGCATACAAATTCAATTCTTTGGATATATCTATTGGTATAAAAATTTCGTTTTTTAGAGTTTCGGTTACTATTAAGACGGGTCGCTCCTTACTTACAGGTCGTTACCACGAACTGTTTGATACCTATTTTTATAATATGACAACCTTGCTTGTTTACCCTGGCTGTCTGCCAAATGAAAGGCAGATATACTATGCAATCTTGACATAGTAGAGTTTGTTTGTCATTGGAAATGACCTTAGCTTAATTTAACTACAAAACAGTCCTAAAATCTCACCGTAGAAGTTTAAAACCCATATATGCAAATGTTTGGAATTGTAAAACAACTGGGAATTACAAGGAATATAGACATTTAAAATATTTATGCTAGTTTGGGAGAAAAGAAGACGCCTCAAAGGGTGAATTTTAATACCAAAACATCCCAACTCTCTATGAGCCTTCAAATATATAAAGAATTAGTTCTAAGAAAGAGACAAGAGGAGGATGAAGGTAGAAATTGATGTGTGCAACTCTCATGGCCGTATTCAGAACTTTTGTTTGAGGGGGGGGGGGGGGTTATTTTCTCGGGGGGAGGGGGAGAAAAAACTTTAAAAAACAAACCAAAAATGTGAAATTGATGTTTAATCTCGCTTGATTTCTGGGAATATATCGGGTCTACGCTGTTATTATGAAAACAAAAGAGCGGCAATAAACCTCAAAATGAGCAGAATTTATTCTGCATAGGAGGGGGAATGTCCCAACCTCATCCCCACCTCCGCCTCATGGTCGTAGAAACTTCGGAGATTGATCTTTTTATCAGAAATTGAGAGTTCTAGTTCTTTCTTTTAAGTCAAATGTGATAGGAAATGAATCAGCTGCTGGGGGGGGGGGGGGGGTACTTTCACGAGAGATATTTTCAGCGGGAGTTTTTTTGTGCGGGGGGGTGGTAGATGCCTAGACCCGTAGACAGTGAAAGGGCGAAGGGAACCCCATTAACAGATATAAAAAAAGGAGACATAAATCTAGCTTAATGGTTTGTGACGTCCATTTTTTTTTTAAATAGAGCTTTTTTATGAATCAGCTTGACAGGCATTTATATCATGACTTTAAAAAACAAACAAATCCAACAAGGTTGAACAAGTGAAGACACTAACTTGTGTTTTACTTAATGATATTGTCTCGTACTTGTAGAATATATATATATATATATATATATATATATATATATATATATATATATATATATATATATATATATATATATATATATATATATATATATATATATATATATATATATATATATATATATATATATATATATATATATATATATATATATATATATATATATATATATATATATATATATATATATATATATATTCGTTGGGCAACGAAAATATTGATCAGGTGGACAGCTTCACTTACCTTGGTAGTTTTATTAGTAAAGACGGTAGGACTAGTGACGATGCTAAAAGAAGAATAACCAATGCTTAAGGTGTTTTTTCATAATTAATTTTTTTTTTTTTTTTTTTGAAGAATAGGAAGATAAGTCTGCAAACCAAGATTAGAATATTGGAAGCTATAGAGATGACAAGTGGTCAAATATGGCTCTGAAGTACGGGCACTGCAAAAAGCGGTAGAAAATTTGCTTGATGTTTTCCAGAGAAATTGCCTACGGATTGTTCTGGGTACCCGGCTGACAGACCGCATTTCAAACATTAGGCTGTACAAAAGTGTGGTTCAATCCCACTTTCTAGGGCTACAATGAGAGAAATGATAAGATGGCCAGGGCAGGTTCTGCGGATGGAGGAAGACATATTGCCGAAGATTGTCCTCTCCTGCACAGCCGTCTAGGGATAAACAGAAAACAGGTCACCCGCCGTTGGGGTGGGAAGATGTCATAAAGAAAGACTTATAGGAAATGAGAACTTCCTGGGAGGGTGTAAAGAGGGAGGATTTGAATCGATTGGGATGGAAGAGGAGCTTGCGCAGCTTTGTAGGTCTCGGTGCTGCGGTGAGTTGTTAGCAGTAGTAGTATCCTTTCGGCATTGTGAGGCCCTTGTTGCGAGGTCTTCGCTCTGGTTAGTTTTAGAGATGTGGTTGAACTCAGAAAGTTCATAATTTGGCAATGACAATCGGTGACTTCATACCACAGTTTATGTAATTATGCAGTAAGTTTATCGCAGATCATTTCTGGTCTTCATTCTCGGTACGAACAAAAAGCTCCTCCCACTTCTTTCTGCATTAGCGGGTTAGTCTGTTTCCAATTGTTTCCAACAAAGTGCATTATTCGTAATAGCAGGTTTTCACTTGTTTCCGATTAGATCACAGTCTGACTTGTCTACCCTTGAAAAGATCTGATTCCGTATATGTTTCTATCTGCAAAAACGTTCTCTGGAACATTCGCACCTTGGTTCGGGTTTTTATAATGGGTGAGATAGGGAAAGATCATACTGGATAATTATATAAACTGTGCTTCATACTTTCCATTTCGTTTTGTGATTGTTTTTTTACATTTCCGAAACAGCGTTTTGAGTATTGCTTTACAAAAATAATTTTTTTTATCGGTACAGTAATTTTTTTTTTTAATTAGGTATCGAGACTGGTCCCCATAACAGTCTCCAGAAACAACTTACTCTTTGCCAAAAACTGGGTTATACGCCCTAAGTGTAATGCCTTAGAAACGGCGGTCTGTACGCTCTGAAGGTGTTATGACCTTAGTATTTTTTCTGTACCCTGCAAAGGCGTTATGTACTTAGCAATGACGGTCAGTACGCAGGGCTGGATTTACTAATAGGTCCGGGCCTAGGGACGCATAATGCCAGGGGGGACAATAATTTTCACTGAGTGATCTTTTTCTTAACAAAAACTGGACTTATGCAATTTATCATCGAATTGCCAGGTGCACTCTGCTGCCGCGTTGCCTATTCACAGAAGTGATTTTAAAACAACACAGGAATTCCGTGGCCACTTATAAACTGTCAAGTGTCTCTCAAGTATGGCAGCTGAGAGGTCGGTATCGCCTCTCTCTTTTATCACTTTTAGCTCCTCAGTTGCGTTCTGTTCAGTGCTACCACTGTCCCCAAGTTTTCAGGGATGACTTTTCCCACAAATACTGATAATATTTTGTTTTTTTGGGCTAAAGTTGCTTACTCGGTGTAATAAATTGATAATTGATTTATAACAAGGTTCCCGTGTGTCCTGGGAAAACCTGCAAGATGAAAGACCAATTTTCTAGTCATGGAAAGCACTCGGACATTGGGGGAAAATAAAAATTCCTGGAAACATTTCAGTTGTCCTGGAAAATAATCTCCCCTTCTTGTGGATGAACGCAAACGGGTAAACATTTAGCACATGCATATCTGTTTATGTTAACATATTTCTCATCGTGGCGACATCAACTGAGCATGCAATAGTGATGCTTGATAAACTCCATTCTGTTTTTCTCAATGCTTGACAAATCCTTCTGCACTGCACCAATCAGGTTCTTCTCCCCTGCCTCAGAGTGTGCCAAAATCCTTGCGCTGTATAAACACTATCTGGATATGCCGCTACAAAACGCCAGGGAAAAGTTCTGCTGTAAGTTTTCTTTTACATAACAAAGGAGCAGATTGTTGTCAGCAAAATCACCATCAAAGATAGTATTTTTCTTATTCAATTGACCCCCTCTAACTAAGTGACATGACCCAAAGTATGTAATAAATGAGAATTGTGAAAAGCAGAGGAGAGAGGACGCATCATTGTTGTACTCAGGAATTTACCTGGAACCATTGCATCAGTTTTCAGGAATTTACCTGGAACCATTGCATCAGTTTTTCAGGAATTTACCTGGAACAATTGCATCAGGCCTCCGTCGTCTGTTGTTACAGCGCACAGCTGGCCATTATATTAAGAACCATTCATTCTAATAATTTTTACAGAGGGACTGTAATGTAGTAATGTAGAGGCTGTTATTCGAAACAATAATTCTATTAGTTTTTTACTGGGAGGCTGCAACGTAATATTATCCATAGAAATTCTCTGTGCACAGAATAGAAAGCCCTTAAGAAGTCGGTTAACGTTATTAATATTTCAATTTGCCTCTTGTTGGATTCATCTGTTAGTATTCTTAAACTGAAAATCCTACCTGCAGATGATCTGCCTAACCAAAAACGTTTTGTTAGTCTCTCAGGATCTTGTCAATTCTCCATTGAATACGATTCAGGAATGTTTGGCAAAGGATTTTATTTCCCTTGGACTATGAGATAATACCTCACCACATGCACATATTGTATTTTGATTTTGTTCAACACCGCGCTCGCCATTCCCTAAAAGTTTTGCCTTCATACCCTTTAACATTAGCAATAGTTGTAGTCGTAGTAGCATTAGCAGTAGAAGCGGTGGGAGTAGCAGTTGTGATGCCAGTGCTAAAATTATTATAGGTAGTTTTTGTTAATTAAACGTGTCCTGGTAATTTTGACTTTAATACCCTAAGCTGCTCCCGAGATATTAGTGATACCAGTACTCTATTTTGATAGCCAGCATTCATGTAGTTTGTTTTGATTTAGTTCCAAAATTTCCCCTCTGCAACCCCTTGAAGTCTTACACCTATTCCCTTTGTCTAAACAATAGTATTACAAGTTGCAGCAGAAGTAGTACTAGTTATAGAGGTAGTAGTATACACATAACGCCCTTTGTTAGTTCAACAACTGTCTAAACATCCCCTGAAAGTTTCAATTTAAAACTAACCTTTTAGTTATTTCAACTTCCCTCTCGACACACCCTGAAAGTGTCAACTTAATGCTCTAAGCTGTTCATGAGATATTGTTGTACCATCCTGCTTGTAACCTGTGTACAAAAAGCGTTTTTTTTAACATCTTCCGAAAATTTCATTTTAACACTATTACACATAGTAGAAAGAATAGACTAGCAGTAAAAGAATTAATATCTTTAAGTAGCATTATCTACATGGTGCTGTTTGGTTAGTTTGACATCCCCCTCAATACTTCCTGAAAGTTTAAACTTAATATTTAAGTTAAACGTGAGATATTGCTTATTAACCCTTTAGGTAAGATGCATGCACTTAATACGTTTTGATTTGGTAAAAATAACAAACGACCAGTAGAAGTGTCCGTATCAATTGTCTTAGTATCATGGACATAGTGCCTTTTGGTTAGTTCAACATCTCCTGAAGGTTTCACCTCAAGACCCTTAGCTTCAGTAGTAGTAGCAATCGTAGTAGTAGTAGCAGTATTAACAGCAAGTTAGACCTAGCGTCAATATGCCAACTTAATACTCATTCCCCTTGTCATTCCCTGAAAGTTTCAACTTAATACCCCAAGTCAGTCCTCAGATACGTCCTTTTGGACAATTTTCATTTACATCTTGTGTTTTTTGATTTAACTCAGCACTCCCCTCAACATTTCCTGAAAGCCTCTTATACCACCCTTTGCCTTTGTGATGGCAGAGTGTGGTTGTTGAAATTGCATATCATCAAAGCTAATAAGACCGCAAATTATGAACTTCTTCCAAAAGGGAAATGCTCTTTCTGTCACTTATCATTTCTTTTTGCAATTTTTATTTTATTTGGGCTAAACATATTTCAAAAATATCAAACTATAAGTTCCAATACGCAAGCTCTCATATCCAGCTGCTTAAGATGACCGCTGCAGCCCAAGCATCCTGTTTGTAACCTAGCCCTTCACTTTTGAAAAAAGGTTTTCTTGTGAATTATGTTTTTTCTTATAAATAGAGTTGGGATAATTGTAGTATCCTACTGATATACCATATTGCTTTACTGTTCCATTGAATGTTTCCAAACACGTTTAGCCAACCTTTACACCTATCTTCAGTCTTCCAAAATTCGAATTGGAAATTGCCCCCCCCCCTGGAAATTGCACCCCTACAGCCCCTGGAACAACAAAATGTAACATATGCAATTTACCATTATTACGTATTGGATTGATATGGGGAAAGGGAAGTATGTCTGATTTTGAATTTCCGATTAACTAGAATCTTAGAGATTGTTTTTTGCCAGCAACTATTACGTTTTTGTTCGAAATTTGTGTGGGGGTGTGGGGGGTAGGGGATATGAACTAAAAAGTTGTTCTTAATTTGTGGTATTTCGTGGAAGCTTTAGCGGATTGTTGGCTATGCTAAGATTCTGAGTGCTTCCCAAGAGGAAGTCCGAGTAAATCGAAGATGGAGGAAGCGTTTAGAAGGCTAAGCTAAGGGGGGGGGTAGCTAACTTTATATTTTGACTTTAAGATTTGGCTTAGTGGGGACTATTTGGTATGGAGTTGACATTTTCACCAACTTCAGGACAAATTTATGCATGGTAAAATAAATAAAAAGGCAGTGTATGCTATCATTTTGTCGAAACGGCTTATCTACAACTTTCTCAGGAGCAAAAAATTAATATGAGTAGGGCTAACAACTCCTCAAGACCAGAAACTTGATTTGCACTTTACTGAAAGCTAACTACATTTTATATGTTTTCACTTTTTTTACTTCCGGGGGGTGGGTATTCTCCTAATTCCCTTTTAAGAGTCAAAAGTGATGGAGGTAAACTAGGCCCGCTCTCCAACTACCGCTCTTCTCGCCAAACGCAAATATCACAATAATGTGTTACATTATTAAGTTAGGCCTTTCAGGTAAGTTGTGGTGGATCTTGAACTAGCCAGAAGACACTATCATTTATATTTTAAAGGAACTAGTTGCATTCGAAGTTCAAAGTTTGAGTACCCCTTTTAAGAGTCAAAAGTGTTTGAAGTGCAATCAACCCTCCTCTTTAGCTCATTCCAAACACTTTCAATCAAAATTTTAAGATAGCCATTTAGTTAGGCATAGCTCAACGGTCTTGTAACTAAATCTATAGGGCTATTGTGTAGGTTAACCCCCCCCCCCCACACACACACACAGACAGTTATGCAATTTGCTTGTTATGCTTAAAAACCAAATGTTTTTTTTAGATTAAATCAAAAACGCACTGTGTGTATGCTCGTTGCAGCTAAGACATCTCAGCAAGGTTCCAAGAAAGACTGAGGGTATTAAGTTCAAACTTTCGGAGCTACTTCTATTACTACTTCTGCTCTTAAAATTTAACTAAATCAAAAGTGTGTAAGTGTATCCAAACTGTCAAAGAGCATAGATAGAATTTTTGGTAAAGGTATTAAGTTTTATTGTTCAGGTAACTAGAGGAGGTATGAAAACTAAATCAAACACTTTGTTTCAAGATTTTTAAAAGGGTGTGTGTTGTTAAAAATTGTTGAAAAAGTTTCTCCAGGCCAAACTATGAATTCTTAAAAAAAAAAAAACGGAAAAGATTGAAACTATTACTTTTTATTCCCTGAAAAAGACTGTGTCAATATAAAACGAACAGAAATTAATTTTGAAAAAAACTTTTTTCACAAAACAAGTTTATCAAGGAAAAGTAAAGAAC